>JACEFZ010016546.1:0-35000 GCA_014155875.1 Cepaea nemoralis | reverse complement strand
ATCTGTCACAAAGAGCCACATTGAAGATAATGGATACAGGAAGGCCACGTAAAAGAAGAACAAATGGTATCAAGAACAATCTTAGAGAAATGATGCCGACTTACATATTCCAGTGGAAAAAGAGCACAACAGATCTTTATAACTCCCCCTGACACAGAGAGAAGATGAAAACGATTAAAGAGGAAGAAGATGAAGACTCAACTGTACATGGATACATTATCACGGGGCGTAGATGCACGTTACGTGACTTTCTACAACAAGCTGGCATATCTAACCTCTAAAGCAAACTTGAGCCTGTCTCTCTGTGTCACAACCTGGTTGTTGTCATCCAGTACCGACTGCAGCGTCCGAGGACTCACCAGCTCCATGACAATCAGGGCATCGCCTCGCATGCCATCACAGAGGTTTAAACCCAGGATACCTGGGGAGAGTGATGGGCCACGCCATGTGAATGCAGTGTCAATCACACGTTGGCAGTAACATCGGGAATATTCAGGTGGTGGAGACAGGGGCTGACAAGGATACAGGGTGATAGACAGAGAGATAGACAGAGAGACAGAGAGAGGGAGAGAGAGAGAGAGAGAGAGAGAGAGAGAGAGAGAGAGAGAGAGAGAGAGAGAGAGAGAGAGAGAGAGAGAGATGGCATACTGTATGGTATAATAGAGTGGCACAGAAGACGATCAAGAAAGCAGTATAGAATTTTGTGGAGGGACGTGATCTCTGTGGGCTTCCATTGGCACATCCATAAAGCCACAAACTGCGGCAGAAATATTGTTTATTATCATTGCTTGACAAAATATTGATTTCTAAATGTGAGATTCTCTATCACGATCGTCCTGGCGTTGACAAGGCCCTAGAAAGTGTGAACCAGTAAGCTTATGGAAAGTATACTCAAGTGAACGTTAGTATGAAAGGGAGCCGGCCACACGACCTCGTGGTTCCTTAACTTCAAAACAAAGCAGTCCCAAGGAAGGTACTCAAGTCTGTGTGAAATGTCAGGTGTTCATATATTCTAGAACACGGCTTAACCAGGGGTGGGTGGCTAGTCTCTGCCTGGTCGCCTGTTTCCATATCATCATCATGTGTCAAGCCGACAGGCGTAGGTGATCATAGTTCGCCATCTCACTCGATCCCGAGTCTTTAATCAGCGTTGTCTTCTTGACCTGAGTATGCTATGTGGCCAACCCATCCAGATATGCATCACTCTGTCTTCCCAACACTTTTTTCCATCATTTGTGCCAGTTATCACTAAGTTGTTTTTTTTTTTTCTTTCTTTTTTTAAATTGTATTTCTCCTCTTAACGTGCCCAAAATCACAAATTTAACCAATTTAGAAATTCCACGTTTCTTGCAAGACCATCCTTAAAACCGAGAAGATAAATGAGTGAGAAATGTCAAATACGAGCAGATTAAATTAAGAAATATTTAATACCAGCTGATATTTGAGTTGCTGAATTTTTATTTTTTTTTTTTTTTTTTTTTTGCAAATCCTATATACAGGACATCGCTCTCAACCCTAGAATTTTACTGCTGTTGTTTATGTCTTGGCAAGCTTACGTCCAGTAGTTTGTCATTGTTTTCTGAAGGACTGGCTCATATACCAACACGTTAAAACAAAGCGCAACGCGGTCTGCTACTAAATCGGTCACCGCTATGTCTCGATCGCAGGTAAACGGGCTTACGAATCGCGTCCGCAAGCCCTTAGCCACGGAATGTTGAATAATGGCATCTTCAAATAGAAGCAAGAGGGCGAGTTAAAGCAAACTGCGCTCATAAAGCCACGATCACCATAGAATGAGGTTTATGATCACGACAGAATGAGGTTTATGATCACGACAGAATGAGGTTTATGATCACGGTAGAACGAGGTTTATGATCACGGTAGAATGAGGTTTATGATCACGGTAGAATGAGGTTTATGATCACGGTAGAATGAGGTTTATGATCACGGTAGAATGAGGTTTATGATCACGACAGAATGAGGTTTATGATCAAGGTAGAATGAGGTTTATGATCGTGGTAGAATGATGTTTATGATCACGGTAGTATGAGGTTTATGATCACGACAGAATTGAGGTTTATGATCTCGACAGAATGAGGTTTATGATCACGGTAGAATGAGGTTTATGATCACGACAGAATGAGGTTTATGGTAACGGTAGAATGAGGTTTATGGTAACGGTAGAATGAGGTTTATGATCACGACAGAATTAGGTTTATGATCACGACAGAATGAGGTTTATGATCACGACAGAATGAGGTTTATGATCACGACAGAATGAGGTTTATGGTAACTGTAGAATGAGGTTTATGATCACGACAGAATTAGGTTTATGATCATGACAGAATGAGGTTTATGGTAACGGTACAATGAGGTTTATGATCATGAAAGAATGAGGTTTATGATCACGGTAGAATGAGGTTTATGATCACGACAGAATGAGGTTTATGATCACGACAGAATGAGGTTTATGATCGCGACAGAATGAGGTTTATGATCGCGACAGAATGAGGTTTATGATCGCGACAGAATGAGGTTTATGATCACGACAGAATGAGGTTTATGATCACGACAGAATGAGGTTTATGATCACGACAGAATGAGGTTTATGATCACGACAGAATGAGGTTATGATCACGGTAGAATGAGGTTTATGATCACGGTAGAATGAGGTTTATGATCGCGGCAGAATGAGGTTTATGATCGCGGCAGAATGAGGTTTATGATCGCGGCAGAATGAGGTTTATGATCACGGCAGAATGAGGTTTATGATCACGGTAGAATGAGGTTTATGATCACGGTAGAATGAGGTTTATGATCACGGTAGAATGAGGTTTATGATCACGGTAGAATGAGGTTTATGATAACGGTAGAATGAGGTTATGATCACGGTAGAATGAGGTTTATGATCATGGTAGAATGAGGTTTCTGGTCAAGGTAGAGCACGGTTTCTACGCCTTTGCTCGTCGTTTGCCAAGGTAAAGCAAGATTTGTCATCTTATTTTCCGTGTATTTAGGTCTTAAAATGAACAGCTCCGCGCCAAGAAACTGCTTCGGGACACCTTTTATTTCTCATATACGAGAGGAAGAATGAATGGAAGGCGTGATGAAACGAGACAAAACAACCAGACTGGTTTCTAATGACATCAAAAGACTAATTTGCTGTTCTTGCACTCTTTTCGTAAAACGGTGCACCTGAAAAGCACATTTCTCTTCGCAGAACTCGATCGACTTCCATTTCTTGTTACTAGCGCAGTCTCCTATTTGTTCTTGTATTTCCCTGTACAGACGAGTACATTCTCTAATCAGTGACTTTTTATTACATGCTGATTATCACAGAGTTCTTCCTCTTGCAGATATTACCATGTAAAGGGTTAGATCACAAACTAGATCACCATAGTATGATCTCAGGTAACCAGTTCTTTTCCTCCAGTTTCTCAATGGTACTCATTTTCTCTGGCCTCTTTAGAAACCACGAGGGATTGAACCGCCGAGCCCTGTGTGGAGGAAACAGAACTGACAAAGGAGAGAAGATGTACTTACTGATGATGTTTTCATGCCTCAAATGGAGAGAGAATGCAAGTCGTTCGGCCTGCAGGATCTCTCGGTGGATCCCTGATCCACGCCTCTTCTGCACCACTTTGATGGCCACCGGTCGCCCATGGATGTGCCCTAGTCAAAGAGGACATTAACATGTAGCCATATCTGGCAGCTTGCAAGCCAAAGTAGTGTGAAATGTTAAATATTGTGTCCAGTTTCTCTTCTACCGTAGATTGAGCAATGCATTCTACAACTAATACTAATCCATGCTAGTTAAGAGACAGTCTGCAGACTTGACTGAACCACTACGAGTCTATGCTAGTTAAGTGACAATCTACAGACTTGACTGAACCACTACGAGTCTATGCTAGTTAACTGACAATCTACAGACTTGACTGAACCACTACGAGTCTATGCTAGTTAAGTGACAATCTACAGACTTGACTGAACCACTACGAGTCTATGCTAGTTAAGTTACATTCTACAGACTGAACCACCATTCAATGGTTATGCATTGTTTACCTACGACTTCTTGCTGGTCTACATCTAGTCTATCTTTACATTTTTTGGTTCGCATATCCTTGACAGAACATCGCTGTCAACATCAGCATCTTTCAGCTGATTGTTGATTTCTTGGCAAGATTAAGCTCAGTAGTTTGCCATTGCTTTCTGAGCGACGGGCTCACATACCCCGTAAGTTACTAACGCGGAGAGAACCACTACCGATTCTCGCGCAGGTTAAGTTCCTCGCGTGGATATACGGGATTACGGAGAAAGGCGTTAACCTCTAGGCCAGGGAGACAGGCCTAGTCTATCTACCCGCCACTATTAATGGGCAAGTCTCTCTACTTCCGACAACTTTCAGATCTAGTCAATTTGCAACCAGCTGCAGTCAAAACTTTCTCATTTCAACTATTTTCTGTCCTCCGAAGTCGGAGAGTGTCTGCCTGCACGGCGAGGAACCACCAGTATGCACACCAATAAGCCAGACATGGGACAAAGGATACTCACGCAAACCTCAGGTCCTGTATGACATCACACTGATGTTGGACAACAGATGTTTTTATCCGGCATACAGGACTTCGCGCTGGAGTTCACAGCCAGCGAACACAAGCAAGCAAGCAAGCAACTATTTTTTTGGTCTTCATTGTCTGAACAACTGTATGGTCAGATCATACCTTTTGTGATTACTTTCTTATTAAGTCTAGCTCCTTGAGACTACTTCCTGGTCAAATCTAACTTTCGCTGACTACTTTCTAATCAAATCTAGCTTGTACCGGCTACCTTCCAGTCAAATGTAATTTTTAGCGTCTACTTTAGTCAAATGTAACTTTTAGCGACTACTTTCTGGTAAAAATCCATTACTTTCTGGTCACGTTTAACGGTTCATTCAGTTTAAAGTATTTTTCTCTGTTCTGCATGTTATGGGCACACCTGCAGCAAGTGTTTAGTTGTAATTGTGCCAGTTCCACAGTTGCTGTGTTGGAATACGTGTCGCGGTAGATTTTATCTTAATTAAAATTGCTCACTGGCCATTGCATTATATAACTGGTGTCAGGAAATGTCATAGGCAGTAAATGAGGGAGGCGAATTAACGTGATCAAACAATTGTGACTGTCTATGTCTAATTTCTGTAATCAGTTTATGGTTTTCATATTTTTCTTGTAGGATGGTCATTGGTTTGTCTGTCTGCCCATGGTAGTCGTTGTATTGTCAGAAGCCACAATTCCACAGCCATTAGATGTTTTTCAGCTTTGCTCATTGACCACGCTTCACAGGTTCTATGTAGCAATTCAACGCTCTTTTTCTCCTTGCAAATGATTTTTTTATTGGTCAGAATGTTTTCCATCTTGCAAAAGGCTATCTTCGCCATGGCGATTCTTGTTCTAATCTCTTCAAGGCATCTTCCATCAAATGGTCTGACTGGTCCTAGATAATTGTACCGATTCACTTGTTGAAGAATAATATCGCAGTGGAATCAAAATTTAAAATGAAAAATTGTAGCCAGATTATCATTATTGCATCAGCCCATTCAGTCCATAAGTGGATCCCTCAGAATCTCCATCAACGCGTAGTGGTCGAAACACAGATTGTGTGTTGGCAGACTTCTTTGTCTCCCTGTCTATGGCTCTTGTCTGGCTTCGCCCCTTTTATTTGGTGATCTCGCAGTCTGGTCAAAGTTGCAGATTCGGAACCGTCTCTTGATTCGTTGAATCTCCCCGCCTCTCTGAAAGCATTCACTATTTCAGGTCAGCTCATTGCTAGTCAGATTTCAACAGTAGCCCGGCCCGCAAGTCTACTATCTTGCCAATTTCCTCTTACACCCATTTGTCCTCACACAAAACCAAACCTGAACTTACAGCTCAGGTCGGAGAGAGAACTGAGGGAAGACTGGCTCACCTTCGTTGAGACAACAAATAGCCTATCTAGATCATGGCAGTAACTAAAGCACCTGGCTGGGGAGACTTTCATCCAGGCATGCTTTCTCAGCCACTCACTGAGTATGCTCAAAGATCATGATGGGCTGGGATGGAATACAGTGGGTGGAGTCTGTAGGAAAGGTCACGCCTGGTTCAAAAATTAAAATTAGGGTCAAGTAGTGTCAGTCGAATCAAGTCTAATGTCAATAATAATCACGCAGAGTGTCAGTCGAATCAAGTAATGTTAGTAGAATAAAACAGCAGCCTATTAAACACTCACCTGTGTGCACTTTACCAAAGCCACCTTTGCCAATGACCGCCCCAAACACGATGTCCTTCCGCCATATTTGTGGAAGCGAGGAGGCGCGCCGGAAGGAAGCACGTATAGATGATAATCCCATAGGTCTGGTCAACTTCTGTTCGTTAAGTTTCAAACTGCCGAAATTATCGGACAAGTCATCAAATGACAAGGAGGGTGTGTTTGATATGAATTTATTTGATTGTGTCTGTACCAAACTTGGAGAATTTAATGAGACAGAATTATATTCATAGTTATTCATGTCCTGATCTAGCAGACAGTCCATCAGTTGTCTTGGTTTGTGGGGCCTCAGATTAATATTCTCAGAAACAAACTGTCTTTCTGTGGATGCTGAACTTGGTATCTCCATGCGGGCAGTGTTTCCCTGATCTGCTGCCTCGCCTGGAGACTCAAATATGGTGCTCGTGGCTATTAATCCTGCAAGTGTGCTGCTGGCGATTAATCCTGCCAGGTTGTTCTGGTTGATATATCGGGAATAGATGAGATGTGCAGAAGACTCCGGAATAGGGCATGTTGGGAGAAACTGGCTGGCTGACTGGCAGGATGGCGTCCAGGCTCTAGCGAGGATCTGTCGGAGTAAACTCGGTTCGTGGCAGTTGTGTTGATTGTGAAGGAGATTCATCACGAGGTGTGTTGGTTGCTTGTTGTCGCAGGCTCGCGGCTATGTCGGAGGCCAACTGGGTAAATAAAACAGAACAATGTTACAGTAGTCAGGACAAGAAACAGCATGAATCAGAAACACAGAGAACAACGATAACGATTACACATAATCTACAAACATCCACTAATTGGTGTCTGCGCAAACTACAAGGAATACAGTTATATGATGGAATCACCCATGTGATGGAATCATCCATGTGATGGAATCACCCATGTGATGGAATCACCCATGTGATGGAATCACCCATGTGATGGAATCATCCATGTGATGGAATCACCCATGTGATGGAATCATCCATGTGATGGAATCACCCATGTGATGGAATCACCCGTGTGGAGTTCACGGACAGAACTAGACAAATCTAATTACCCCAGAGGTCAAGAGAAGGCACTGGCGCTGGATATGATATAGATATACATCGAGAAAACCCGTGAATACAGGGTGTTTGTAAAATCTCACTACATTTTGTATGTGGAAAAACATTTGACAAACATCTTCTTGCCGTTGGTAACACCATTCTGTTTGGCGTGCAAAGAAATACTCCAGCAGACGACAGCCATTCGCTGCATATTGCTTCACTATGGACTGTGGATCACATTTTTTATGACATGTACTTCAAACGTGTTCTACATACACAGTGTAGTGAGAATTTACAAACACCCTAGACAGGCCTTTGTTTGGAATACACGGAGCAAACGAAACAGAGGAAGTTGTAAACAACACACGGAAATGATAAGTAGAAACAGGAATATTATGTGGAGAACATGTTAGAAGCTGCACGGGATAGCCAAGGATGGGAGGGGCAGGGATGGGTCGGTTCCTACACCCTGATGAGGGTTAACACTTGAAGAAGAAGAATGTAAATGTAAGATTACCACACATATTCTCTTACATGCGTCAGCCAGCTACTATACATATCATAAGTGACTGGTTCATTACATAAGAAGCAAATAACCACAGTAAGATCAGGAACTATTTTTTGGGGGGTGGGGAGGGGGGATATGGAGATCTGACATTAGTAGTCGGTCGGTCTGTCAGTCGGTCTCTATATGTCTCTGTCTCTTTCTCTCTGTGTCTTTCTCTCCGTCTCTTTCTCTTTCTCTCTGTCTCTTTCTCTCTATGTCTTTCTCTCTGTCAGAAATCTTGGAATCTCCATCCAAATTCTTCAATCAATGCATCTAATTGGGCTTTGTATTTTTCAGTCATTTTACCAGAAATGGTTTCTTGTTTCAGCAAAGGGAAGTGAAGAAATCTTTTTTCACTTGCTTGTCTGGAGAACAGTGAGTTTTGCCTAAAATGATTTTACATATACATACAATTCATGTGCAAACACACCATTGCCCTGAAGTTTGACATTCAGTTCATTGAACTAAACTAAATTCTGGCTACTGTGTACAGAGGAATGTATACATAATCACAACATAAGCTATTACATTTTATTTGTGTACTTTCATCTTTAATATTTTTTTTTCTGCTACTTGATTTCACCAACTATTGCACTGCTTTATTGGTGTTAGTCAATATTACCATGTTGCAGTGCATTAATATACTTCAAGATATGCAGTGTGTATGTATAACATATTTTACTTATCTTTGTGTGGATGTTTTTGACAGTTGTCAATGTATGTATGTGAAAGAGTGGGAGTATGTGAAGCAGAGTGCGTATGCGTGCGTGATTGCATGTATAATTGAATATATATGGGCAGAGGAGAGAGAGAGAGAGAGAGAGAGAGAGAGAGAGAGAGAGAGAGAGAGAAAGGGAGAGAGAGAGAGAAAGAGAGAGAGAGAGAGAGAGAGAGAGAGAAAGAGAGAGAGAGAGAGAGTATGAATTATTTTGTGTTTGGTATTGTGAATGTGTGTGTGCGTGTGTGCGTGCGAGCGTGCGCGTGCGCGCGCGTGTGTGTGTGTGTGTGTGTGTGTTTATATATGTAAGGAAGTGTGTGTGGATGTATGAATGAGATGTACGACTGTGTGAGTATCTGTGTAATTGGGTGTGTGAAAGTGTATGTGTCGATTATGTGTGTATAGAAAGGAGTGTATGTGTGTGCCTTGCTGTACGAGTGAGGATGAGGATGCATGGGCGTGAGAGGGGAAGGGAGGGAGAGAGAGAGAGAGAGAGAGAGAGAGAGAGAGAGAGAGAGAGAGAGAGAGAGAGGGGGGGGGGGGAAGAGACAAAAGAGTATGTATGTATGGATGTGTAAGTAAACATGTTTTAGTGAGTTTGTAATTGTGATAAAGTAAACGTGTATGCGAGGTATTATGTATTTGTGTGTTATTGAGAGAGTGCATAACTGTGAGAGTTGTGTAAATGATGTAAGTATATATACAGGACTGTAAGAATGTATGCAAGATTGTATGCATGTGTTTATGAATGTGCGTGTCTAAGTGTGTCTGCCTGCCTGTCTCATAACATAGTAATATGCATTGCTTATGTTTATAACATTCATTTGGCAACGTGTTTTCTTATGTGAATGTAACATGCACACTTGATGAACAAAAGATGAGTGATTGGAAGGCCCGAAAGTAAGCCGGGCCTGCATGCCCAATTTTTTACCCAAGGTTGTTCGTTCGTTCTGTCTGGCCCTCTGTCTATCCCTCTGTCCCTCTATTAAGGAATTAGTTTCATGAATTACATCACTATTGTTTACGTTACACAATGTATATGTATAATTGTTTCTCCACCGTTTTCATTTTTTGTGAGAATGCTCACGATAATCGATAGTGTATTTGTGGGTTAAAGAGTGTGAGATTGTCATATTAGTTTCGGTGTCTTCTGGTTGTCATGTTATAGTAATAAATAGTGTCTTTTGACTGTCATGTTATAGTACTAATTAGTGTCTTCTGTCTGTCATGTTATAGTAGTAAATAGTGTCTTCTGACTGTCATATTATAATTGTAAATAGTGTCTTCTGACTATCATGTTATAGTAGTAAATAGTGTCTTTCGACTGCCATGTTATAATGGTTAATAGTGTCTTCTGACTACCATGTAATAGTTGTAAATAGTGTTTTCTGGCGGACTTGTTATAGTACTAAATAATGTCTTCTGGCAGGCATGTTATAGTAGTAAATAGTGTCTTCTAACTTGCATGATATAGTACTAAATAGTGTCTTTTGACTATCATGTTATAGTAGTAAATAGTGTCTTCTGTCTGTCATGTTATAGTAGTAAATAGTGTCTTCTGACTGTCATGTTATAGTAGTAAATAGTGTCTTCTGACTGTCATGTTATAGTAGTAAATAGTGTCTTCTAACTTGCATGATATAGTACTAAATAGTGTCTTCTGTCTATCATGTTATAGTAGTAAATAGTGTCTTCTAACTTGCATGATATAGTACTAAATAGTGTCTTTTGACTATCATGTTATAGTAGTAAATAGTGTCTTCTGTCTGTCATGATATAGTAGTAAATAGTGTCTTCTGACTGTCCTGTTATAGTAGTAAATAGTGTCTTTTGACTGTCATGTTATAGTAGTAATAGTGTCTTCTAACTTATATGATATAGTACTAAATAGTGTCTTTTGACTATCATGTTATAGTAGTAAATAGTGTCTTCTGACTGTCATGTTATAGTAGTAAATAGTGTCTTTTAACTTATATGATATAGTACTAAATAGTGTCTTTTGACTATCATGTTATAGTAGTAAATAGTGTCTTCTGACTGTCATGTTATAGTAGTAAATAGTGTCTTTTGACTATCATGTTATAGTAGAATAGTGTCTTATAACTTGCATGATATAGTACTAATTAGTGTCTTTTGACTATCATGTTATAGTAGTAAATAGTGTCTTCTGTCTGTCATGTTATAGTAGTAAATAGTGTCTTTTGACTATCATGTTATAGTAGAAAATAGTGTCTTCTGACTGTCATGTTATAGTAGTAAATAGTGTCTTCTGTCTGTCATGTTATAGTAGTAAATAGTGTCTTCTGTCTGTCATATTATAGTAGTAAATAGTGTCTTCTGACTGTCATGTTATAGTAATAAATAATGTCTTCTGACTGTCATGTTATAGTAGTAAATAGTGTTTTCTGTCTGTCATGTTATAGTAGTAAATAGTGTCTTCTGACTGTCATGTTATAGAAGAAAATTGTGTCTTCTAACTCGCATGATATAGTACTAAATAGTGTCTTTTGACTATCATGTTATAGTAGTAAATAGTGTCTTCTGACTGTCATGTTATAGTAGTAACTAGTGTCTTTTGACTATCATGTTATAGTAGAAAATAGTGTCTTCTAACTGTCATGTTATAGTAGTAAATAGTGTCTTCTGTCTGTCATGTTATAGTAGTAAATAGTGTCTTCTGTCTGTCATATTATAGTAGTAAATAGTGTCTTCTGACTGTCATGTTATAGTAGTAAATAGTGTCTTCTGACTGTCATGTTATAGTAGTAAATAGTGTTTTCTGTCTGTCATGTTTATAGTAGTAAATAGTGTCTTCTGACTGTCATGTTATAGAAGAAAATTGTGTCTTCTAACTCGCATGATATAGTACTAAATAGTGTCTTTTGACTATCATGTTATAGTAGAAAATAGTGTCTTCTGTCTGTCATGTTATAGTAGTAAATAGTGTCTTTTGACTGTCATGTTATAGTAGTAAATAGTGTCTTCTAACTTATATGATATAGTACTAAATAGTGTCTTTTGACTATCATGTTATAGTAGTAAATAGTGTCTTCTGACTGTCATGTTATAGTAGTAACTAGTGTCTTTTGACTATCATGTTATAGTAGAAAATAGTGTCTTCTAACTGTCATGTTATAGTAGTAAATAGTGTCTTCTCTCTGTCATGTTATAGTAGTAAATAGTGTCTTCTGTCTGTCATATTATAGTAGTAAATAGTGTCTTCTGACTGTCATGTTATAGTAGTAAATAGTGTCTTCTGACTGTCATGTTATAGTAGTAAATAGTGTCTTCTGTCTGTCATGTTATTGTAGTAAATAGTGTATTCTGTCTGTCATATTATAGTAGTAAATAGTGTCTTCTGACTGTCATGTTATAGTAGTAAATAGTGTCTTCTGACTGTCATGTTATAGTAGTAAATAGTGTTTTCTGTCTGTCATGTTATAGTAGTAAATAGTGTCTTCTGACTGTCATGTTATAGAAGAAAATTGTGTCTTCTAACTCGCATGATATAGTACTAAATAGTGTCTTCTAACTTGCATGATATAGTACTAAATAGTTTCTTTTGACTATCATGTTATAGTAGAAAATCGTGTCTTCTGTCTGTCATGTTATAGTAGTAAATAGTGTCTTCTGGCTGTCATGTTATAGTAATAAATAGTGTCATCTGACTATCATGTTATAGTAGTAAATAGTGTCTTCTGACTATCATGTTATAGTAAATGTTATCTTCTGACTGTCGTGGCATATAGTTAACTGTTCTCTGAATATCATGTCATATAGTAAACTGTCTTCTGACTGTCATGTCATATAGTAAACTGTCTTCTGCCTATTATGTCATATAATAAACTGTTTTCTGACTGTTATATCATATAGTAGACTGTCTTCTGACTTTCATGTCATATAGTAGACTGTCTTCTGGCTGTCATGTTATAGTAATAGATAGTGTCATCTGACTATCATGTTATAGTAGTAAATAGTGTCTTCTGACTATCATGTTATAGTAAATGTTATCTTCTTGACTGTCGTGGCATATAGTTAACTGTTCATCTGAATATCATGTCATATAGTAAACTGTCTTCTGACTGTCATGTCATATAGTAAACTGTCTTCTGCCTATTATGTCATATAATAAACTGTTTTCTGACTGTTATATCATATAGTAGACTGTCTTCTGACTTTCATGTCATATAGTAAACTGTCTTCTGCCTATTATGTCATATAATAAACTGTTTTCTGACTGTTATATCATATAGTAGACTGTCTTCTGACTGTCATGTTATATAGTAAACAATGTCTTTTCCTGTCATCTTCTGACTGTAATTTTATGTAGTAAACATGTATTGTGGTTGGCATGTCATATAGTAAATAGTGTCATCTGACCATCATATGAAAACTTACAACTTCTGATGTATTCTGACTGTCATGTAATTTATACAACTTCTGATGTATTCTGACTATCATGTAATTTATACAACTTCTGATGTATTCTGACTATCATGTAATTTATACAACTTCTGATGTATTCTGACTGTCATGTAATTTATACAACTTCTGATGTATTCTGACTATCATGTAATTTATACAACTTCTGATCTCATATTCTTTTTTTCATGTCATAGAATAGACAAACTTCAGTAAACTTCTGATGTCATGTCATAGAATAGACAGACTAAAACTTCGGTAATCTTCTGATGTCATGTGATAGAATAGACAGACTAAAACTTCGATAAACTTCTGATGTCATGTCATAGAATAGACAGACTAAAACTTCGATAAACTTCTGATGTCATGTCATAGAATAGACAGACTAAAACTTCGATAAACTTCTGATGTCATGTGATAGAATAGACAGACTAAAACTTCGATAAACTTCTGATGTCATGTCATAGAATAGACAGACTAAAACTTCGATAAACTTCTGATGTCATGTGATAGAATAGACAGACTAAAACTTCGGTAAACTTCTGATGTCATGTCATAAAATAGACAGACTAAAACTTCGGTAAACTTTGATGTCATGTCATAAAATAGACAGACTCAAACTTCGGTAAACTATTTATGACGGACAGTCCTAGTTAGCCTAGACGGAATGCCAGCTTTGGTGGCTAACATTGACCAAACTTTTGCCTGTTCCCTCTGTTGTTCACTGAGTTGTTTTACAATATTCCCTTTACAGTTAAGTATCCATACTGTTTGGCAGAAATGTGCAAATAACGGGCTTTTGCAATGTAAATGTAGGGGATGGGTGGGAATTGAGAGTTTCAAATCTGGCACTAAAGCTGGGAGCATTTCATAATCTTGAATAATTTAATGAAAATATAAAAGTTTGTCTTCGCTAAACTACAGCATTTACTCAACTGATGTTACTGGAATAAACCATAACAACTGAATCAATAGACTAGACAGGTAGAAAACATGAAATCTGTTAATTCAGCTGATAGACGGTCAAGAACAAAGCATGTTTCTGTATATCACAAACATGTCAATGGACAAAACCATATATCAACAATAACAAAATATCTCGGTGTCATAATTAACAACAAGAGAGAGGACGTGCAGTGGAGATCAGAAGGAGGCTGACAGTAGTAGCGGAGATCGTGAAGAAGCAGCGGAGATCGTGAAGAAGCAGCGGAGATCGTGAAGGAGCAGCGGAGATCGTGAAGAAGCAGCGGAGATCGTGAAGAAGCAACTGGACACCAGCAGCCAACAGTGATCATTTGAGAGAACATGCATCTGTTCTGTGGCAACCTGAAGGTGTCAATCATGGACGGTTTTACTAACACTAAAGAAGAAAATCAGTTTTGGAAATTAAAACATTACAGAAAGGTAGTAAAATGCAGTAGATGAGAAAGAAGAAATACTGGCATTTTATCAGATCTGAACATCGAAGACAAGTGTCTAACAGTATCATGTGTCGGATGTTAAAATACTTTGACCACATCAAAATTCAGTGACAGAACAGTAATTACATGCGTGACCCCTGCCAGAGATTGACCACGGCGATGGTGGACGAAGGGCAAAGACAGGCTAGGCAGGAACATGCAAGGGAAAGTGAGCTTGTGAAGGAACGAACTTTCCATCGAGCAACGATGACAGCGACCTTCTGCAAAGACCTTTCTGCGTGATGATGATGATGATGATGAAAGCGTAGTAAGTTGATTTTTATAATACTACTTTAAATACGATTACCGTGGCTGTGGAACTGTCTCATTATGTGCCCTAATGACACCACCAGTGAACATGACAAGTAGCGGATCCTGGCTTGATCAGGTCATAGTAGGCCGAGGTCTGTTCGTAAACATGCAGAACGGCCAGAACCCAGGCGTGGGCACACGGGGATGTCCCAGGAACAACTACACCTCACAAGTATGGAAGGAAGTTGAGGCACACACTTGTACTGAGTTGAACAATCGCTGGGAACAGAAGACCGCAGCAGGACACGGAGCCACAGTGTCAGTCTTTGGGCACCCCGACGTAATGAACGAGTACACACAGAACGCCACAGCTCCACCTCATGCTTTCAAACAGCTGAACACCGTGAGCATACCAGCACCATTACCCTGTTTACCACAGCTTCTTCAGTCTTGTGTCGCCATCTCACACGATCACCAGAGTCGTGGATCATCTCTGTGTTCTTGTCTCAACCACACCATGTGGTCAAGCCATCTAGGTATTTACTTCTCTGCCTTCCTCTTGTTGTTTTCCCACAATCTTGCCAGTTATCAAGTTCTCTAGTTTATTTCTTCTCATAACGTGTCCAAACAATATTGCCTGTGCGTCTAATATCTCCAGTCAGCCTCACACCTTTTCCATTATCTGTGCACTTATTACTATATGTCTGTCAACACATCTTACGATATAACTGGACTCTGTGCAGACTACAGAACATCGTTAATTTATATGATTGTTTGAAAGTAGTTTAAATTCATATAAAAACATATCTTACACAACGTAAATCCATAAAACTGTCAGTATTGAATACACAAGTAACATAACACTGCATATAAGAGGTTAACATATAAATGTCACATCACTGACAACAAGAACAGGATAGTAAAAACAAATGACACGAGGGACTTGGAATTTCCGAGTTAGGCTAATACTCACTGTTAGCAACAAACCACTTGAGTGGGATGCACCAAACACAGAAGTGGACAGCACTTCTCAAACCAACTGAACAGAAAGCCTTGCGTCCCCGCGACCTAATTATCGTATGGACGACAATATTTCATCGCCAAGAACATCCAGCGTCCTCCAGTTAGTCAGTCACTTAAACCCAAATGGAAATCTTGTTTATAGAATCAGGGTGATTGTATCGAGACCGTCCCTTTTTCCTTCGCTGCCTGATGGTGTGTGAACCGCATGAACTCTAGTTAGATGTAGCGACCTGGTCTCGTTCAGTGAGCGTCACTGACATGAGTTTGTTATGTACACGTAGAGAAGGTGAGAAGTTGTACATCCTGTCTTCGAAAACACTTTTGCATGAAGGAGAAGAAGTGTGTCGTTGGTCACTCAACCGAGAAAATACACGGGACTCTGGGATTGTGGGAGGGATGGGGGAGGGGAATGAAACAACGAGTACATGTAGAGAACTGTGTCGGTGGTCCAGCGATAGCGCGGTGGCCTGTTGATGTGTGAGAGTGGAGATGAAACAGTGGAGAGACAGCCTGGTCTATGGCTCTCTAGAGTCCGATAGTATGTGTGTCTCTTGTGTCTGTGACAGAGAGAGGGTGAGAGAGAGAGAATGTGTGAGGTGAGATGAAAACAGGTGGAGAGGACAGCCTTGTCTTGGCCACTCTAGAGTCCGATAGTATGTGTGTCTTTGTGTCTGTGACAGAGAGAGGGGTGAGAGAGAGAGAATGTGTGAGGTGGAGATGAAACAGTGAGAGAGACAGCCTGGGTCATGGCTCTCTAGAGTCCGATAGTAGTGTGTGTCTTTGTGTCTGTGACAGAGAGAGGGGTGAGAGAGAGAGAATGTGTGAGGTGGAGATGAAACAGTGGAGAGACAGCCTTGTCTTGGCACTCTAGAGTCGATAGCATGTGTGTCTTTGTGTCTGTGACAGAGAGAGGGTGAGAGAGAGAGAATGTGTGAGTGGAGATGAAACAGTGGAGAGACAGCCTGTCATGGCTCTCTAGAGTCCGATAGTATGTGTGTCTTTGTGTCTGTGACAGAGAGAGGGTGAGAGAGAGAGAATGTGTGAGGTGGAGATGAAACAGTGGAGAGACAGCCTTGTCTTGGCACTCTAGAGTCCGATAGTATGTGTGTCTTTGTGTCTGTGACAGAGAGAGGGTGAGAGAGAGAGAATGTGTGAGGTGGAGATGAAACAGTGGAGAGACAGCCTGCTTGGCACTCTAGAGTCCGATAGTATGTGTGTCTTTGTGTCTGTGACAGAGAGAGGGTGAGAGAGAGAGAATGTGTGAGGTGGAGATGAAACAGTGGAGAGACAGCCTGGTCTGGCCTCTAGAGTCGATAGTATGTGTGTCTTTGTGTCTGTGACAGAGAGAGGGTGGAGAGAGAGAATGTGTGAGGTGGAGATGAAACAGTGGAGAGACAGCCTGGTCATTGGCTCTCTAGAGTCCGATAGTATGTGTGTCTTTGTGTCTGTGACAGAGAGAGGGTGAGAGAGAGAGAATGTGTGAAGTGGAGATGAAACAGTGGAGAGACAGCCTGGTCATGGCTCTCTAGAGTCCGATAGTATGTGTGTCTTTGTGTCTGTGACAGAGAGAGGGTGAGAGAGAGAGAATGTGTGGAGGTGGAGATGAAACAGTGGAGAGACAGCCTTGTCTTGGCACTCTAGAGTCCGATAGTATGTGTGTCTTTGTGTCTGTGACAGAGAGAGGGTGAGAGAGAGAGAATGTGTGAGGTGGAGATGAAACAGTGGAGAGACAGCCTGGTCATGGCTCTCTAGAGTCCGATAGTATGTGTGTCTTTGTGTCTGTGACAGAGAGAGGGTGAGAGAGAGAGAATGTGTGAGGTGGAGATGAAACAGTGGAGAGACAGCCTTGTCTTGGCACTCTAGAGTCCGATAGTATGTGTGTCTTTGTGTCTGTGACAGAGAGAGGGTGAGAGAGAGAGAATGTGTGAGGTGGAGATGAAACAGTGGAGAGACAGCCTGGTCTTGGCACTCTAGAGTCCGATAGTATGTGTGTCTTTGTGTCTGTGATACAGAGAGAGGGTGAGAGGAGAGAGAATGTGTGAGGTGGAGATGAAACAGTGGAGAGACAAGCCTTGGCCTGGCACTCTAGAGTCCGATAGTATGCGTGTCTTTGTGTCTGTGACAGAGAGAGGGTGAGAGAGAGAGAATGTGTGAGGTGGAGATGAAACAGTGGAGAGACAGCCTGGTCTTGGCACTCTAGAGTTCGATAGTATGTGTGTCTTTGTGTCTGTGACAGAGAGAGGGTGAGAGAGAGAGAATGTGTGAGGTGGAGATGAAACAGTGGAGAGACATCCTGGTCTTGGCACTCTAGAGTCCGATAGTATGTGTGTCTTTGTGTCTGTGACAGAGAGAGGGTGAGAGAGAGAGAATGTGTGAGGTGGAGATGAAACAGTGGAGAGACAGCCTTGTCTTGGCACTCTAGAGTCCGATAGTATGTGTGTCTTTGTGTCTGTGATAGAGAGAGGGTGAGAGACACACAGGGCGGCAGAGATCAAGAGAGTGTGTGAGAGATAAAAGAGAGAGAATGTGTGAGTGCGTGTGCTCATATGTGTGAATATGTGTTGTGTAAATGTGCGTTAATCTGTGAATGTGTTTGTGTATATGGGTATTTGTGATTATCCCCATCATCATCGGGTGCCACGTCGACAAACTTGAGCGATCATGGTCCGACTTCTCACAGCATTTCCAAACTTGAGCGATCATGGTCCGACTTCTCACAGCATTTCCAAACTTGAGCGATCATGGTCCGACTTCTCACAGCATTTCCAAACTTTCGTAACAGGTCTCTTATCGGTTATATTATTTCACCAAAAACCTATTTCAGAATATTTTCTTGCGTCGTCCTCTTGCTCTTTCATCACCCACGTTGCAGTTGTCACAAAGTTTTCAAGCGTACCTCTCTTCAAAGCATATTTAAAAATAAAAAATAAAAATATTACTATCTACGTCAAATGTCTCTTATCAGATTATTGATTTCGTCTGCTTTGTGACGTTAGCCTCAACACATATTTCTATTCCTCTATGTCATCTGTTGTATGTTCTTCAGAAACTACATTTCTGCTGCCACTGGGTCATGTTCTGGTGTCTGCTTGTTGTGTACATGTTGTGTTGTTCTGGTGTCTGCTTGTTGTGTACATGTTGCATATGTACAGTAATAGGTGTTGTTCTGGTGTCTGCTTGTTGTGTACATGTTGCATGTGTACATTAATAGGTGTTGTTCTGCTGTCTGCTTGTTGTTTACATGTTGCATATGTACAGTAATGGGTGTTGTTATGGTGCCTGCTTATTGTGTACAGGTTGTGTTGTTATGGTGTCTGCTTGTTGTGTACATGTTGCATGTGTACAGTAATAGGTGTTGTTCTGGTGTCTGCTTGTTGTGTACATGTTGCCTGTGTACAGTAATAGGTGTTGTTCTGGTGTCTGCTTGTTGTTTACATGTTGCATGTGTACAGTAATAGGTGTTGTTCTGTTGTCTGCTTATTGTGTACATGTTGCATGTGTACAGTAATAGGTGTTGTTCTGCTGTCTGCTTGTTGTGTACATGTTGCCTGTGTACAGTAATAGGTGTTGTTCTGCTGTCTGCTTGTTGTGTACATGTTGCATGTGTACAGTAATAGGTGTTGTTCTGCTGTCTGCTTGTTGTGTACATGTTGCCTGTGTACAGTAATAGGTGTTGTTCTGGTGTCTGCTTGTTGTGTACATGTTGCATGTGTACAGTAATAGGTATTGTTCTGTTGTCTGCTTATTGTGTACATGTTGCATGTGTACAGTAATGGGTGTTGTTATGGTGCCTGCTTATTGTGTACAGGTTGTGTTGTTATGGTGTCTGCTTGTTGTGTACATGTTGCCTGTGTACAGTAATAGGTGTTGTTCTGCTGTCTGCTTGTTGTGTACATATTGCTTGTGTACAGTAATAGGTGTTGTTCGGGTGTCTGCTTGTTGTTTACATGTTGCTTGTGTACAGTAATAGGTGTTGTTTGGTGCCTGCTTATTGTGTACAGGTTGTGTTGTTATGGTGTCTGCTTATTGTGTACATGTTGCATGTGTACAGTAATAGGTGTTGTTCTGGTGTCTGCTTGTTGTGTACATGTTGCATGTGTACAGCATTATTTTATGAAGCAAACGTGGCAAGACTTTGAAGCCACAGATAGTATTCATTATCTGGCGGAGTATTTAGGACATTCGCTGAAGGGTTGCAACTTTAATATCTAACTTTTGGTGCAAACAGCTCATTGCTTTGTAATGCAGTCTGCAAAGCGGGCCCCTCCAGAAACAGATCAAACGCGTACCTTGATTATAGGAGTTAGATTGAGATATATGTCGTGATTGTAACGGATTCACAGACCATACTGAGAAAGGTGAAGACAGGCATGCTTTGTGCAGAGTGGCAGGCGTCAATTCAAAAATCACAGATAGGGAGAATCTGCTGGATATTTTCCCCTGTACATGCTGGTGAATTGGGAAACGAGTATGTGGACAGATTGGCTGGGTCTGCTCCGTTGGATGGGGTATTGGTGCATGATAAGGCAGTCGTGGCCAGGGCCCAGTAGGATCATGTGCATAATGTGGATGGACACACAAATCATCATATCCTACAGAGAATGGAGCGGCAGGGAGTAACCAAGGGATCTGGCCAGCAATCAACACCCCAAGGAAAAGTCAAATGAATACTTAGTCTGACTACATTAGTATTGGGACTCATCGCTGGCCGTTGCAGATGAGGACGGAGCACGTATGGAAATGTCCCGAGCACTGAGATATCGGTGCTTGGCTTAACTCAGGTCAAGGTTGTTGGGGCACTTTATGAGGAGAAATAAACAGGACTCAACTCAACTCAAGACAAGATTGTTGGGGCACATTATGAGAAGAAATAAACAGGACTCAAGTCAAGGTTGTTGGGGCACATTGTGGGATGTGGATTTTAATTCCTAAGAATATTTCGTTAAAATGTCTAGGGGGTATTATTGATTCTCTGGTCACTGGTTAGAATGCAGGGTGATCAGGGATATTTACCACAAATCCCAGGAGAAAAGAGTTCAATCCTTGAAACAATGGCATCTGTGTGTAGGTTTCCCTTCCCACTTCATCAACCTTTAAATTTTCTATAGTGCTAGAAGGATATTGATTGCTCACAACATATAAACAACCACTTGTTGGACACCACATTTACTTGATGTACACAACACTTTTGGACAAACAGTTCAGGTATTAACTCAAGATCTGCAGTTACATATATATGTGTAATAAATACTATGCATTTTCAGACGGCATGGGGATTCATTGCATTATTACAATATAGTACCACCAGTGACCCCAAAAAAAAAAAGCAAGGGTATTACAAACAACACAACATCCACAAATTGGGTCTACTTTCATTTACCTCATATTAAGGCAAATAAAGATTAAATAGAACCAACATAACATTTATTTCTGACACCTTTCACCCTTCTCTAATTTTAAAAATAATGATTGGTGTCAAATACTATACCATATTATATACCATTGGGAAAAAAAAAAACTACTGATCTGTTACCTCCCGGAAAAAAAACCAACACATAAACAGCATTTTTTGGGATTACTAATTAACTAATTAGTAGCCATTTATCTCCTGGTGTGGCGGTTAAGAGTTCATCTTTGCTGTAGATTAGATCCTTTTCCCATTATCTGGGTACCGAATTAATGCACTCAGTTATGTTCCTAATATTTATTTCCACTGTAATTGGCTGGTGACTATTTTATACTCCAAAAATCCAGGAATTGAAAAATCACACACCATATATCTCCTCCCTTTGGGGCTAGAATCACGAATATTCTGTTGCCTTAGGCTCGGTGCCCTTTTTGTAAAATTTGGTACCTCCGTTGGGCATACTTCAAAATTTCCACTTAAGCTTTGCAAAGTAATTCCTTTATCATCAGGTCTGATGAAAAGTTGACGTCCATTCAGCTTCTCGGCTTCTAATATCCGACTACCAAATTGGCTTACACAAAGGTTTCACCCACCTAGTTCGCGAGTCTATAACCCATGGCATTTAGGCTGACATTTGGACCGGCAAGAATTAGTCGTTGTATCTAGGTCCAGTGTAGAACTTTAATTGACTGAGGAGGCATCTCATGGTAGTATCTGTGACTAGGGCCACAATTGATCTATACCTACATATAGCCACAGATGATAAATCCAGCACAGGTAACAGGTTTGCAAACATTGGATGATTCATCTTGTTGCTGATGTAGAGGCATTTAGTTTGCTTTCATAAGAGTCTTTTATCTGATGGTGTTCAGGGTTGGAACCTTGAGGTAATCTGGTTTCCGTAGTTATGTTTCAGATGATATTAAGTTTGTACCTTGGTTGTATTGGCGTAGTGGTTCAGTGTTCTTCTCCCATTTTGGAGTTTGGTGTTCATAGCTAGAACTTGGTGTTGCATGGCTGGAACCTTATGTTTGACTGTTGCAGCTGTGAGATGTTCTTTCGAAGACTTATCCATTGTGGATATTAACTTGGTAATCCAACCAACAGTTGAAGGTTACTGACTGTTGTTAGTTTTAGTAACTTGCTAGAAGGATTGTCCCAGTTTCACTGACTTGGTTGAATGATGAGGCCATAGGTGATACTTCTCAGAAGTAAAGCAGACGATACACTGTTGTCAATACTCTGATGATCTTCATCTTTGTAGATTATTAGATCTTGAAGTCCATCCTGGATATTCCTACTAAAATAGGACTTAATCACTCACCCAGTCAGTTGTCTTCGAATTTATCTCTTGCTCGCTATGGAGCTATTGAGCGCAGCAGTAACCATGGGTATTTCTAGATGCAGACTATGGTTAGGACATTCACTTTCTGGCTGTTGACCCAGGATCCAGGTTTAGTGATATAGTCCCACCACATTCAACCACCACCTGCTTCTCATCTATAGAAAAGGGATGACAAGAATGCAACACGAGCATTAACCTACTGTGTTATGGTAAAAGGTTTACAACACAATTACAAACACAAATACAAAACAACGGGGAGAAGGGGAAAGGAGTGGGTGTCCACGTTCCACTGTCCCTCATTTCTGAGTAGAGCCATTCTGACTCTTAATAGTGAGTAAGGTATTTTCTCACTTTATTTTATGTTCGGTTGTTACTGAGACTATTAGATGAGTGAAGTCATTCTGTCCATCCAATATGTTGATATTGTCTCTCTCATTACTTGAAGAGAATAGCCTATACAGAATCTCTGTGGTTTCTAATGCCGCGTCTTCCTTTCGGTACTATAATCATCATTAACTCAAGACTATTCAACATTGGCTTCTTAAGTACTGACGTACACATGGATTCTTCTATCAACATCCTCATGTCCCCCAAGGGTAACATTAAAAGGTATATTCCCACAGTAAAAAGTAACAATCAGAACAGAAAAAATTCTCATACCAGAAAAAAACATACATGTACATTTCTCTGATATTAAGTACATGATAATCATACATAATAATCATAATGATGATGCAGGGAGCCTAGGTTTTGAATTTTCTTCATTTGTTTGTCCACAAAATAGATTATTCTTTTTTTTCCTTTATTTTATGAAATTATTATATGTCCCTTCTCATATGGAGTGGTTACTAATCTGTTAACAAAAGGATGGTACTAAAATTTAGCACTATAGTTCCAAGTTACAGATTATGATGTAGCAAAATATTTTATCCCCTGACTAAGTAAGAGTCAGGAATATGCGTAATCATTTGTATGTCCCTGCATGGATAACACAAGTTCAGAGACATCCTTACCAGTGAATTTACACTACATAGGATATTTGAAAGTGGCAGACACCAGTTCTCTACTTGTGAAGTATGAAATCAAGAGTCTGCTCCTACATTGAGAAAATGTTTCTTTAAAGTCCAATCTCTACAGTACATAGATTATTTGCAGATTTCTAAGCATCGATAGGGATATATAGTTCCATTGCATAGAAGTTATTTTTCCTAGGACTATGAAATTGGCAGAAACGAGTTTTCTTCTTTGAAGTATGAATCAGGAGTCTTTCCTAAATTGAAAAGAGTTTCTGACATGAGAGTTGATATTCTACAGTACACATATTTATAGGTTATAAGCACTATTAGTTAGATATAAGTTCATAATGCCTATAAAAGATTTTAACATAAGAATTTGAAATGGTAAGACCTAGGAAAATTTACAGCGTGGTAGAACATGTGCTTCATTGGTAAAAATAAAATCAGACTCTAGCTTACAAGAACTGTTGAATTATCATTCTAATTAATTCTTAATTAACACACTGGTATATGTACTTTATAAAAATACATGAATACATCTTAATAATGTAGATATAACATACTAATAGTTGCAGAGAGTGATATATTTTTAAGGCAAAGTGCCTTCTCCCCGAAGGGAAAACTTTTACATGTCTGTTCTTTGTGTCGTACTGACCGAAAATGGCTACACTGGGCCTTTGTTTTTCTATCAATCCCGGTCTTGCCAGGTATGAGAAAAAAATAAAGCCAAATAAATTTAGCTGTGCCACGGTCAGTCTATCGCTGTTTTATTTTCTATTCCTACCTAAGCAAGTTACTTAAACAGTAATTGTAAGGGTTTGTTTATTTTTAAGGGAGTCAATGCTTAGGAAAGGGTAGGGACGTTTTTATTATACTACACACATTATGAAGAGAAATAAACAGGACTCAACTCAACTCATGTCAAGGTTGTTGGGGCACATTATGAGGAGAAATAAACAGGACTCAACTCAACTCAAGACAAGGTTGTTGGGACACATTATGAGAATAAATAAGCATGACAACTTCAGGACAGCTGGCAGTCTGTGTGGGGAGAGAGCATTGGGAAGACAAATAGATAAATGCCTGGATAAACTGGTTATATGACAAACTTCGAACCAACGAACGAACGAACGAACGAACGGACTTTATCTTCAAATGGTAACAAATTGGGCTCGCAGGCCCGTCTTACATTCGGCCCTTCCAATCACTCATCTTTCGTTCATCAATAGTGCATAAGATAAACATTGTCAAATAAATTTTGTAAACATAAACAATGCATATTACCATGTTATGAGACACATCCACTACCCACCCACATATCCCCCATTCATCCACACATCCCCCACGCAACCACACACACAGACCCCAGGCACACATAATACCCCACCCATCCACCACATTCCCACACCTACACATCTCCCCACCTACACACACCCCACCAACCACACATCCAATCCACCAACTCCCCATGCACACATACATTCCCCAAGCTCCACATCCCCCAACCACACACATCTCCCCACCCACTCACATATTCTCCATCCGTCTCATTACCCACCAACAATCACACACCCACATATCCTCCTCCACCCACACACCTCCAACCACCCAGCCAAACACACATCCCTCAACCACACATCCCCCACGCACACACACATCTCCCCGCTATCTCACATATCCTGCACCTACCCACACACAAATTCCGCACCCACTCACATAATCTGCCATCTCCCTCAGCCCACTCACAGATCCCGAGCCCACCCATACAAACAACCCCCACCATCTTCTAACCTACACACACTCACCCACCCACATATCCTCTACCCATCCTCACATCCTCCACTCACCCATCCAGCAACCAAACATCCCTTAACCACACATCCCTTAACCATACACCCTTACCATATACAATCACCCACCCACACATTCTCTACCCACCCACCCATCCCCCAGCCACATATCCTTTAACCACACACCCCTATCCATATACACACACATCCCCACCCACACACAAACACATCTCCCCACCCATACACACGTCCCCTCACACACATCCCAACCCACCAACACATCCCCCATTCACAAACACACACCTTCCATCCACGCACACCCAACCCACACACGTACTTATTCCTCAACCACTAAGACCTACACATCCCTCACCCACTCATCAACACATACATCTAATATCTACCCACCCACACTCACACACCCTACCCACCCATCCAAACACACCCCCACCCTCACATCCACACACACCCGCACGCCCACACCCAACCACACCCCACACCCAACCACACAAATATAAACACGCACACACACATAGACACACATACACACACCTGTCCATCCACACACACATACACGCTGCCTCACATAATCACTAAACCTAATGTGAATAAACTCCCACACTTTTCACGTGTACACACTGTCGACTATCGTGAGCATCCTCACAGAACATTCAACATTAGGAAAAAAATGGGAAAACATGGAAAATATGGAAAATTGTGATGAACATATGGTATACATTGTGTAACGTAAAAATAAAATAGTGGTCCAATCCAGTAAGATTCCTGGAATTGACATAAACATGATGAAATAAGCAGTGCGTGTTACATTCTCTCTCTCTCTCTCTCTCTCTCTCTCTCTCTCTCTCTCTCTCTCTCTCTCTCTCTCTCTCTCTCTCTCTCTCTCTCTTTATTTTTCTTTCACGAACAGTGGCACACTAACTCTCTCATTGTCTCATTCTCTCCCTGTCTCCCACTCACCATCTCTCTCTCATGCTTATACGCACTCACTCTCACACTCGCCCTCACTTACACACACCATCTCTCTCATGCTTATACGCACTCACTCTCACACTCGCCCTCACTTACACACACACACATACTCACATATTCACTCTCACTCAATCTCTCACTCACTCTCCCACTTACACTCACTCTCTTACTCTCTCTCTCTCTCTATCTATCTATCTATCTCTCTCTCTCTCTCCCACTCACACTCACCACACTAAATCACTCTCATACTAATTCTCTCACTCACACTCTTTCTCACTCACTCTCTGACCCACTATCTGGCTCATACACACACACACACACACAGTGAAGAATGATAGTGAAAAAATGATACTAGTAGGTGACTTATGGAGGCATATAGTCGGTATGAAGTAAGTATTGAAATAGTTTTCGGTTGAATGTGTAGGGACTCATTGGAGTTTTCAGAACTGGTGGAAGGCTATTCCACAAGTGTGCACCAGAATACGCGAAACATGTTTTGTATAAGTCCAATCTAGGCTTAGGAAGCTGTAATAAATTTAAGCGCTTACTGTTCATTGCATTAGATTGAATTAACGGTAGAAGATACTCTGGGGTATTTTCAGATATAATTTTATTCACTAATTTGGCTTTGTTAAAAAGGAAGCGCTTTCGAAGTGGTAGAAGTCTTAGATGGCTGTATAATTTATTACTTTCAACGTGCTTTATGCTATAGACTAGACGTATAGCGCGGTTTTGAAGCGAACACAATCGTTTCATATTAGATTTAGGGCAACCATCCCAGACAGTGATTGGATATAGGATGCATAGAATATTTTTCATGTGCTTTCATCCAAAAAGTGCTGAATTTTAGCAAGTTGGTAAACTTTTTGGACAAGAACACCGACCCAATCCCAGACCAGTGATCGTCTGAGGTGGGAAACGATTAATTAAGACCTCTCACGCTTTACCACATGGCATATAATGTTTTTTTTTAAAAAATTAACTATACGTTTGTGCGTCAGCACGAATTGTTAATTGTGTGGAAGCTTGTATATCTACCAAAGAAAAAACAGACCGCGCTGGAAGATTGCTCACCAGAAGTATACGCACAGATGTGACTAGTGAGTGCCTAGAAAGATGAACACTGAAGGCGGGAGGGAGGTTAATGGGTGCCTAGAAATATGGACACTGGTGGCAGAAGGCAGGCTACTGAGTGCCAAGATACACGGACACGGGCGGCTGAAGGCAGGCTACTGAGTGCCTAGATAGATGGACACTGGCGGCTGAAGGCAGGCTACTGAGTGCCAAGATACACGGACACGGGCGGCTGAAGGCAGGCTACTGAGTGCCTAGATAGATGGACACTGGCGGCTGAAGGCAGGCTACTGAGTGCCTAGATAGATGGACACTGGCGGCTGAAGGCAGGCTACTGAGTGCCTAGATAGATGGACACTGGCGGCTGAAGGCAGACCACTGAGTGCCTCGATAGACGGACACTGGCGGTGGAAGGCAGGCTACTGAGTGCCTAGATAGACGGACACTGGCGGCAGAAGGCAGGCTACTGAGTGCCTAGATAGACGGACACTGGCGGTGGAAGGCAGGCTACTGAGTGCCTAGATAGACGGACACTGGCGGCAGAAGGCAAGCTACTGAGTGCCTAGATAGACGGACACTGGCGGTGGAAGGCAGGCTACTGAGTGCCTAGATAGATGGACACTGGCGGCTGAAAGCAGACCACTGAGTGCCTAGATAGATGGACACTGGCGGTGGAAGGCAGACAACTGAGTGCCTCGATAGACGGACACTGGCGGCTGAAGGCAGACCACTGAGTGCCTCGATAGACGGACACTGGCGGTGGAAGGCAGGCTACTGAGTGCCTAGATAGACGGACACTGGCGGCAGAAGGCAGGCTACTGAGTGCCTAGATAGATGGACACTGGCGGCAGAAGGCAGGCTACTGAGTGCCTAGATAGACGGACACTGGCGGCTGAAAGCAGACCACTGAGTGCCTAGATAGATGGACACTGGCGGTGGAAGGCAGACAACTGAGTGCCTAGATAGATGGACACTGGCGGTGGAAGGCAGACAACTGAGTGCCTAGATAGATGGACACTGGCGGTGGAAGGCAGACAACTGAGTGCCTAGATAGATGGACACTGGCGGTGGAAGGCAGACAACTGAGTGCCTAGATAGATGGACACTGGCGACTGAATTCAGACAACTGAGTGCCTAGATAGACGGACACTGGCGGCGGAAGGCAGACCACTGAGTGCTTAGATAGACGGACACTGGCGGCGGAAGACAGACCACTGAGTGCCTAGATAGACGGACACTGGCGGCTGAAAGCAGACCACTGAGTGCCTAGATAGACGGACACTGGCGGCTGAAGGCAGACCACTGAGTGCCTAGATAGATGGACACTGGCGGCAGAAGGCAGGCTACTGAGTGCCTAGTTAGACGGACACTGGCGGCTGAAGTCAGACCACTGAGTGCCTAGATAGACGGACACTGGCGACTGAAAGCAGACCACTGAGTGACTAGATAGACGGACACTGGCGGCTGAAGTCAGACCACTGAGTGCCTAGATAGACGGACACTGGCGGCTGAAGTCAGACCACTGAGTGCCTAGATAGACGGACACTGGCGGCTGAAGTCAGACCACTGCTTGCCTAGATAGACGGACACTGGCGGCTGACGTCAGACCACTGAGTGCCTAGATAGACGGACACTGGCCGCTGAAGTTAGACCACTGAGTGTCTAGATAGACGAACACTGGCGGCAGAAGGCAGGCTACTGAGTGCCTAGATAGACGGACACTGGCCGCTGAAGTTAGACCACTGAGTGCCTAGATAGACGGACACTGGCGGCGGAAGGCAGGCTACTGAGTGCCTAGATAGACGGACACTGGCGGCTGAAGTCAGACCACTGAGTGCCTAGATAGACGGACACTGGCGGCGGAAGGCAGGCTACTGAGTGCCTAGATAGACGGACACTGGCGTCTGAAAGCAGACCACTGAGTGCCTAGATAGACGGATACTGGCGGCTGAAGGCAGACCACGGAGTGCCTAGATAGACGGACACTGGCGGCTGAAAGCAGACCACTGAATGCCTAGATAGACGGATACTGGCGGCAGAAGGCAGGCTACTGAGTGCCTAGATAGACGGACACTGGCCGCTGAAGTTAGACCACTGAGTGCCTAGATAGACGAACACTGGCGGCAGAAGGCAGGCTACTGAGTGCCTAGATAGACGGACACTGGCCGCTGAAGTTAGACCACTGAGTGCCTAGATAGACGGACACTGGCGGCGGAAGGCAGGCTACTGAGTGCCTAGATAGACGGACACTGGCGGCTGAAGTCAGACCACTGAGTGCCTAGATAGACGGACACTGGCGGCGGAAGGCAGGCTACTGAGTGCCTAGATAGACGGACACTGGCGGCTGAAAGCAGACCACTGAGTGCCTAGATAGACGGATACTGGCGGCTGAAGGCAGACCACGGAGTGCCTAGATAGACGGACACTGGCGGCTGAAAGCAGACCACTGAATGCCTAGAAAGATGAACACTGGCGGCAGGAGGCAGGCTACTGAATGCCTAGAAAGATGGACAGTGGCGACGGAAGGCAGACTACTGAGTGCCTAGATAGATGGAGACTGGCGGCAGAAGGGAGGCTATTGAGTGCCTAGATAGACAGACACTGGCGGCGGAAGGCAGGCTACTGAGTGCCTAGATAGATGGACATTGGTGGTGGTAGGCAGATAACTGAGTGCCTAGACAGATTTATACTGGTGGCGGAAGGCAAGCTTCTGATCTCTGTATGTGACATACTCCCAAAGAACTTCATGAAAACGCTGTAATACTGTCGGCAGTCGAATAAATCCCGAGCTGGCAAAGTATGTCAGGATGTACATCAAGTGGTGTTCTTCCTTCACGGGGCATCAGTTCATCGTAAGAAATGACTAATACCAATGTCATATTTGTGTCAGTGAAGCTGTAGAGTAGCCCGCAGGTTACGGCGGGCGCCCCTGGCCAGGGCGGTGTAAGTGTGTCAATGACGCTGTGGCCCACAAATTACAGCGAGCGCTCTGGCCAAGAAAGCGTAAACCACGTATCACCATATGTACATGTTTAGAGCGTCAATGGAAAGGCAGGGCCACGTACAAGTCCCACTGCAAGAATGACCATGGACCATTGCGTTGGAAGGGAGCTACAAAATAGCGTTCACAGAATCTGTAATCATAGTACACATCTTTTGGATTCATGCTGGTGCTACGTGCAATGACTGAGATCCTCCTTCAGTGGTCTGTTTGAGAGACCGGGGCACTTATAAAGATATCGGTGTGTAATGAAAGTGATCCGTGACCAAGAGCCAAGTGTATTTATATCCTGCTTACTTTCTAGTTAACGCTAGCCTGCCAGCCCTGGGGGAATGTGTTTGAATCCATTTAATGGCGGGAATTTGTGATTGATCCTGGCTCTCAGGTGGGCCTGCCTACAGTTGGTACCATGGAATTATCTTGGCTATAAAAGCGGTGGGTGTGATATTGGCCACATGACCCATTGTTCGCTGGTTGGTCTCAAACATGGGACTAGCGACACGTACCCACACGCCTGGGGGGGGGGGGGGGAAGTGGCCGAGTGGTTTGCCTCGCGTACAGCAGGTCAGGGTTCGTTCCTTCACTCCGTCATTCGGTTCACCATTGCAATGTTCTCGGAGACTCCTGGGGGTCGTCGCTAGGAGCAAGCCGGAGTCCGTGCACTGTGTGAAGTTTTCGGCTGGCGCTCTGAGGAAAGAGACCAACTCTTCTGGATAAAACTCTGCAATGAAGTGGGTCCTCTTGCTTTTCACACCGCTGTAAACGCTTGCTTGACTACGTCTCTTGATTTACTCTTTCAGCAGCCTTGTGGTTTGCTTGCAAGCATGTAAACGCAGTCGAAACTACTGTTAAGCACAGTTATACAGACGACTCAACTCTTGAGTGACTCACAGCCACTCGTAATATCATGAACCCAATCACGGATGTTGCAGATTTTTACAGCAGCCGAGGCCTTACACAACACTTACCATCACATGTCACCGTCATATTGAAGGTCGGTTGTGATAGTTTCCAGATGTCCCCCTATAGTGTCTTCGCTGTGATGTCAGACAGATGTCCCCCTATAGTGTCTTCACTGTGCTGTCAGACAGATGTCCCCCTATAGTGTCTTCACTGTGCTGTCAGACAGATGTCCACCTATAGTGTCTTCACTGTGCTGTCAGACAGATGTCCACCTATAGTGTCTTCACTGTGCTGTCAGACAGATGTCCCCCTGTAGTGTCTTCACTGTGCTGTCAGACAGATGTCCCCCTATAGTGTCTTCACTGTGCTGTCAGACAGATGTCCCCCTATAGTGTCTTCACTGTGCTGTCAGACAGATGTCCCCCTATAGTGTCTTCACTGTGCTGTCAGACAGATGTCCCCCTATAGTGTCTTCACTGTGCTGTCAGACAGATGTCCCCCTATAGTGTCTTCACTGTGCTGTCAGACAGATGTCCCCCTATAGTGTCTTCACTGTGCTGTCAGACAGATGTCCCCCTATAGTGTCTTCACTGTGCTGTCAGACAGATGTCCCCCTATAGTGTCTTCACTGTGCTGTCAGACAGATGTCCCCCTATAGTGTCTTCACTGTGCTGTCAGACAGATGTCCCCCTATAGTGTCTTCACTGTGCTGTCAGACAGATGTCCCCCTATAGTGTCTCCACTGTGCTGTCAGACAGATGTCCCCCTATAGTGTCTTCACTGTGCTGTCAGACAGATGTCCCCCTATAGTGTCTTCATTGTGCTGTCAGACAGATGTCCCCCTATAGTGTCTTCACTGTGCTGTCAGACAGATGTCCACCTATAGTGTCTTCACTGTGCTGTCAGACAGATGTCCCAATATAGTGTCTTCACTGTGCTGTCAGACAGATGGCCCCCTATAGTGTCTTCATTGTGCTGTCAGACAGATGTCATCCTATAGTGTCTTCATTGTGCTGTCAGACAGATGTCATCCTAGAGTGTCTTCATTGTGCTGTCAGACAGATGTCCTCCTATAGTGTCTTCACTGTGCTGTCAGACAGATGTCCCCCTATAGTGTCTTCACTGTGCTGTCAGACAGATGTCCCCCTATAGTGTCTTCACTGTGCTGTCAGACAGATGTCCCCCTATAGTGTCTTCACTGTGCTGTCAGACAGATGTCCCCCTATAGTGTCTTCACTGTGCTGTCAGACAGATGTCCACCTATAGTGTCTTCACTGTGCTGTCAGACAGATGTCCCCCTATAGTGTCTTCACTGTGCTGTCAGACAGATGTCCCCCTATAGTGTCTTCATTGTGCTGTCAGACAGATGTCCCCCTATAGTGTCTTCACTGTGCTGTCAGACAGATGTCCCCCTATAGTGTCTTCACTGTGCTGTCAGACAGATGTCCCCCTATAGTGTCTTCACTGTGCTGTCAGACAGATGTCCCCCTATAGTGTCTTCACTGTGCTGTCAGACAGATGTCCCCTATAGTGTCTTCACTGTGCTGTCAGACATATGTCCCCCTATAGTGTCTTCACTGTGCTGTCAGACAGATGTCCCCCTATAGTGTCTTCACTGTGCTGTCAGACAGATGTCCACCTATAGTGTCTTCACTGTGCTGTCAGACAGATGTCCCCCTATAGTGTCTTCACTGTGCTGTCAGACAGATGTCCACCTATAGTGTCTTCACCGTGCTGTCAGACATATGTCCCCCTATAGTGTCTTCACTGTGCTGTCAGACAGATGTCCCCCTATAGTGTCTTCACTGTGCTGTCAGACAGATGTCCCCTATAGTGTCTTCACTTGTGCTGTCAGACAGATGTCCCACCTATAGTGTCTTCACTGTGCTGTCAGACAGATGTCCCCCTATAGTGTCTTCACTGTGCTGTCAGACAGATGTCCCCCTATAGTGTCTTCACTGTGCTGTCAGACAGATGTCCCCCTATAGTGTCTTCACTGTGCTGTCAGACAGATGTCCCCCTATAGTGTCTTCACTGTGCTGTCAGACAGATGTCCCCCTATAGTGTCTTCACTGTGCTGTCAGACAGATGTCCCCCTATAGTGTCTTCACTGTGCTGTCAGACAGATGTCCCCCTATAGTGTCTTCACTGTGCTGTCAGACAGATGTCCCCCTATAGTGTCTTCACTTGTGCTGTCAGACAGATGTCCCCCTATAGTGTCTTCACTGTGCTGTCAGACAGATGTCCACCTATAGTGTCTTCACTGTGCTGTCAGACAGATGTCCCCCTATAGTGTCTTCACTGTGCTGTCAGACAGATGTCCCCCTATAGTGTCTTCACTGTGCTGTCAGACAGATGTCCCCCTATAGTGTCTTCACTGTGCTGTCAGACAGATGTCCCCCTATAGTGTCTTCACTGTGCTGTCAGACAGATGTCCCCCTATAGTGTCTTCACTGTGCTGTCAGACAGATGTCCCCCTATAGTGTCTTCATTGTGCTGTCAGACAGATGTCCCCCTATAGTGTCTTCACTGTGCTGTCAGACAGATGTCCACCTATAGTGTCTTCACTGTGCTGTCAGACAGATGTCCCCCTATAGTGTCTTCACTGTGCTGTCAGACAGATGTCCCCCTATAGTGTCTTCACTGTGCTGTCAGACAGATGTCCCCCTATAGTGTCTTCACTGTGCTGTCAGACAGATGTCCCCCTATAGTGTCTTCACTGTGCTGTCAGACAGATGTCCCCCTATAGTGTCTTCACTGTGCTGTCAGACAGATGTCCCCCTATAGTGTCTTCACTGTGCTGTCAGACAGATGTCCCCCTATAGTGTCTTCACTGTGCTGTCAGACAGATGTCCCCCTATAGTGTCTTCACTGTGCTGTCAGACAGATGTCCCCCTATAGTGTCTTCACTGTGCTGTCAGACAGATGTCCCCCTATAGTGTCTTCACTGTGCTGTCAGACAGATGTCCACCTATAGTGTCTTCACTGTGCTGTCAGACAGATGTCCCCCTATAGTGTCTTCACTGTGCTGTCAGACAGATGTCCACCTATAGTGTCTTCACTGTGCTGTCAGACAGATGTCCCCCTATAGTGTCTTCACTGTGCTGTCAGACAGATGTCCCCCTATAGTGTCTTCACTGTGCTGTCAGACAGATGTCCCCTATAGTGTCTTCACTGTGCTGTCAGACAGATGTCCCCTATAGTGTCTTCACTTGTGCTGTCAGACAGATGCCATCCTATAGTGTCTTCACTGTGCTGTCAGACAGATGTCCCCCTATAGTGTCTTCACTGTGCTGTCAGACAGATGTCCCCCTATAGTGTCTTCAATGTGCTGTCAGACAGATGTCCCAATATAGTGTCTTCACTGTGCTGTCAGACAGATGCCCCTATAGTGTCTTCACTGTGCTGTCAGACAGATGTCCACCTATAGTGTCTCCACTGTGCTGTCAGACAGATGCCCCCTATAGTGTCTCTCACCTGTGCTGTCAGACAGATGTCCCCCTATATGTGTCTTCACTGTGCTGTCAGACAGATGTCCCAATATAGTGTCTTCACTGTGCTGTCAGACAGATGGCCCCCTATAGTGTCTTCATTGTGCTGTCAGACAGATGTCATCGTATAGTGTCTTCATTGTGCTGTCAGACAGATGTCATCCTAGATTGTCTTCATTGTGCTGTCAGACAGATGCCATCCTATAGTGTCTTCACTGTGCTGTCAGACAGATGTCCCCCTATAGTGTCTTCACTGTGCTGTC
>JACEFZ010016545.1:15000-120969 GCA_014155875.1 Cepaea nemoralis | reverse complement strand
GATATCATACCTGAGTTTTTGAATCAATCTCGCAGCTCTACCAATTAAAACAATAGTGACATCAGAAGTGGAAGATATCATACTGAATGATATTTTGAGATCAATTCTCGCGCTCTCCCAAATTTAAAAACAATAGTGACATCAGAAGTGGAAGTATCATACCTGATGATATCTTGAGATCAATTCTCGCAGCTCTACCAATTAAACAATAGTGACATCAAAAAAGTGGAAGAAAATCATACCTGATGATATCTTCAGATCAATTCCGCCCAGCTCTCCCAAATTTTAAACAATAGTGACATCAGAAGTGGAAGATATCATACCTGATGATATCTTGAGATCAATTCTCGCAGCTCTACCAATTAAACAATAGTGACATCAGAAGTGGAAGATTTTCATACCTGATGATGTCTTCAGATCAAATTCTCACAGCTCTACCAATTAAACAATAGTGACATCAGAAAGTGGACGATATCATACCTGATGATATCTTGAGATCAATTTCTTCACAGCTCTACCAATTAAACAATAGTGACATCAGAAAGAAGTGGAAAATATCATAATTGTGATATCTTGAGATCAATTCTCAAAGACTCTACCAATTAAACAATAGTGACATCAGAAGTGGAAGATATTCATACCTGATGATATCTTGAGATCAATTTCACAGCTCAAACCAATTAAACAAATAGTGACATCAGAAGTGGAAGATATCATACCTGATGATATCTTGAGATCAATTCTCACAGCTCTACCAATTAAACAATAGTAAACATCAGAAGTGGAAGTTTAATACCTACTGATGATATCTTGAGATCAATTCTCACAGCTCTACCAATTAAACACTAGTGACATCAGAAATGGAAGATATCATACCTGATGATATCTTGAGAATCAATTCTCGCAGTCTCTACCAATTTAAACAGTATTGACCGTCAGAAGTGGAAGTTATCATACCTGATGATCTCTTGAGAACAATTCTCGCAGCGCTACCAATTAAACAATAGTGACGTCAGAAGTGGACGATATCATACCTGATGATCTCTTGAGATCAATTCTCACAGCTCTACCAATTAAACAATAGTGACATCAGAAGAAGTGGAAGATATCATAATTGATGATCTCTTGAGATCAATTCTCACAGCTCTACCAATTAAACAATAGTGACATCAGAAGTGGAAGATAGCATACCTGATGATCTCCTGAGATCAATTAACACAGCTCTACCAATTAAACAATAGTGACATCAGAAGGAAGTGGAGATATCATAATTGATGATCTCTTGAGATCAATTCTCACAGCTCTACCAATTAAACAATAGTGACATCAGAAGTGGAAGATAGCATACCTGATGATCTCCTGAGATCAATTAACACAGCGCTACCAATTAAACAATAGTGACATCAGAAGAAGTTGAAGATATCATAATTGATGATCTCTTGAGATCAATTCTCACAGCTCTACCAATTAAACAATAGTGACATCAGAAGTGGAAGATATCATACCTGATGATCTCCTGAGATCAATTATCACAGCTTCTACCAATTAAACAATAGTGACATCAGAAGTGGAAGAATGTCATACCTGATGATGTCTTGAGATCAATTCTCACAGCTCTACCAATTAAACAATAGTGACATCAGAAGTGGAAGATATCATTCCTGATGATCTCTTGAGATCAATTCTCACAGCTCTACCAATTAAACAATAGTGACATCAGAAGTGGAAGATGTCATACCTGATGATCTCTTGAGATCAATTCTCACAGCTCTACCAATTAAACAATAGTGACATCAGAAGTGGAAGATGTCATACCTGATGATCTCTTGAGATCAATTCTCACAGCTCTACCAATTAAACATTAGTGACATCAGAAGTGGAATGATATCATACCTGAATGATGTCTTGAGATCATTTCTCACAGCTCTACCAATTAAACAATAGTGACATCAGAAGTGGATGATAGCATACCTGATGATGCTCTGAGATCAATTACTCACAGCTCTACCAATTAAACAATAGTGACATCAGAAGTGGAATGATATCATACCTGAATGATTCTTGAGATCAATTCTCACAGCTCTACCAATTAAACAATAGTGACATCAGAAGTGGATGATAGCATACCTGATGATATCTTGAGATCAATTCTCACAGCTCTACCAATTAAACAATAGTGACATCAGAAGTGGAAGATATCATACCTGATGATATCTTGAGATCAATTCTCACAGCTCTACCAATTAAACAATAGTGACATCAGAAGTGGAAGATATCATACCTGATGATCTCTTGAGATCAATTCTCACAGCTCTACCAATTAAACAATAGTGACATCAGAAGTGGAAGATATCATACCTGATGATCTCTTGAGATCATTTCTCACAGCTCTACCAATTAAACAATAGTGACATCAGAAGTGGAAGATATCATACCTGATGATCTCTTGAGATCAATTCTCACAGCTCTACCAATTAAACAATAGTGACATCAGAAGTGGAAGATGTCATACCTGATGATCTCTTGAGATCAATTCTCACAGCTCTTCCAATTAAACAATAGTGACATCAGAAGTGGAAGATATCATACCCGATGATCTCTTGAGATCAATTCTCACAGCTCTAACAATTAAACAATAGTGACATCAGAAGTGGAAGATATCATACCTGATGATCTCCTGAGATCAATTCTCACAGCTCTAACAATTAAACAATAGTGACATCAGAAGTGGAAGATATCATACCTGATGATCTCTTGAGATCAATTCTCACAGCTCTACCAATTAAAAATTAGTGACGAATGGGTTACGGGCGCAGTTCGTAATCCCGTTCGAAACACAGCTGTGAGCGATTTGACAGCAGATCTCATTGCGTTGGTTTTTATGAAATGGTATGGGTGCTGGTTGGTCAGAAATAAATGGCAAACTACTGAACATAAACTTGCCCAGGAGTCATAAACAGCGAAAAGATGTTGGGGTTGAATGCAACACCCTGTAAGGGATATGCAACTAACAACTACAAGCAAGATAAAACCTGAAATTGTGGATGATCAGAAGATCATCGTGACGAAAGATTAAGACAAGCTGAAAACCATCTAATGGCGGTGGCAGTATGGTTTCGGTGGAAAATGCAAAGAATACCATGGATAGATAAGTAAAACCAAGGAGCATGTCTTACTAGAAACAAATGAAAACCGTAAACTTAATACATCGTTACATTAGACTAGACAGTCAAGGTTACCCTAGTGCAAGGAAACATAACCTAAAGACTAAACGTCATTGCAGAGCAGATCAGGCTATAAGCATTGGTCGGCAACTGGTCTAGGATGGAAGCTCCGACAGGCGGACAGTTTGAGCAATGCTTTGCTGATCCGACAGCTTCTGCAGCTTGTCTTGTTAAAGACGTATTGGTGTTACCTTTCCTCTGGGGGGGGGGGGAGGGGGGGTAAACTAGGCAGGCTGAGATAGGAATCATGCTGCATGAGCAATGCAGGGTCTCTAAATTCAGCCCTGGCTTTGTGCTAGAGAGAGGTATAACTCCATTAAAAAAAAAACTATCGTCTATCAAAAAGGCAAAGGTGCGAGTTATATTAGAATAAATAAACTGGAAATCTTGGTGACAACTGGCAATATTGAGGGGAAAAAACATGAGGAAGGCAGAGAGGTAAATATATGGATGGCTTGGCCTCATAATCGCAACCAAAACACAGAGTTGATCCACGACTTTGGTGATCGTGTGAGATGGCAAAACATAACCGCCCGCTCTTATCGATACGGCACATGATGTCGATGATTGTCAGCATATACATAATCGTGATCCGCGATAAACAGATTTCATTCCTGACGTCATTAATATGTTTGCACTTAATACTTTTGTTGTTGATTTAATCAAATTTGATCTCTTGTCTAATTTCCCAAGATTAATCTTCTCGAGAACATATATTTCTAATAGTGATTGTCAGGTGCCTAAATTGTACTAATCACCAAGGTACTAAGAAGGTAGTTTGGTAGATGCGTAGGGCGGTGGACTGGCAGATAGTAGGTTGGTTAATTGGTAGATACGTAAATTGATAGATAGGTGGGTGGATTCGTAGAAAGTAGGTAGATAGATTGATAAATAGGTAGATTGATAGATAGTAGGTCGACAGATTGGTAGATAATAGGTCAGGAGATTGGTAGATAGGTAGGTCGGTAGAATGGTTGATAGATTTGTAGATAGGTAAGTCGGTAGATTGGTAGACTGAAGGTGGATAGATGTGTAGATAGGCAGATCCGTATATTGGTAGATTGAAAGTCGATAGATTGGTAGATTTAAGGTCGATAGATTTGTAGATAGATAGGTCGGTAGATTGGTAGATTGAAAGTCGATAGATTGCTAGATATTAGTTCGGTAGACTGGTAGATAGGTACATCATAACAATGGTTGAAAGGTCTATAGACTGATAGATGGTTCTGTAGACTGGTAGTTAGTTATTTAAGTAGGCTGGGATGTAATTAGACAGGATATTGGTCGGTAGACTGATAGATGGTTCTGTAGACTGGTAGTTAGTTATTTAAGTAGGCTGGGATGTAATTAGACAGGATATTGGTCGGTAGAGAGGACAGGAAGTAAACAACAGTTCAATAGACAGTTTGTAAGGGAGTCGAGTGCTTGTAGGAGTAACAACTGGTTTTACTGGAGGTCATGTTAGTTGATTGCATATACAACAGTGAAAGATAATTACTACCTGACGTCGGAAGCCACCTCATCATTTGTGATTGTAGGACGCTGAGGTGTTTCCAAGGCACCAGGGCAGGGTTATATACTGGCCAAGACCTATTGACGCGTCCTCGTCGAGCGTCCCTGGGCAACAGGTCCCTTCGGGGTCCTGGCTAAAGTCAGTAGGATCGCCGATTCCTCCGAAGTCGGAGAGTGTCTGCCTGTACGGCGATGAACCACCAGTCTGCACACCAATAAGCCAGACATGGGACAACGGATACTCACGCAAACCTCAGGTCCTGTATGGCATCACACTGATGTTTGACAACAGGATGTCTTCATCCGACATAAAGGACTTCGCGTTGGAGCTCAAGCCAACGAACACAAGCAAGCAAGCAAGCATGTGTGAATGTTTATGATTTTCTAGACTAGTTAGTTAGTTAGTTAGTTAGCTAACTCGCTCGCTCGCTCGTTAGTCAGTCAGTCAGTCAGTCAGTCAGTCAGTCAGTTAGTTAGTTAGTCGACAGATCATCCTCATTGCACATAGAACCATTCTTTCTAGACTAGTTAACAATCAGTTCTTTACTATTGATTTCTGAACGACCAGCCGCTCATACTATTGCTAGAAATCAGTAGGATGCAGTCTGCTACTAAATTTCGAACCTCATATGCGGAAATTTGAATCATCGAGTCCGCTACTCCTTCGCCACAAACGCATGTAAGAATCGACTTCAACAGATGCAGGTAGAGATATCCGCAGATCTTCGATTCCTTCTTCTGCTGACCTCTACCCCCGCCCCCTTCCCCCCCCCCACCCAGTCCGCATCACTAGGAGGTGGCATATGTTCCCGTTACCACTTCACCAAGTTAATGATGTCCTGTGGTACTCGAATGCCTCATCAATTGTCCACAGAGATTCCCTATAAGTTTGACTGCCCTTGTGTCTGTATTTCTTTCTTTCTGCCTGCCTGACTGAGAAACTGGCACACTGTCTGTCTGTCTGTCTGTCTGTCTGTCTGTCTGTCTGTCTGTCTGTCTGTCTGTCATTCTTAACTTTAAACCTCTATTTCAACCTCCATGAGTGAGATATCTCAGCACCTGCTACAACAGTGATTCTCAACCGTTGAGGAATTCCCCCCCCCCCCAGGGGGAATTTTAGGGATTCCGGGGAGGGGGTGGGGAATAAGATTATTTCATGTTCGCATTAATACAAGAACGAGTTACTTGATATTGTTTTTCCCTCTAAATTTTACGGTTATGTACTTCTCGCCCTAATGAAATTCGTTTTATAACGTAAGTAGACCCGCAAATCACTTTTAATGTAGATGTCTAGACTTGTTCTAGTATGTGTTATTAAATTTAGCTTCCATTTTTATGTCGCTTACAAGTCGACTTACAAGTCGACAGGGTCGACTTCATTGCACCGGGTTTTATCCCATATGGCTCGGTCTCTTTCCGCAGCACGGAAAGCGTCGCACAAAGCACGAACTCCGTAGCTTTTAGCGACGACCGACAGGTGTCTCCGAAAAATTTCACTCGTAAACCGAAGGACGCGACCCGGAATAGAACCCACAACCTTCGGAGCACGAGTCAAACGGCTTGACCACTTCGCCACAGAGACTACATTTTTATGTATACTATGGAAGGGTGGGGTTTATATGGAGGAAATTCGAAAAAGGGGGGGGGGGGGGGGAATGACGTTCTGAACATATGGTAAAGGGGGGGCATGGGCCAAGAAAGGTTGAGAACCACTGTGCTACAACCATTATACTCCCTTTCTGATTTTCTCTCATTCCCAATCCAATATACCGCCTATTCCCCTCGCATCTGTCTGCAACCTATCAAACATGTGAGTAAAGAGTATTCTCTCTCTATCTATCCTCTTCCTAGTAATATTCGTCGTCTCCTCGGCAGCCCCTCCCCTCGTAAACCTATCAATTCTAGAAATGCCCAAGTAGTCCTGTCTGTCTGGTATTCTGTCTGTCTGTCTGTTTGGCGGATAGACTGGCGTTCGATCAGTCGTGCAGTCTGTCTATCTCTCTGGGATGACAGGGAGGCTTGGGGGTAAGTTTGTCTGTTTTCCGTTTTCCTGCTTGCATTCTCGTCTGTCTGTCTGTGTGTCTGTCTGATTTGTAGGTAGGTGGGCGCAGATTATGGTCGTCACTGGGAAGAAGGAAATACCACAATGTGATATACTAGTAAATGGGCATATTCTTAAACAAGTGAATTGGTACAGTTATCTCGGAACAGTCATAACATTTAAAGGGAGATGCCTTGAAGAAATTTGAACAAGAATTGCCATTGCGAAGGTAGCCTTTTGCAAGATTAAAAACATACTGACCGATTAAAAGATATCAATTGAAACGAGAAAAAGAGTGTTGAAGTGCTACATAGAACCTATACTTTTGTATGGATGTGAAGCGTGGACAATAAGCAGTCAAGCTGAAAAACAGTTGATGGCTGTGGAAATGTGGTTTCTGAGGAAAAAACAAAGAATATCATGGACAGACAGAAAAACCAATGAACAAGTCCTTCAAGAAACAAATGGACATCGTAAACTGATTAGATTCATTAGACGTAGAGATTGTCAAAATTTTTTGGGCATGTTATGAGAAGAAATGACTTGGAGAACTTAGTGACAACTGGCAAGATCGAAGGGAAGAGACCAAGAGGAAGATCGAGAAGTAAATACCTGGATAGCTTGGCCACGTGGCATGGTCGAGACAAGAACACGGATCTGATCCACGACTCTGGTGATCGAGTGAGATGGCAAAACATGACCGCCAACGCTTATCGGCATGGCAGATGATGGATGGATGGACGTTGAATCAGTCGGACAGTGTCTATCTGTCTGGATTGCGGGCGGTCAGTTTGTCTGTCTGCCTACTTGCATTCCCGTCTGTCTGTCTGATTGGTGGGTAGGCGTTCGTCAGACCAATCGATCAGTCTATCTTCTGGCGAGCGGGCGGGCTGCATTCCCGTCTGTCTGTCTGCTTGCATGCCTGCTTATCTACCTCTCCCCTATCTCTCCATCTCTGCCTCTTTCGATATCTCTGTCTCTCCTCGCCACCCCCAAGTTAGCCCTCTAACAGCGATACGCCCCTGTAAGTAAAGACGCGGTTTAGCAGTCGCTCTTCGTTATGAAAAACGTTAAGACAATCAACATCCGCCAGCTGTTAGGGTAAAGTAATCTCCAGTGTAATTAAAGTAAGTTATCTGTCCCGGGTTGACCCCAGCAACTGAGCCCAAATTTAATTTAATAAACGCTATTTCTCCTGGCAATGTCTTCTCAGAATTTGCCTGGCGTACAGTTTTCGTAGACAATACATTAAGACAAGTTGCAATGAATGTTCGGTGTTTTTGTTTTTCTGTTCATTAGTTTGGTGTTTGTAGCAGATGTTGGGGGAGCTTAATTTGATTTGATATTGGAAGAGGTGGCTGGGAAGTTACAGTGTGTGACTCGGGCTCAGATGGTACCGGGTTTGAATACCAGCATAGGGTTTTGGGTTGTACCATAACTATTGGTGTCTACTGTTATATTACAGGTCTTCGTGTTCTCCTGGGGAGTGAAAGCTTCTTGGATAATGGCGTAAAAACAAGTTGAGGCGCGTGCAAGCTGTTCCAGATTAGGTAGTTTTTAATTGCAACGACTAGGGCCTCAGGGTGCGCACAACTGTTAGGAAAGAAATCGCACCCAAGATTAGATAGAGCCCGTTATCATGGATGAAAGCTAGCGACGGGTAGATGAGTCCGTTACCTTGGATGAAAGCTAACCACTAGCCACGGGTAGATAGAGTTTGTTATTTTGGATGAAAGCTAGCCACAGGCAGATAGAGCCCGATACCTTGGATGGAATCTGTATATGCATAGATAGAGTCCGTTACCTTGGATGAAATCTGGAGACGGGTAGATAGAGTTCAATATCTTGGATGGAATCTGTACACGGGTAGATAGAGTTCGTTACCTTGGATGAAATCTGTACACGGGTAAATAGAGTCCGTTACCTTGGATGACATCTGTACACGGGTAGAGTCCGTTACCTTGGATGGAATCTGTACATGCATAGATAGAGTCCGTTACCTTGGATGAAATCTGGAGACGGATAGAGTTCATTACCTTGGATGGAATCTGTACACGGGTAGACAGATTCTGCTACCTTGGATGGAATCTGTACACGGGTAGATAGAGTTCATTACCTTGGATGGAATCTGTACACGGGTAGATAGAGTTCATTACCTTGGATGGAATCTGTACACGGGTAGATAGAGTTCATTACCTTGGATGGAATCTGTACACGGGTAGATAGAGTTCATTACCTTGGATGGAATCTGTACACGGGTTAGATAGAGTTCATTACCTTGGATGGAATCTGTACACGGGTAGATAGAGTTCATTACCTTGGATGGAATCTGTACACGGGTAGATAGAGTTCATTACCTTGGATGGAATCTGTACATGCATAGATAGAGTCCGTTACATTGGATGGAATCTGTACACGGGTAGATAGGGTCCGTTACATTGGATGGAATCTGTACACGGGTAGACAGATTCTGCTACCTTGGATGGAATCTGTACACGGGTAGATAGAGTCCGTTACATTGGATGGAATCTGTACACGGGTAGATAGAGTTCATTACCTTGGATGGAATCTGTACATGCATAGATAGAGTCCGTTACATTGGATGGAATCTGTACACGGGTAGATAGATTCTGCTACCTTGGATGGAATCTGTACACGGGTAGATAGAGTCCGTTACATTGGATGGAATCTGTACACGGGTAGATAGAGTTCATTACCTTGGATGGAATCTGTACATGCATAGATAGAGTCCGTTACATTGGATGGAATCTGTACACGGGTAGATAGAGTTCATTACCTTGGATGGAATCTGTACATGCATAGATAGAGTCCGTTACCTTGGATGGAATCTGTACACGGGTAGACAGATTCTGCTACCTTGGATGGAATCTGTACACGGGTAGATAGATTCTGCTACCTTGGATGGAATCTGTACACGGGTAGATAGATTCTGCTACCTTGGATGGAATCTGTACACGGGTAGACAGATTCTGCTACCTTGGATGGAATCTGTACACGGGTAGACAGATTCTGCTACCTTGGATGGAATCTGTACACGGGTAGATAGATTTGCTACCTTGGATGGAATCTGTACACGGGTAGATAGATTCTGCTACCTTGGATGGAATCTGTACACGGGTAGACAGATTCTGCTACCTTGGATGGAATCTGTACATGCATAGATAGAGTCCGTTACATTGGATGGAATCTGTACACGGGTAGCTAGAGTCCGTTACATTGGATGGAATCTGTACACGGGTAGATAGAGTTCATTACCTTGGATGGAATCTGTACATGCATAGATAGAGTCCGTTACCTTGGATGGAATCTGTACACGGGTAGATAGATTCTGTTACCTTGGATGGAATCTGTACACGGGTAGACAGATTCTGCTACCTTGGATGGAATCTGTACACGGGTAGACAGATTCTGCTACCTTGGATGGAATCTGTACACGGGTAGATAGATTTGCTACCTTGGATGGAATCTGTACACGGGTAGATAGATTCTGCTACCTTGGATGGAATCTGTACACGGGTAGATAGATTCTGCTACCTTGGATGGAATTTGTCCACGGAAAGATATGAGCCATTGCCGTGGGTGGGGTCTGCCGACAGGTATATAGAGCCCTTTACGTTGGATGAAATATGGTCACGGTTAGATAAATATAGCCGTTTACCTTACATCACACCTGCCGACAAGTATGTAGAGTCCGTTAACTGGGATGGAATCTACGGATAGATAGAACGCGTTACTTTTCATACAATCTAGCAGAAGGAAACAATACAAGAAGGAAGAAAATCTAACAACCTCATTTCGAAAGTCCATGCGAAAAAAGACAGAACATAAAGGCTCCAGTGTAACAGCTCACCATCTTGACAGCTGAAGAGAGCCAAAACATGTTGTTTATACGAGAATAAAATTACAAGAATTCGTGCCAAATTCGGACACACTAACCCCCGAGGTGCTTAACCAGGTGTGAATAAATACCTTTGAAAGGAACACTAAGGGAAATACGAATTTAATTTGACAGACCATGAAAAGTAACACAGAGTGTAATAAGGTAGATTTTTAAAAAATATACTAATATTGCAATATAAACAAACATAAACAATTCGACTTTTCGACAGTACAAATTCTTCCAGGCGACAAGACATCAAGGCGTCTACTACCAGCCGATATAAATGACAGCCGCGGAGTCAAAGACAGTTTGAATGTCATCAGGCGAACAACATGCTGGACAGAGAGAGTGGCATGGAGGGGATCAGTGATCAAACATTATCAGAGAGAGAGAGAGAGGAGAGAGAGGAGAGAGAAGAAGAGAGAGAGAGAGAGAGAGAGACGAGAGAGAGAGAGAGAGAGAGAGAGAGAGAGAGAGAGAGAGAGAGAGAGAGAAACGAGAGATTGGCTGGGTCTGCACGACTTGGTTGGGTAATGGTGCAGGATATGATAAGGCAGACGTCCACCTTGGACTTCCAGTAATAAAATTTCCCCTGGTCTCTGGGTAGTGAGATCGGACGCCCGTGTGTATTGTTGCGCACGTAAAAAATCCCTTGGCAGTTGGAAATCGAAAAAGAGTAGCCTAACGGCGCTGCCCAGGCAAAAATTTCGAGTTAAAAATCTACCCCAAAGTATTTCAGGATCCTCGCCGATGCAACGGAGTTCGTGCATTGAGCTGAGTTTCTCCAGACTCAGGTTTGAGTTAGGAGGAAAACGGAGCACTTATGGGTTAAACCCGTGTGCCGTGATGTTGATCTGTCGACTAAACTAAACTAGACTAAGGCAGACGTAGTCGGGGACCTTTGGGGTTGTGTGTATAGCGCACAAGAACAGATAGATGATCACAGCGTTAGTAGAATGGTGTTGCAGGGAGCGCCCAGAGGATCTGACAGACATTCAGGTCAAAGGCCAGTGGGATGCATAATCAGGTTGTTACTGGTACCATATAGTATTGGAACTCTTCGCTGGCTGTTGAGGCACGTATGGGAATGTCTAGAGTGGTGTGATATAGGTTCTTGACTCAACAAAATTCCAGCATGAGAATGGAGGTGGAAGCAGTCACAGCGGAATTCCGTGAGTACAACGAAAGGAGACGAAGCCTTGCTACAAACCCTTGAGAACAAAGTTTTAAGACGCATCTTTGGATCCATTAGGGATACAGAAAGTGCGAGAGTGGAAAAGAAGAAGTTAACAAAAGACATCTTATGATCTGTTTAAGTCCCCGCCTAATCACTGGTATCATGAAGGCTAATAGACTACAATGGCTGGGGCATATAGAAAGAATGGAAGATAATAGGGAAACAATACTTGCTTACACTCAGGAAATAAATGACCGTAGACCCCGAGGTAGACCAAGAAGACGGTGGAGAGATAATATATATATACAGACCTACAAGCACTTGGAATCAACGAATGGCAAGAGAAGGTCAACCAGAGAGACGAATGGAGACGGATTGTATCTGCAGCAAAGAACCTCAATGGCTCGGAACGCTGAAGAAGAGGAAGAGGAAGCCACCGCAACACACATTGTCTTCATCACGGACTCAGGGAGTATGCTTTGTAAGTGGAGAAAGGAATGTTTCGTGTGGAATGGCTCAAATCAGATTGTGAGAATAGTATGGAATTGTTGCCCTGGTCATGCGGGAGTGTGGGGAAATGAACAGGCTGATAAGCTGACAGGAAATGCACCTCTTGGTAGTGAATTATCTATGGACAAGGGAAAGGTGGTCATGCACCTGTGGGTCCCAAGTAGATGAAGGTGGAGGAACAGATTGAAAACCCGTATGTGGAAAGGATAAGATTGCGGAAGACTGGCAGGGATTCTAGTAGAATCTCAAAACTGAGAGGGAAGACCAGGAGAACATTCAATTAAATAGCGGTGGGAACTATTAGTAGTGTGACTTTTAGCTGGCTACTGAACGAGAGGACGGAGCGCGTATGCGAATGTCCTGAGTGCAGTGATGTCGGTTTTTAGCTCTACTCAACTCAACTTATTAGGATGACAGAGGACATGAGTTTCTGGAAGAATATGATCCCTTTCGTCATTGCACAGATAAACCATGTAATTGTGTGTGTGTGTGTGTGTGTGTGTGTGTGTGTGTATGTGCGCGAGCGCATGTGTGTGTATATGTGAGTGTAAGTCTCTGTGAGTGTGTGTGTATATATATATATATTATATATATATATATATATATATATATATATATATATATATATATATATATATATGTGTGTGTGTGTGTGTGAGTTTGTGTGAACGTATATATGTATACTAGCTGACCCGGCCCGGCTTCGCCCAGTCCCTGGTGGGGAGCATCTCATTTAATTCATATAAGTAGTCATATAAGTTCTCGTTCCCGTTACCGACTGTTCTGTCTGTCTGTCTGTCTGTCTGTCTGTCTGTCTGTCTGTCTGTCTGTCTGTCTGTCTGTCTGTCTGTCTGTCTGTCTGACCCGGCCCGACATTGCCCAGCTCCTGGTGTGGAGCATCTCATTTAATTCATATAAGTAGTCATATAAGTTCCCGTTCCCGTTACCGACTATCTGTCTGTCTGTCTGTCTGTCTGTCTGTCTGTCTGTCTGTCTGTCTGTCTGTCTGTCTGTCTGTCTGTCTGTCTGTCTGTCTGTCTGTCTGTCTGTCTGTCTGTCTATCTGTCTGCCTGACCCTGTCCGGCTTCGCCCAGTCCCTGGTGGGGAGCATCTCATTTAATTCACATAAGTAGTCATATAAGTTCTCATTAAATTCATACAACAAAAAAAGTAACTTAAAAGAATGTCCTTCCAGACACCATCCATTAGTTTTAATGAAAACGCTTGCTAATCACCTGCATGACTACAGTAACTTCTTAAGCAAATAAAGATGAGTTACAATGTTATGCATTGTGCATTATTTTTATGAAAACTTTAAAAATGCCTTACAGTTTGTATCATTATTTATTATAACTCATATGCCCGTACATAACTATGGACACAGAGTTTATAAATCTTTGAAAACGATGCCACAATATGACCTATAAGTTATACAGAAAAAGTTATGCCCCTTGAAATAACTTTTACGGAGTTAGGTCCCCTGAAATATATACAATTATAATGAAAAATGAAAAATGAAATAATACTGAGTAAGCAGGCGATTTCACACTAAAAAAATATCACAGTTGACAGCTCTGGACTGAAAGGAAGGCGTGTAGAAAATTTCATCTCAATCGGATGGGCCGTTCGCGAGCGCACAAAGGACATACATAGATACATAGATACAGACATACGCTCCTTATTTATATATAAGATGAGTGTCTGTCCGTGCGCGCGTGCCCGTGTGGATATGTGTGTGTGTGTGGTGTGTGTGTGTGTGTGTGTGTGTGTGTGTGTGTGTGTGTGTGTGTGTGTGTTTTCGCGAGTGCAATTGTTTTTTTTTTTTTCAGGAGACGTTTGGCATATGTCGCCAGAGCTACAGAGTTCGTGTTCAGTGTGATACTCTCTTGGCGGTTTATCTGCTCTGCAGATATACATACATGCAATCAACGTACGTAACGTGCAAACATGCGCGTGTGCGCGCGAACACACCACACACACACACACACAGACACACACACACACACGCAGACACCCACACACACACACACGCAAACACACACACACAGACACACACACAGACAAACAGACATCTCCATGCTCTCTCCTACTTACCTAAAGTGATCTCGAATCTCACTGGTCAATAGGCATCAATAAAAATCCTCGACACACCGTACATCAACACCCACAACTTCCAGGTCGGCGCCTCCGTGTCAGTGTGTCTATTGTACAACGGTACCAGCCAGACGACAAAATCGAAGCAGGTATGTCTCGCTTATCAAATATGACGGCAGTTCGTTTTCTTGATTAGTTTAGATATCTCCTTGAAGAGACTTCCTCGGTTCTGAAAGGAAAGCAAATCAATCAATCAATAACAGCTGTCTGTTCAGCCTCTCCAGCCCGTAAGGCTCTTTGCTGCAGACACAATCTGGTTAAAACTCCCGTTCCTGGAAGTTGGTCCAGCCCACGGCAAGTCATTCTAGTTCTTTCCTGGCCGTGTTCCATTTCTTCAAAGACTCAAGGACGCTTTCGTGGTCGTCTACCCTGGGTACGCCTCCTTTGTTTCTGGGTAATCGTGCGTGCTATAAGTATTCTTTTGTAGGTAGGTTTTGTAATCTTAAATTGAGCGCCGGCAGTAGCATATCGAGCCTGATTTGTTCAGTTGCCGGAGGATATTATAACGCGTGGAGTGTGTACAACGATCCTTTTAGTCTCTCGAGCTTATCTGAGAAAGGTAGATGTGCGATCAGCTACGCCAGGAACGGAGTTGGGGAGTAGAACACATGCTTTCCTTTTCTTATTTTGAAACAGAGAATTGTATTTAAGCACGTAGTTTGTGAAAAGTTGAATCTATTTGAGCACGTATGTTGTAATAAATGAATCGTACTTAAGTACTTATTTTGTAACAAGAGAATAGTACTTACGCACTTATTCTGTACTTAAGCAATTTTTGTGTAACAAGTGAATCACACTTAAGCACGAACAAGGTCTGCTTGAATTATAGACGGACGACGTACTTCACAACCACTCCTATCCCATCATCATCATCATCATCATCATCATCATCATCATCATCTCATCTCTTATCATCAACAGATTGAGAACCCGTATGTGGAAAGGATGAGATTGCGGGAGATTGGCAGGGGTTCTGGTAGAATCTCAAAACTGAGAGGGAAGACCAGGAGAACTTTCAGTCAAATAGCGTTCGGAACGATTAGTAGTGTGACTCTTCGCTGCCTATTGAACGAAGGGATGGAGCGCGTATGGGAATGTCCTGAGTGCAGTGATGTAGGTTTTTAGCTCAACTCAACTCAACTTATTAGAATGACAGAGGACATGTGTTTCTGGAAGAATATGATCGCCGGCACCTTCCGTCATTGCACATATAAACCATGTAATTGTATGTGTGTGTGGGTGTTTGTTTGTGCGTGTACGCGCATGTGTGTTTTGTATGTGAGTGTAAGTCTCTCTGTTTGTGTGAGTGTGTATTTGCATATATATATATATATATATATATATATATATATATATATATATATATATATATATATATCTATATATATATATATATATATATATATAACAGAGTGTATGTTTGTGGGTTTGTGGGTCTTGGATGCGTTCGATAACGGTACATCCGATTGAGATGAAATTTTCTACACGTCTTCCTTTCATTCCTGTGCAACCGACTATAATAATTTCTTAATGTAAAATCTTCTACTTATTTAATAACATTTACTTTTCCATTTTCATTATATAATGTCTATATAGCAGGGGGACTTCACTCTAGAAAGTTATTTCAAGGGGCATAACTTTTAATAACATTTTATATACTTTATAGTCATATTGTTGGACTTACTTGCACTATTGTTAAACTCTTTGTCTATAGTTATTTTCAGGCATATGAGTTATAATAAATAATGATATAATCTTTATGGCATTTTCAAAGTTTTCATAAAAATAATGCATAATGCATAACATTGTAACCCATCTATTTCTACAGTTTTCATTGAATGGTGTGTGGAAGGACATTCTTTTAAGTTACCTGTGCGCCAGGAGCTGGGCGAAACCACGCCGGGTCAGACAAGCGAAAACTACAACAAGAAAAAGTATTGGAAAATGCAATTAAGCTCTTACTAAAACAGACAAAAATTCACCACACATCATAGCATTACAGGAAGAATTAGATCTCCACAGACATCATCGATTTCAGGGGCTTACTGCGAACAAAGTTACAAACTATAACACAAGAGATACCGAGTAAACAATCCTACTTTAGAACAAAACATACAGCGCAGCAGACAAAAGGCCAGAAAATTTGAAGGGAAGGAAATATACAAGTCGGCCACAACAAATAGCCTTAGCCTTTAAAGATTATTACAGGAACCTTTATACAGGGGAAAAACACACAGGCGCACGTGCAAGAACATTTATGAAATTCACAAAAGAATCACAGAGGAACAGAAACTAACACTAGATACTGAATTAACACTAACAGATAAACACAAGCGGTTCATGGAATGCTAAGGGTAAATCGCCGGGCCCTGACGGTTTTTACTGCAAATTTCTATCAGTTTTCTTTCCTCTTCTAGGCCCCCTTTTACTAGCAGTATTCTCTAAATCTTTCCACAATCATGAACTCCCATCCTTTTTCAACACGTTTACATCACTCTTTTTCCGAAGGAAAACATGAAAAGACATTTTTAAAAGAGTTACAGACCTATCTCGTTTTTAAATGTAGACTACAAGATTTTAAAAAAACTTTGACAAATAAATTGAAACCATAATGGCATCCCCTTTTCATGAAGACCACAATGTAGTGTACAACCCCGGGAATATCCAGCAACACACACACTTCATAAGGGACATCATCAACTACACACATCTGAAAAACTGTCAGTCCTCAATTCTCTCTTTAGATCAAGAAAAAGCATTCGACAGAATATCTCACTCATACCTCCACAAAACTCTCTCACACTGCAACGTGGGAAATTATTTTCGGACATGGTCAAAATTTTATATTTGAAACCGGAAAGTCGGATTCTATTAAACCATACCCTAACTAATTCTTTCAGGTTGACTAGGTCAGTGAGACAGGGATGTCCCTTGTCCCCTTTACTTTACGTTGTCGCTCTAGAGCCACTTCTAGAAAAGATTACGACAGGACGACAATGTCAGGGGTACGTTCATACCATGGAAGGGTGAACAAAAGCTGCGTGCTTATGCGGACGATACCATTTTCTTTCCGACCACTGAAAAATCTGTACGGATCATTTTGGAGACGTTCTCGTTTTTTCGGCAAAGGGAGTGGTGGCAAAATTAAACGTCCAAAAAACTACTATAATGGCTTAGGCTAAGGAAAAATAAGGCGGATTTTCCATTGACTAAATCAAACAATCTTATAAAAGTGTACGGAATAGTTTTCCCATGTAAACCCAAACAGACACACAAAGACACTTGGCAACATCTAGAGAAGAAAAAATAGAATGTTACAGAGATACAAAACAAAAACTACCATATTTGGTAGAAGTACCATTGTTAAACATATAAAATTCCCAAAAAATACTATATCTGTGCACAATCCTAGATCCCCCACGTCAAACTGTCACAAACATAAACAAAGAGATTAGACGCTTTGTGTTTGGCAGCACCATCTACAGTATCAAACATACTACACTCATGCAAGACAAAAAAGATGGAGGTATTCGCCCCTCCAAGACATAACAACCAAAGTACAAGCACTTAGGATCAAACACGTAGGTGAAATCCTACAACACCCAGAAAAACACCCCTTTTGCACACTATTGCATTGGAATTTGGCTATCTTCTTTAAAAACCCATTAGGAATACATCCTCACATTTTTTGGCACCCCCCAAAGTTCTACAAAACATGTTTCAGCCATTAAAGGACATGAAAAATTATACACAAGAAAACCATACAATTACAGGCATTTTGTTAAATTACAAGCAACTCGTACATCCAGAATTAAAAGAGGACATAGATATTTTATAAAAGATTAACCGAAATTTTCTCAAATATTCACAACAAGCAGATACTCCAAAAGCAAGGGAAATACATATAGGCTTTTTTCAGCATGGGCCCAACAAAAGAGAGAACAGCAAAAATAACTAAACAAAAACTACAGTGTCAGCTTTTTTAGACGGAAATCAAAAATCAGAAAGCACATCTATTACGAATGCAACACAATCTGCCAACAAGAAAAACCCCCTACAAAACATCCTAAACCCATTTGAAACAAAGAACAGATGTTTACAAAGCAATCTGATAAATTCCATTCTTACTCCACACAAGACACCCTGCAAAGCTACTTGTTCTATTGGCAGAGTACAGAAATTTTTATGGACATTAAGAAAAAAAAGCACTATACAATTACAGAACAATCAAAAAGAAATTGTCCAACAACTTATCAACAAAAAAATCGCAAACATTCTAAACTTAGCCCACAAGCGCAAATCTCGTAAAATATTTGGCTGAAGACAGCACATATTACAGTAGAAGCAAATAACTTGTTTTAAAAAAAGGATACTACAACTGTAAATGTTTATTATGGTATTTAAAAATCTTTCAATTAAATTTTTTTATTATTATACTATTATTATTACTGTCTACTATTATTATTAATTTTCCCATTATTATATTGGAATGTGCAACATGAAATATATTGTAGATGGGTGTCTGTGCCGTTGGCTAGTAACGTATGTATGCGTCCTGTGTGTGGATGCAGGTGTGGTGTGCGTGTGTGGTGCATGAATTTGCACGCGCATGTGTACGAGTGTGTGTGTGCGCGCACGCGCGCGTGCGTGCGTGTAGCAGTCCTTTACACCAAGTCGGTATCTTAAGTATTAAATGATGGTATATGGTAATGATATGTTTTCAAAAGACAACTATGCACCACCATGTATAAACAAATTCGATGAGCTAAGGTGGCTTTTAGTGGCCAGGTATTAAGTCCTTCCCATTGTATATAACACCCAGACACTATCACAATTTCGGGCCAATTATCTCCCTGGAGACAGACCATGGACCCTAATTGCTAGTAGTAAATCCCTGATTCTTGTCCCCCAAACAAAAGATATCATGGACTAGAGCGTCATCCTGAAATTTGTCATCAGGCAACAACACCAACGACCTTCGCCTCGGGAGCTTAGTGACCCAGAAATTACAAGGAAGCCACATTTTAATGGAAATGATAGTTTAAAGTTTATTGTCCAAGCGCGGGGCATTTAAATGTACTGCGGTCTCCAGAAAGCATGAGATTGTGTGTGCGTGTGTTTTGTGTGTGTGCGTGCGTGAGAGAGAGAGAGAGAGAGAGAGAGAGAGAGAGAGAGAGAGAGAGAGAGAGAGGAGAGGGAGAGATGGACAGGTGTTTCATGCATTCCGCTTGCGGAAGTGAAGTATATGCAAGGAATGCGTATCTACATGCACTATGTCACAAATGTCATATTATCATAACTGTATATATTTTTGTATATGTTTCATTCACAATGTCACACTTAACACTAACAAACGGCAACGCTCTGTAATATACACAAACAAAAGAAACACACACTACAACTTGTAAATACACATTGCTTTGTATGAAATAAAAGTTGGAAAAAAAAATAAAATTCCAGTTTACAAGAAAAAGAAAAAAATAGATAGACAGATAGTCGGGAACGGAAGCTTATTTAACTACTTATATGAATTAGATGACATGCTCCCCACCAGGGACTGGGTGAAGCAGGGCCGGGTCAGACAGACAGATAGACAGACAGACAGTCGGGAACGGGAGAGCTTATATGACTACGTATATGAATTAAATGAGATGCTCCCCACCAGGGACTGGGTGAAGCCGTGCCCGGTCAGTGTCGTGAAATACTGAAGAGTTAACGATTCCCAGATGGACGACTGTATACACCGACTAACCAGGTAGGAGAAGGGTTAACCAACAAAGGAGTGACCAGGCGCATGTGTTTCTAGGTCAAGACCCAGAAGGAGGCCAACAGTACAGGTAACCTGTCGCGTGGAAAAATTGGTTTGCGACAAAGGCAGACAGCATTATTGGATAGCATATTGCGGTCTGAATGTATGAAGAATGGAAACGGTTCAGAGCTGGAATTTTCCACTAACAATGATAATGCAGTCTGGATGTGAGGTGTCCAGCAATGTCAAGGACTATGCGGCAAAAATGACCGATATAAAGAGTGGCAACTCTTTGTGTAAGTTTAGTGTGTGTTCCAAACTGAACTGAAGGAGATATGTTCTTGAGTGGGAATAGAAATACACGTCCCTAATGATGGAAAGAGGGGATACTAGTGTGTTATTCGCTAAGCTGTTTTTCGATTCCAGGAACATAGATGCCTAAATAAGGTATATTAGAGTATAGTAGCATAGGAATATAGATGTGAGTGAATGTGCATTTTAACATTGCTTTCTATTAGTAGGAATAGTATAGACGATTAGGTGAATCTTCTATCCTATGTCAGAGTGGGTTTTTTCGGAAGCCTTTTCATTTCGGCTGGAGGAAGAGACACTCACATAGGAGAGAAGAGGAAGCAGACACAGATCTCATTATTAAATGTATATCACACAGGTTTCCATACCAGTGCGGGACTTATCAACTAAGAGATGAAACAGATGGCTGTGGTCAAGATCACCCAGTGTTGATAACCCACAAGAAAGCACTTTAAAGTAATAAAGCACGACACGTGTGCATAAGAAAGGAAAGAAACGAATTGTCATCGTAAGAAGTAAGGAGGACAGAGAACGGAAAATAGAGATCATTTAAAATAATAGAAAAACCCAATGAACTCAGTATCGAAGAGTTGCAAGGTGCATACAAAGTGCCTATATCAATTAAGAACTATCCAGTGTAGAACTGTTACAGGACAAAAATAGAGAACACTAGAAACTCGATGTGTTTTTCCAAGATGGAATTAAGAACGCTATAAGATAATAAAGACCATTCAAGTTACGCTGACAGCATATGGTGATCGGGTTAAATACATTCATACAGTGGTGAACATTTTTTTCATTACAAAAAACGGATATATCTACCGACTCAAGCAGACGGAGCTGTCAGGGTGAGACCGTTCTGTTATATCTATGTCATGTCCTGTACTCTAGCTGAGAGAAGAGACGAGAGAAACCACGGAGACTATCTATCAACATCTTATCTGGCAGCCACACTAGAAGAACATACCAACTACATAGACAATATCCATACATACACCAGACATAGTTTTTATTAATAAATCTTTTATCTTATCGTTGAAAGGAACTGTTGGGAATAATAGAGAGAGTGAAAGAAATAGATATATGGAAGGGAAGACAGAAGAGAGGAGTGTAGACCAAAGTCAGTCAATAATCCCAACAGATAATAAGTTTAAAGATGTGCTTGTTGAGTCCAGTCTCCTCTCGGGAATTTAACAGGACAGTCAGACAGACAGATAGACAGACAGACAGATAGTCGGGAACGGGAGAGCTTATATGACTACTTATATGAATTAAATGAGATGCTCCCCACCAGGGACTGGGTGAAGCCGGGCCGGGTCAGCCAGACAGACAGACAAACAAGCAGACAAACAGACTGATAGATAGATAGATCCCCTCCAGGGCCTGGGCGAAGCCGGGCCAGGTCAGCTAGTATATATATATATATATATATATATATATATATATATATATATATATATATATATATATATGTTTGTGTGTATGTGTGAACGTATATGTGTATATGAGTGTGTGTCCGTGCGCGCGCGCCCGCGTGGATATGTCTGTGGTGTGTGTGTTTGTGTGTGTGTGTGTGTGTGTGCGTGTGTGTGTGTGTTTTCGAGATTGCAATTGTTTTTTTTTTTTCCAGGAGACGTTTGGCATATGTCGCCAGAGCTACAGAGTTCGTGTTCAGTGTGATACTCTCTTGGCGGTTATCTGCTCTGCAGATATACATACATGCAATCAATGTACGTACGTCCAAACGTGCGTGTGTGCGCGCGAAAACACACACACACACGCGCGCGCGCAGACACACACACAAACACACACACAGACAAACAGACATCTCCATGCTCTCTCCTACTTACCTAAAGTGATCTCGAATCTCACTGGTCAATAGGCATCAATAAAAATCCCCGACACACCGTGCATCAACACCCACAACATCCAGGTCGGCATCTCCGTGTCAGTGTGTCTATTGTACAACCGGTACCTCCAGACGAACAAAATCAGAAGCAGGTATGTCTCGCTTATCAAATATGACGGCAGTTCGTTTTCTTGATTAGTTTAGATATCTCCTTGAAGAGAATTCCTCGGTTCTGAAAGGAAAGCAAATCAATCAATCAATAACAGCTGTCTGTTCAGCCTCTCCAGCCCGTAAGGCTCTTTGCTGCAGACACAATCTGGTTAAAACTCCCGTTCCCGGAAGTTGGTCCAGCCTACGGCAAGTCATTCTAGTTCTTTCCTGGCCGTGTTCCATTTCTTCAAAGACTCAAAGACGCTTTCCTGGTCGTCTACCCTGGGTACGCCTCCTTTGTTTCTGGGTAATCGTGAGTGCTATAAGTATTCTTTTGTGGGTAGGTTTTGTAATTGTAAATTGAGCGCCGGCAGTAGCATATCGAGCCTGATTTGTTCAGTTGCCGGAGGATATTATAACGCGCGGAGTGAATACAACGATCCTTTTAGTCTCTCGACCTTATCTGACAAACGGAGTTGGGGATTAGAAATAATCTTTCCTTTTCTTATTTTGAAACAGAGAATTGTATTTAAGCACGTAGATTGTGAAAAGTTGAATCTATTTGAGCACGTATGTTGTAATAAATGAATCGTACTTAAGTACTTATTTTGTAACAAGAGAATAGTGCTTACGCACTTATTCTGTACTTAAGCAATTTTTGTGTAACAAGTGAATCACACTTAAGCATGAACAAGGTCAGCTTGAATTACAGGCGGACGACGTACTTCACAACCACTCCTATCCCATCATCATCATCATCATCATCATCATCATCACGACCACTATCATGATCATCATCATCATCATCATCATTATCGCAGGTCCGCATGGACGAATGGGTAAGAAGGCGTTTCTTAAACATCCGTTGTGCTGATGCCGAGATAAGCCGTTCAACCCTACACCGGACAGCTGGACTAAAATTTTGACATATCATCATTGACTTGGGGATGTAAATTACAAGTAAATCTGAAGTCGGAGTGGGTTCGTCTGATGGCGAGGGACACTGGTAATAGGACAGCTAATCCACACGCAAAATTCAGTCCATTACTATACATAGTGTGTATGGACTACGCTTGAGTTTAAAGCGAGCGAGCGCAAAAAACTATAATCATAATCATCATCATCATCATCATCATCATCATCATAATCATCACCACCATCACCTCCATCATCAACATCACGACCATCATCATCATCATCATCATCATCATCATCATCATCATTATCATCACCACCACCATCATCATCATCACAATCACCACCACCACCATCATCATCATCGCGACCATCACCATCATCATCATCATCATCATCATCATCATCATTATCATCATCATCACAACAACCTCCACCACTACCATCATCATCACAACAACCTCCACCACTACCATCATCATCACCACAATCACACGACCATCATCATCATCACGACCAACACCACCACCACTACCACCACCACCATCATCCTGTAGCAGAACCTGTGCCGGGCGACGCTTTCAGCACGACCCGTGGCTAAAGACCCTCGATCTTTCGCCGGCAGCCTCATACATTTCCATGCCCAAGCTGTCTGCCCTCAATGTGTTCGCCTTCGTGCTGGTCTAGCAATGCCTCTTTCCCTAGGTACCAAGAATTCCTTAACTTTTCTTTCCAAAATGCATTAACGTCTAGAAATGCATTAACGTCTAGAAATGCATTAACGTCTAGAAATGCATTAACGTCTAGAAATGCATTAACGTCTAGAAATGCATTAACGTCTAGAAATGAATTAACGTCTAGAAATGCATTAACGTCTAGAAATGAATTAACGTCTAGAAATGTATTAACGTCTAGAAATGAATTAACGTCTAGAAATGCATTAACGTCTAGAAATGCATTAACGTCTAGAAATGCATTAACGTTTAGAAAAACAAAAGCCTTGCAGTATCCCAGGGATGATGACGTCGATGAGACAGTTTTCTACGATATTCAGATCTTGAGGCCAGCGTGGCCGAATGGATATTAACGCTCGCTCTTACACTTATGGAGTGCTGATGCCATGGAAGCGGGTTCAACCCCTACACTGGTCAGTTGGACTAAAATGTTGAATTCTCGTCTTTGACTTGGGGATGTAAATTACAAGGACTTCAGTAGTCGGAGTGGATTCGCCTGATGGCGAGGGAAGCTGGTAATAGGGAAAAATAATCCACACGCAAAAATCAGTGCAGTGCACTCAAAGTGGTGGCACGTTTATGGAATACGCTTCAGTTCAAACCAAGCGAATGCAAAAATATATATAATATATACGTGTGTGTGTGTATGTGTGTGTGTGTGCGCGCGCGTATGTTAGTGCGCGCGCGTGTGTGTGTTAGTTTCTTTGTCAACGGTATTCACATATTTCTTTTTTTTTAAATTTGCATATCCTATACAGAACATCGCTGTCAACAGCAGCATCTTTCAGCTGTCTGTTGATTTCTTGGCAAGATTACGCTCAGTAGTTTACCATTGCTTTCTGAGCGGCCGACTCAGTTATCCCGCAAGTCACCAGCGAGGGTAGAACCGCTCCCAGTTCTCGCCCGCTATTTACGTAAAATTTAAGTTTATACGTCCTGATTACCTCCTTTCATCATCATCATCATCATCATCATCATCATCATCAAATGCCCTGCCAGCTGGAGTAGGCGCTCATGTCTCTCCATAGATCTCCGTCCTTGGTGTTCTGGATCAACTCCGCTGATGATATTCCTCCATGTCACCGTCTCAATCCACCCAGCATCATTTCTCTTGGTCTGCCTCTGCCTCTCTTCCCCTCGATCTTTCCAGTTGTCACGATGTTCTCCAATGCCTCTCTTCTCATCACATGACCAAAGACATGTCTCACATTCGCTTGTATAAAAGACAACATGGCAAGGCATTAAATAGAAGAATTAGTCAACAGTCCAGATCCATTCCGGCGGGCCTTGATGAGAGCGTCTTTCTGCCAGGGACCTGCTGCATTATTACTAGGGCGTTCAGAAAATAATGCACCAAATGCCTTTTCTCAGCTTGTCATGAAAAAAAAAAGAAGCATGACATTTTGTACACTTCAAACTGTGCCGATTGCGTGCACCAAATTGGGTTGGACTACTACCCGATCCACCCTATAGTCCCGATTTGGCACCCTCTGATTTTCATCTGTCGGGTCAACTTAAAGATGCACACTATGGAACAAGTTTTCCGGGAAGGATAACCCGGTCAACAAATGCCCGCAGAAGTCGGATGTGTCGGCCTAACGGCGCAAGAACGCAGCTCTGCTGTAAACAGGCACAACGCAGTCACATCCGAAAAAAACTCCGGATGAACGCAGCAGAAGAAGAACAACAAGTTTTGATGACGATGAAGAACAGATTCACGCAGCGAAGATATGACTACATGTTCAAGACAAAATATGGTACGGGTAAAGAATACATGCACTAGTTTAGCGCTTGCATAAAGCCGTACAAATGTATGGGAATTAAGTTGCATAATACCGATGTTCACATGGTATATCCATGTACATTGTGTATAAATCAAATACTGTTTAAATAAACACATACTGAGAAAAATGATGTGGTGCATTACTTTTTGAACGCGCCTCGCATTATCCCTTGGCGACAGTTTATGGCTAGACTCATCTTGGTCCTATTTTGCCTGCCAGCCAATCCACAGCTGAAGTCATTAATCTTTACCCTGGCTGTGTGTACAATTGTTGTGGTCTTTCCCGAACCACATTTTATAGTAATCCTTATTGACTGATGATTATAGAAGTTGTTGATTCATCAGTATGTGTCATGCCGGTAAGAGTGGGCGGTCATGTTTCGCTATCTTACACGATCACGAGAGTCGTGGATCAGCGCTGTGTTCTTGTCCCGACCATGCCATATGACTTCGTTAAGCCATTAAAATATTTACTTCCCTACCTTTCCCTTAATATTTTCCCCTAAATTTTGTCAGTTGTCACCAAGTGCCGTCTTCCTGGCCTAGAGGTTAGCGACTTTTCTCCGTAATCTCGTATACTCTCGTAGGTAACGTGACGACGGTGAGAATCAGCAGTGGTTCGAATCGCGTCGGTAACTCACGGGGTATGTGAGCCGGTCGCTCAGAAAGCAATGGCAAACTACTGAGCGTAATCTTGCCAATAAATCAACAATCGGCTAAAAGATGCTGATGTTGACAGCAATGTCATGTAAAGGATATGCACACATTTTTTGTTGTTGTCACCAAGTCCTCTAGTTTACTTCCTCTCATAACGCGCCCAAATAAAGTTTGACTGTCTACGTATAACTTCACCAATCAGTTTACTGTTAACATTTGCTACTTGCAGGATTTGCTCATCGGTGTTTCAGTCTGTCCTTGGTATTCTATGCATTTTCCCCAGAAATCACATTTCCAGTGCCACTGGAGGTTTTTCAGCTTGTCTGTTCATCGTCCACGTTGTTGATTGGTTGATTGGTAAGTGCCATGGAAAATTGATCTTTACTCTTCAGCCCCACGTGTTGACGCGCAGGTCGTTTGAGCCATCGGGTATAAGCAGAGAGTTCGGACAACCCTCAACCACCAGAGGCACACCCACACAGACATTCAGGTCGTTTAAGTCCTCGAGTATGAGCAGAGAATCCGAACAACCCTCAGCCCTCAGAGGTAAACCTACACTGACATCCAAGTCGGTTGAGCCCTTGGGTATGAGCAGAGAGTTCGGACAATTCTCAACCCACAGAGGTAAACCCACGCGAACGTTAAAATCGCTTGAGCCTTCGGGTATGAGCAGACAGTCCGAACGACACTCAACCCACAGAGGTAAACCCACACAGACATTCAGGTCGTTTGAGCCCTCGGGTATGAACAGACTGTCCGGACAATCCACAACCCACAGAAGTAAACTCACATGGACATCCAGGTCGTTTGAGCATTCGGGTATGAACAGACAGTCCGGACAACACTCAACCCACAGAGGTAAGCCCACACGGACAATCAGGTCGTTTGAGTCCTCGGGTATGAACAGACAGTCCGGACAACACTCAACCCACAGAGGTAAGCCCACACGGACATTCAGGTCGGTTGAACCAACCCTTGGGTATGAGAAGAGAGTCCGAATAACACTCTACCCATAGAGGTAAGCACACACGGACATTCAGGTCGTTTGAGTCCTTGGGTATGACAAGAGATTCCGGACAACACTCAACCCACAGAGGTAAACCCACATGGACATTCAGGTCGTTTGAGCCCTCGGGTGTGAGCAGACAGTCCGGACAACACTTAACCCATAGAGGTAAGCCCACACGGACATTCATGTTGTTTGAGCCCTCGGGTATGAGAAGAGGGTCCGGACAACACTCAACCCACAGAGGTAAGCCCACACGGACAGTCAGGCAGGCCACCACTGCTACCAACAACACAGCTACTCCTCTTGACTACTGAAGTATGAGGCGGAACACGGGTGGGAATATGGCGAGTGCATGGTGTTGATTCTTGATTTCATATTTCAAGTTCTTTCATATATAGGAATGAGGAATGTGGTAGACGTCTATTGTCATCGCCAGCTATACCATTACTCAATTGGTTACAATACTTAGCTGTGATAATACTTGATCAAACAAAACACGTTTATGATATTCACATGTGGGCGAGTAACTTTAGACGCATGACCGATATTCATGATGAGAAGGCTAAGGTACTAAAGGAGAATGAATGTATTCCTCTGGTCTGTGTGTCTGTGTGTCTGTGTATCTGTGTATCTGTGTGTCTGTGTGTCTGTCTGTCTGTCTGCCTGCCTGCCAGCCGGCCGGCGGGCGGGCGGGCGGTCGGTCGGCCGGTCGGACGGTCGGTCGGTCGGTCGGTCGGTCTGTCTGTCTGTCTGTCTGTCGGTCTGTCTGTCTGTCTGTCTGTCTGTCTGTCTGTCTGTCTGTCTGTCTGTGTATGTGTGTTTGTTCCTGTCTCTGTCTTTCATACAGAAACACAATACCAACCCACAAATATGCATGCGTATGCTTGTATAAAGTAGCTATTAAACACAGAACCACCATCACTTCAAATGATGTGTGAGGTACCCAAAGCCAATCATTTGCACTATCGCCTCTTCAGCCACACAATAAACTATCTCCCTTTGATCTATTTCCCAAACCAGATCACTGACAACATGAAAGCTGTCCAACTAGAAACGACAGAGTAGTAAAGCAAACCTTATGTATGAAGCCAGTGGTACATTGAGACAGAAACAGACACGTACAGCTGTGATTGTGTAACTAACGTATGGGTATTACGTCCTCTTTGTCCATCAAGAATGATGATGATAACCATTCGTTTCATCCAGTGGGGTTGAATGTATGGAGCCCTGAGTTCTAAGATGTCTGGTAAGATCTATTTTGACTCGAAATGTTCTTTGACAATGTGGGCAAAGAATGCTTGATGTTCAAGGAGGAGGATCTCCTCAGGTGGATTTTCTGTCCAGTCTTTTTTTTTCCCCACAGCTCTTGCAGTCCTGTTTGCTTCACTAGTGACTACACCCTTGCGTAATGATGTACGCCACGAATTTCGGTCTTTGGCAGCAGTCTTCCAAGTGTCGTGATGAATTCCGAAAGCTTTGAGCGAATTCTTCGGTGTCTTTAAAGAGTTTCCTCTTGGCGCCTTGGGAGCGTTTACCACAGCGCAGCTCACCTTAAAAAACATTCGTTTAGGGAGCCTCTGATCTGGCATGCAAGTGACCAACCCACAATGAATCTGATTCTTCATTAGTAGAGAGTGCATATTGGGCATGGACGCTCTTTCTAAGACTTCAGTGTCTGGGATCTTGCCTTGCCATTTAATCTCCAGCAGCTTCTAAGGCAGACTGTGAATGAGATTAGCGATGTCATCGGTGTCCATTCGTCTTTTTCTTTTTCTGCCTTTCAACTCCCAATGGGGAATAAACCCCCAGCCAAATGACACCAATCTCTTTGTATATGTGTTCATAATTGGTTTCATTCTGTAGCTAAAGTTTTCGACGTTAATGGGGTCGAAAGGAGACTATAAGGAGACTTATCTCATCTCTTTTTGCTCTTCTGGCACCTTGCGGTGTCGATGTGAAGCATACACAGCGGGGAAACTGCCCACTTGTGGGCTTCATATATCTTGATTCCCATGGATTCTGTTATTCCTTCTGTCCATTATTTGCATGGTCGGCCTCTTCTTCTGGTTCCGTTTGGTCAGTACATTATTGCTTGTTGTGCTATACTATCAGTTGGTAGCTAGTTAAGCAAATGGCTACTCTCCAGACACAAAACGGAGAACTCGAACAAGAAATGTTTATATTTATTCACTTTAAATTAACGATTACTCTTTGTGATTACAAGTATTAATTAAAACAAGATGTGCATGAAAACACTCGTTCAGAAACATATAGTCTGTGCTTTTGTCAAGGTAAATACTCTGAATAAATTCTTGTATCTGCATAGTATCTACGCGCTGGCTACTTCTCTCACACGCACATAAGCACACGCACGCACTTACACACACACACACACACACACACACACACACACACACACACACACACACACACACACACACATATGAACTGTATTCTTCGTGGCGGACTTTTGTGTTGGCATTCTGGCAGCGGCATTATGCATGGTATACCTGTGCGGGCTGTTGGTTTGTCGAGACTCCTGTCTGTTCCACGTTTCACTTAGGCAATGAGGAGCATTTTTTGTGATATTCAATGGTATTCACTGGCACTGGTATGGAGCATTATGGGGCACCCCTTTGCCGTGAAGTTAGAACCACGAGTAACTAACTACGACATACGAATAGGGTGATTCACATGGAAACGGGAGTCGCTGTATAGAATATACGTGACAGCAGACGCTGTATTAAATATACGCTAATGGAATATACGTTACAGAAGACGTTGTATGAAATATATGTTAAAGTATAATGTATGAAATACAAGTTAATGTAAGCGTTGTATGAAAAACACAGAGTTAAGTGAAACAAAGGAAACGGTAGGTCATTATGGCAGCTGTTAGGCAGGATTGATTAACTTTTTTGTTGGGCAGGCAATCAGTTAAAACACCACTCAATGTGACTAGGTTCCGGTAATGTGGAAGGACAACAGATTTAATTCAGTTCATGACTTATGCGTGAAAGCACCTGGTCTCCAGTGTCCTGTCTCTTTGGCTTTCTGTTAATTTATTATTCATCTTCAATTGCCTGGCCTGGATCTGATGTGTTTAATGAAGTTGGTGTCGGTTATAATAGGAGGGGGATTCGCGTGAAAACGTTAAACGCTGTGATAGAAATTACAATAACCGTGCCATTGTCTTGTAACCTGTCAATTTTGTCATTAAAGGTATCAAGAGATTTAAGCACGTGACATCACGATACAGATGAACACTGTAACGTCATAAGGACAGTTTAAAGATGGCCATGCACCAAAGAGAAGCAACGTTCTGTTATCAGTTGTTTGATAAGTGAAGGCGAATGAAGGTCCTGTATGGTGGTGCATGTCTGTTAGTCCAGCAAGTGTATGAGTGGAGTAATAGGTTTAAGAACCTGTTAATCTGATGAACAGGTACAGCGGGTGGTGCATTAGTGGTTACACACGTGACCAAGATAATTTGTTTCTACAGGAATCCAAACACTTTATCGGCGCTGGAGGACTTGCACTGAACGCATTGGTGACTACATCGAAAAAAGATACATGTGTTCTGTAATGTTTCATAATATGTTCACACACCAAAAATATTTACAGTTTTTATTTGAAAGCCCCTCGTATTTTTTGTAGATTATTTAAGCTTTCCTCATTCATCGTTCTCTCCCTTCTTGTGGTTCCTTTAGCTGGTAATTTCAAACATCAGGCTACTGGATCTTTTCCACCTCTTTGGAACTAATTCCCCCGGGAAGGTTAACCCGGTCAACAAATGCCCGCAGAAGTCGGATGTGTCGGCCTAACGGCGCAAGAACGCAGCTCTGCTGTAAACAGGCACAACGCAATCACATCCGAAAAAAAAACTCCGGATGAACGAAGAAGAAGAAGAAGAAGGAACTAATCCAGGGGGGAGGAGCAGCCAGTTTGTCTACCATGCACATTGTGTGAAAATATGGAATAGCGCTCAATGTATGGGAAAGAAACATTTACATCCCTCTCCGAGAGAATGAACATTTAAAACTGTTGCATCAGTTATCGAACCATAATACAAAGACATCATGCTAGCATATCCTCACGCAAATCATCATCAAGAGGATTGAAAGTTTGTTAGAAAATTAATAATATAAAGTACAAAGAGGTTTCAGACTAGAACAGGGTAACAAAGTACTATAACTTCAACACGAGAATCATCTCTGTGAGATGCAGAAAGTGCAACATAGATCTTCATATTTGATAATATGTTTTTTATGATAACTGAGATACCGTATAACAGTAGATGGTACGACCTGCTTTCTGTTAGCGCCGAATGTTGGGCGGCGCTCACCAAATCTGACACCCCACATTGTGCCAACGGCTTACGGCGGAGGAGCGCTGGAAGGGTACAAGCCTTACCCTAGTGCCAGGAAATGTAACCTAAAATCTAAATGTCATGGTAGGGCAGACCAGGTCATAAGTCACGGTCGGCAACTGGTCTAGGATAGAAGCATAGAAGCTAAGACAGGCGGAGTTAGAGAACTGCTTTGCTGATCCGGCAGCATCTGCAGCGTGTCTTGTTCCAGATGTATTGGTGCTATCTCTGAAGAAAACTAGGCAGGCCGAGAGAGAGAAAGAGAGAGAGAGAGAGAGAGAGAGAGAGAGAGAGAGAGAGAGAGAGAGAGAGAGAGAGAGAGAGAGAGAGAGAGAGAGAGAGAGAGAATCATGCTGTATGGGCATCACATAGTCTCTACATACTACCCAGACCTTGTGCTAAGGAGATGTATATCTCCATTTTACAAACTATCGTCTTTCAAAGCGGCAAGGTGTCAGTCATTTTTATGATATAGTAACATTGACCTCTGTTTGCTTTCTTCTCCCTCCAGAACATTCTCAACAGTAGCTATACCTAATAATCCCCCTCCACCCCTCCAGACTCTTCACCATTCCATTACTCATTGTCCAAAATTCACATCCACACTGAAGAAGAGCTGGCACGCAACGTTTCAGTAAGCGGATTTTCCTTGTTCGTCACGATATTGCTGCTGTTTTTCATGACATTTGTCATTGGCATACCACACAAGTCATTGCATTTGTTGATTCTTTTCTTTATATTTGTGTTTTTATTTTACATAGAATTGTGGCTTAAGATATTTGAAAATACAAGATCTCTTTTTTTTTTCTTTTACAACTTTGTTCATTAATCATCACATTTGTAAACTGCTTAAAAATGACATAACTATCAATTGTGTTTATAAATGGAAAAAGTCAATTCAAGCTCATATGGATTGAAAATGGGTTTTCACATGATTTGTCCATCATATTATTTTAAAAAAATAAAATTCAAAACTAGTCTAATTACGAAAAAAGAAAGAAATACTCAACGAGATTATCAATCATCATACTCATCAGACACGGGACTGTCCTGTGCTTTGATCCTATACCAGTCTTTCGGAATGTCTCTGTCTCATAGTCTGGATGTCGTGTCGTTGTTGTTGTCATGTGTAAATCATCTACATTGCTATCCTCCTCTTCTTTGCTTCTTGAGTATATATATATATATATATATATATATATATATATATATATATATATATATATATATATATATATATATATATATATATATATATATATATATATATATAATGTTTCCGAAGAGTTTGCAGGATATATTCAAAGTGGATAGTGTGATATACTTCCCTGTCACTTCACATCTTCCGAAATTCAGCACTCTAACCAGAAAAAATGTCATCAGCTGATTCAAAACAAGGAGTAAATAAGTGGGCGATTCGAATAGACGAGAAACGATTGGCTAAAGCCAAGCCTGGGATGCCCGCCAGACCCCAGAGCATAATTGGCGGTGAAATAACATCAGTCCTCGCAAAACTATCAAGACGACCACCAGCAATTTTGGTTGGCAGCCGAGAGTGGCCGGTGTTCTGGGCTCCCTCAGAAAAGCGTGACCATGAATATGTGTTAAAACGATCCATGAGGTAATACGATGTTTATATATAATAATATCGATGTGATGTTTAAGATGCTTAAAAATGATTCTAATCAATGCTCTTGTTCCAGAAAGAAAGGAGACCGGGCACCAAGTTTTTATATTTGCTGCACCTGCCATGTTATAACCTTTCGGCAAGACATTCTATCGCAATATGCTTCAAAATGCTATTTCCTCCTAACTGCATACACTTTTCTCTATGCAATGAAAATGCACTCTTTAAATGCACATTCTACGTATTGGTGCTTCTACAGAGAAAATGTCGATAAGAGTCTATCTTTTGAAACCCCTGTACACAGACTCACATCTTTAGGAATGTATATATTATGTGATTCTTCTGTTCACATTTTTTCCTGAATATTCTTTGTGAATTCGCCATGTTCTTGTCATGGGTATAAATGCTCATTAATAAGAAAAGATAGTTGCACCATATACCCAAATATTTGCCAGATCATTACATGCACCAATAGCCTTACACAACTGTGATGATGACTGGGTGATTAGTACGTTCAGGGGCCTGCCAATTACGTTCTGAAGAAAAAAAAGACCATAAAGCAGCCCATTTATGACTTGTGTGCACTGAAATAACTTGCAACCTCGAGTGGGTTTGAAAACATCGTCCTCCAACCCTTCGCTCAAAGGAGACAGCTGGGAGGGACCTTTGTGTTAGAATCAGTGCTTATGCTGAATGCATAACTCTCAAAATGGCCCTCGCGTAAATTCAGGAAATAAATATGTTCTCATTTGTGATTGTAATACAGTTGATGATGGTTCATGATGACTACTTTTGTTGTGGGAGGAGAGGTTATAATTTTTCCTCTGATATAAAAAAGGCAAAGTCATTAATAATGATGATGATGAGAGGCATTTGAGAACTAAACCTAACCCAGAGGAATGAAGACCAGACTTACATTACAGGCACATGATGATGATGAGATGTTATAATGTTGACCTTAACTCAACCTGCACTTATCTCAACACACCTTGTCTTATCAAGCATTCAGTCTCAAAATACCTCTGACTTACTAGGCGGTATCACAACATGCATCTGTCGTAACATGCATCTATCACAACATGCAACTGTCTCAATCCACCTTCATCACAACATGCCTTTATCCCAACCTACCTTCATCACAACATGTCTGTTACATCACTGATGACTTTGAATCAACTTACCTTGATAACAACCCCATGACCTGGTCACAACCAGACACCTGGGTCTCAGTTTTATGACCTTATCTTACTTTATTGTCCTGGTTTCATCAGGAGTTGATCACATCATGACCTTACATCATCAGATGATGGACTGAATTCCATCTAGAAAGAAGAGGATAGTGGATCTCACCATGTAGTGGAACCACTCCCCTTTCCCCTCCTATTTCCCCTTTCCCCTTCACATGTCTATGTTATACTGACATATGTATTTTGTCAAATGCTTATGTAGTTTGTGATATTGTTCATACTGTAAATGGGTGGTATACAGCTTTCCAGAAAGAATGATGTCCATTTAGTCCTGGTGATGCAGATTTACTGGCTAACAATGGCAGAGGTATTGTGACCCTATCCCTATCATATTAGGCCCATTATGATTCTGGCAATTAACATATCACCACCATCCCCATCCTCCAGTAGATAGACTCTGAAACCATTAAATTGAAGACTGGGAAGATCAGATTTTGGAGACTACACTATAACACATACCATGACTTTGCTCTACTTGGGGAAGACCCTGAAAGAGAATTGACCCAAGGGAGAGAACCTCATCCATGGGGATAAAACATTTACTGATCCCAGTCAGAAGTTAGAAGAAAGTTGTACCATTGTTCCAGTGACCCAGGAGAGTGATAGACCATTCCCTGAATTTATTTACTGCATCTATTAATATATATGAATATTGTATTGTTATACCATGAATGTGTTGTGAATATGTTGTCACATCAAATGATAATGTTGATTATAGAGCTTGATCATAAACTGATCAACACTGTAACGTTTGATTTTACATTACACCTCATGATTTAATTCAGGTCTTTGAGTGATTTCTTGAAGAATGTTCTGTAATGAAAGTATATGTCCTGTTCATACAGTGATTGTTCTGTGATGACACTATATGTTCCGTTCACAGAGTGATTGTTCTGTGATGACAGTATATGTACTGTTTATACAGTGATTGTTCTGTTATGACACTATATGGTCTGTTCACACATTGGATGTCTTGTGCTACCTGTGTATGTCCAGTTCACAAATTGTATGTGTAAGTGTATACATCACATAAGATTAGACTATTGGATTGATTGATTAATTGATTGATCTTTATTTTAGAAGGGTTACAAATTGGGCACGCAGGTCCGTCTTACATTCGGCCCTTCCCGTCACTCATCTTAGTTCATCAATAGTGCATGATGCATTTACATGGGAAAAAACATTGTCAAATAATTGTTGTAAACATAAACAATGCATATTACCATGTTATGAGACATATCCCCCACCCAACGACACATCCCCCACCCACCACACATCCACCACACACACACATCCCCCACCCACACACACACACATCCCCCACCCACACACCCCCACCACGCATACACCCCAGGCATACATATATTCCCCACCCACCCACCCACCCACCTATTCCCACCCACACATTCCCCACATACACACATCTCCTTTATCACCATACACATGCCCCACCCACACACACACTGGCCCACCCACACATCCTCCACCCACCCACCCACACACCCCAAACCACTTAGCCAAACACACATCCCCAACCACACAATACCCTACGAACACAAACATCCCCTGTCAACCCATACATCATGCACCCACCCACATACACCTCCACCCACACTTATCCCACCACTCAATCTCCCCACCCACACACACACATCCCGCACTTACCCCTACACATATCCCCAACCCACACATATTCCCCACACAATCTCCCCAGACCACACACACGCCACACACCATTGGAGACCCCATGGGCGCGGGCATATTCACACTAGCCCCTATTTGCATTCATAGAGGAGGGCATCCTCTTTAAGGATAATGGTAACAGTCCGTAGTCTCCACACCTTCTAAAGGAGCCTATCTTTACACAATTTTCGTGTAAGATACTAATTTTATCCTTAGTTACCTTCACATGAGAGAAACGAGCCGAATTCCAGGCTTCCTAAAGAAGGCGACAGAGGATAGGAACCCATCCCAACCGGGATACCCTAATAAAAATCCTCGTACACTTTTATTAAACACCTCACATATAGTTATCACAATTTGGACCCGGGGGGGGGGGGGGGGGGGGGATATACGCCTGAGAGTACTACTTTCAAGGACGCAAAGTTGACTGTGCTATATGTTATAATGTCTGGCCAGATTTCTTAAGTATTTTCAGACCAAACGTAAACAATATAATAACATATCATGTGTTGTTTGATACTCACGGATAATAGCTGACAAGACATAGAATATTTCCTGGTACATACATAGGTAAATGCTGATGTAAAATATTGCTGGAGAAACCACGCAAGCAATAATGATAATGATGATGATGTTGATGATAGTTTTTATGATTTGTATGGTGGGGATTGTGTTTTCATCTTTGCATATTTGTGAAACAATGTCAAAAGAAAAATGATGACTGATGGGATAAATTCGCACTGAAATATCAAGAAGAAGAAGAAGAAGAAGAAGAAGAAGAAGAAGAAGAAGAAGAAGAAGAAGAAGAAGAAGAAGAAGAAGAAGAAGAAGAAAAAGAAGAAGAAGAAGAAGAAGAAGAAGAAGAAGAAGAAGAAGAAGAAGAGAACAACAACAACAACAACAACAACAACAACAAGATCTGCTAAAACATTTACAGAAAGTACCATTATGCACACACCACATTCCACTACAGCCTCAGGTTCTTTAACGTAACTTCACGACAGCAATAAAGACGAAAACAATACATGTCAAAAGACCCTTGTCATAGATATGATAGATAGCGTACTTCACACAGCACTCAATGTCACCGCAACTATCACTACAATATTTGATAAAGAGGGACAAATGCCATCGCAGAAGTTGAATAGCCCATCTTTGCATTGTAAATTATTGCAGGCGTAAGAACAAACAACGTTAAAAACGAGAGGCATGATGATTTAGCATGTCATTGCAAACCATCTCAGATAAACAGTGACGTTAAGTATGCACTTTTCACTATCAGGTCTGAGTTGGATGGTACTGAAGTATGTGCAGTACAGAGCCAAAATGTGCAATTTTCACAAAGAAAGAAAACATGAGTTTATGACTTGCAAGGTCGCAAGGCCCTGCATGTTATAATATCTGGCCATATTTCTTCAGTACGCTCAGACAAAAAATTAAAAATTAAAAAATACGTAACACAATATGTGTTTGAAGAGCGAGCTAGCAAATTTGACAGAACTGCGCTGCTAATGTTATGAGCACGAGCCAACGCCTGGGCTCGTCGCTTGCAACAGTAAGGGAGAGACTGGCCACCTTTTACTCCTTGTGAAAGGCCTACACCACGTAATGGCGCTATCAGTTCACAGACTCACAGCAGGAAACTGCTCCGGGAGAATGTTTAGCGTGATTGATAGCGAACTGCGCGGGTGATATCATGAGCATGGTTGGACACAGGTTCGACGCTTACGCTCGTCATCTGTGAAAGTCAGGCAGTTGAGCTTATAATTGAGTTAAGTACCGACATCACTGCACTCAGGGATTCCCCTCGTTCAACAGCCAGCGAAAAGTCATACTGCTAATGGTTAAAACTGTCGTCTGATTGAAAGTTATCCTGGTCTTCACTCTCACTTTTGAGATACGTTCAGAACCCCTGCCAACCCATCGCAATATTCTCTCCACACGCGGGTTCTCAATCTGTTCCCCCGCTTTCCCCCCTGATCCCACACGCGCGCGATCACCTGTCCCTTGTCCATAGGCAATCTACCACCAAGAGGTGCATTCGTTGCCAGCCTATCAGCCTTTTCTTTCCCCCCACCCCCGCATGACCAGGACAGAAACATCCATTCAATTCTCACAATCTGTGACCTCTGAACCGAGGCCAGCTATTCTACACGAAACAATCCTTTCTCAACCTTACTAAGCATATTCCTTGAGTCCGTAATAAATACAATGTGTGTTGCAGCAGACTCCTCCGACTATCGTAATGTTGCCGTTACTGATCATGTGCCAGACTCTCCTTTTTCAGGCATCGCCCATTATCCTTCGCAATGAAACCCAGCCACAATGTCTATTTCTCACCACTGACCCATCGTTGTAGATCACTATGTCACCTTGATGTGTGTTACACTGATTCAGTTGTTGCACCTCAAACTCTGTCCGTCCTGCTGCCCATTCTCTGCACTCACGACCCAGTATTACTATTACAGTGTGCCAGTCAGACATGTCTTCCGGTACTTTAACTAACCCACTCTCTTCCACGATTAATGTTCTCTATTTCACACACTTGGATGATAGTGATAGAAAGACAGGCTATCTATTCCCCCGTGTATCCAGGCCTAGCCGGCTCCCTGGCCTAGGTGTTAGCGACTTTCTCCGTAATCCCGTTTATCCACGTGAGCAAACACAGCTGCGCGAGAATCGGTAGCGGTTCTCGCCAGGCCCCGTAACTTACGGGATATGTGAGCTGGCCGCTCAAATAGCAATGGAAGACTACTGAGCATAATCTTGCCAAGAAATCAACACCAGCGATAAAATGCTGGTGTTGACAGCGATGCCCTGTAATAGGATATGCGAAAAACAAAACAAACAAAAAATGCCAGGCCTTGGAAATGTGATGGCGCTAGGACACCACAGACACACACGGGAATCTGCTTCCAGACACATTATTGTAGTACATGCTGTTAGATACACATTTACAACACGTCTCATCTTGGGCCCGCCTCGACCAAAGCCCTTAAGCCTTATGGATAACTTTTTTTGACATTTGATGGGAGATGCCTTTAAGAGCAAGTTCAACTTTTTTTTTAGATTAGAACAAGAATTGCCACTGCGAAGATAGCCTTTTCAATCAATCAATCATATGCCATGCTGGAAAGCGTGGGCGGTCATGACTCGCCATTTCACTCGATCACCAGAGTCGTGGATAAGCTCAGTGTTCCTGTCTCGTCCATGCCATGTGGCCAAGCCATCCAGGTATTTTCCTCTCGGTCTTCCTCTTGGTCTGTTCCTTTCGATCTTGCCAGTTGTCACCAAGTTCTCCAATCCATTTCTTCTAATGAGATGTCCAAAAATGTTGACTGTCTGTCTACGTCTAATTTCTCTAATCAATTTATGATTTTCATTTGTCTCCTGTAGTACTTAGTCATTGGTTTTTCTGTCTGTCCATGGTATTCTTTGGATGTTCCTCAGAAACTACAATTCTGCAGCCATCAGATGTTTTTCAGATTGACTGCACATTGTCCAAGTTTTTGCAAGATGAAAAACATACTGACCAATAAAATGATATCAATTGAAACGAGAAAAATAGTGTTGAGATGCTACATAGAACCTATACTTTTGTATGGATGTGAAGCGTGGACAATGAGCAGTCAAGCTGAAAAATATCTGATGGCTGTGGAAATGTGGTTGCAAAAGAGATTCTGACAGTGGTTTCTGAGGGAAATGCAAAGAATATTATGGACAGACAGAAAAACCAATGAGCAAGTCCTTCAAGAAACAAATGAAGATCGTAAACTGATTCGGGTCATTAGACGTAGACAGTCAAAATGTTTTGGGCATGTTATGAGAAGAAATGGCTTGGAGAACTTGGTCACAACTGGCAAGATCGAAGGGAAGAGACCAAGGGGAAGACCGAGAAGTAAATACCTGGTTGGCTTGGCCACGTGGCATGGTCGAGACAGAAACACGGAGCTGATCCACGACTCTGGTGATCGAGTGAGATGGCAGAACATGACCGCCCACGCTTATCGGCATGGCACATGATGGATGGATAGATGGATGTGGAGAGGAGGCCGCCGTGGCGCAATGTATACCTCGCTTGCCTAACTACCCAGTTGTTGTGCTTAAAACTACAGGAAAACTACATTTCTCTTTTACGTTCGCTAGCTTTTGAACTTAAGCGTAGTTCACACACGTGTTACTATTACTAGGGAGTGCATTCGACTAATTTGTGTGTGAGGTAGCCTCCTCTATTAACAGTGTCCCTCGCCATCAGGCGAACCCACTCCGACTTCAGAGCTACTTGTAATTTTCGAGAAATCGACATTTTAGTCCAGCTGACCGGTGGAGGGGTTGAACCCGCTACCTTGGCATCAGCACACGGATGTTTAAGAACGAGCGATATTATCCATTCGAGCTTGCTGATCTCGGATAAAGGATATTACGGTGTGAATCTTTCCCCTATTGCTTCAAATATATCTTTCCTCGACAAGATAATATTTACTTTGAGCAGGTTCTGTCAGGGCTTACATCAGTCGGGGATTAAGGAGCACCCCTAATTTCTAAATGTTACCCCGACAAAGATAACACGAATGACAGATCAGAGGCCTGCGAAGTGATGAGTACAAATAGTTTATTTAATCTTCAGAAGACAGATAACAGCGAGCTTAGCTAGCCATAAATTGTCAGAGACGTCGTGTTAACTGGTAGCATTCCGAAAATGTTTCGGAATTCTGAAAACAGAAAACTCCGCGAGGTTCTAGAAATGTGCGGTGATATAAAGAGTGGCAATGAGGATGGGGAGGCTCCAAGATGAGGAAGACTTTAAAGGCATTTAAAAAAAAAAAATGTATTTGTCAAATGGCAAGTGAGAAGGACATTTTATGTTGTGTTACATGTATTTAGAGTAATACCTTATTATTTCGTTATAATAGGGAACCAAGTAGATGAAAGTCGAAATGCGAGGCGTGGCTCTTAGGTATCTTTAAATGCGTCAGGGAATCTTATACTGACGTCAGTAAAATAAGTATCTGCATCGTCTATCTCCTCTTCTTCTTCCTCTTCTATCATCTTTTCTTCATCCTGTTCAGTTTTCCTTTCTTCTTCCTTTTCTTACTCCTCCTTCTTTTTTTTCGTCTTTCCCTTTCTTCACCTTCTTTCTCTCATACTTCTTCTTCTTCCGTCAATTCCTCCTCCTACCCTTCTTCCTCCTCTTCTTTCTCTCTTCTTTCTTCTTCATCTTCATCTTCGTCTTCATCTTCTTCTTCTGTTTCTTCTTCTTCTTTTCTTATAGCTTCAGACATAGACATGAATACATCCGCAGCAATCGGCAGTCAACTCAAGCTTGTTGACATCTCCATGGGGTTTGTCCTCAAATGGAGCGGGTGTAGTCCAACGTTATTTTCTCTCTTCTACATATGTTGGTCACAAATAAGCATATGATACTCGCGAATGTCTGCTACAATGAAAACCATAAGAAAGCAAAACATGCACGACACACATTTTGTTTTCTATATTAAGCGAGCAGATGTGTGGGAAACCGTGCGTAGACACACGATCGAGTGTGTGTGGAAGTGCGTTTGTGGATGTGTGGGTGGTTGAGTGTATGAGTAGGCATGTTGTTTGTTCTGTGAGTGTGTGTGGTTCCTGGCTGTGTGGGTGGGTGGGTGTCCGTGTTGACGGTGGGTATGTGGTTTGGTGGATAGGCGTGGGCGTATGTATATGTGTGTGTGTGTATGTGTGTGTGTGTGTGTGTGTGTGTGTGTGTTTGTGTAAGCATGTAAGCATACATACACGTAAGAAAAATGTATGTTTCCATATACACATTAAATCACTCATGTTGCTAGTGTATTTTCTGTCCTAGACATTTATTGTTGTAATTCATATTTCAGATCATTTTGGTTATAAATATGTCTCAGACAGTTATTATTTAACTCCTATCTCAGGCAGTTATTGTTTTAACTCATCTCCTTGACAGTTATTACTGTACCTCATATCTCAGACAGTTTAACTTCTCTCACAGATAGTTAGTGTTGCATAGTCTATCTCAGACAGTTATAGTTTAACTCTTAGTTTAGACAGTTATGAAATTCCACTTGTGCTGCTACTTTTGCTTGTTGCTTCAGCCAGTCAATATATTAACTCATATATAAATTACATTAACTCAGTTGTGTTGCTACTACCGTTCTTGTTTCTCATCAGTTACAACATTCACTGCTGCTGCCACAGACACGTATTACCTGGAAGCAACAACTGTCTGGCGCAGAACTCGTTAATCACAAAAGCTCCCTTTATTTATAGCGCCAGATATGAGAACATTATCAGATAAAAGTGTTACTCAATTAGGCAGGGGCGTTGTAATGATACTGAAACTAGTAGGGTTCCCATGAGATCTGACCAGTAGAGGGACGGAATCATTAAACATAACTCTTGGCACATAACATGAAGTCGGGAGGAGAGGATGATGGGCAGTGGCAGGCTGGCCAGTGTGTGTCAACTCGCTCGATGTTGAATGGGTCCGGTTGATGAGGTGGGACTCCTTAAACATTCGACACCATGTTTACAATACTCCTGTCATTTTTTTAGTTTTGTTTCCCGTCGGCTTTGTGGCAAAGAGGTTAAGAAAGCAGTTCGTAATCCCGCATACCGCGTTCGAAACACAGCTGCGGGCGATTTGGAAGCAGACGGCCTTGCGTTGGTTCCCATAGAAAGGTATGAGTTTCGGTCGATCAGAAAGCAATGGCAAGCTACTGAACATAAACTTGCCAAGAAATCATAAAACAGCAAACAAATAAAAAAAACCCGCCATGGTTGACTGCCACGTCCTGTAACGGTTATTCAACTAACTAACTTCCCGCCAAACCATCTTTTTAGTGTTAGACCACCACTGGTGGTGGGGATGGGAAGCTGTAGCTGAAAGGTTGGGGTTTCCGATTAAGAAAGTACCGGGTTTGGTCTCAGCAAACGGCCGTGCATTTATTTCAAGAACCATTGGTATCTAATGGCATCACACACCTTCCTGATCGTTTGGGTTGTGAGGTTGGGACTTGATCTAGCGTTTTAATTCTTATATCAGACTGTTATCGTTTAACTCTTATATCAGACAGTTATCCTTTTAACTCCTACACCAGGCAGTTGTTAACTCACTAACAAGATATTTATTGTTATAACTCTTGAGTGGATCACATTATTTTTGGGTCAAAGTATAACATATAAAATATAAAATATGAAATAAAGAATCTACACCATAACACTGGGGACATTCCTACATGTGTTCCGTCCCGTCTGCACTAGCCAACGAAGGGTTTGTATGCTGGTGGCACCAGTGGCAATCCAAGAGTTTGTATGCTGATGGCACCAGTGGCAATCCAAGAATTTGTATGCTGGTGGCACCAGTGGCAATCTTATTGAACGTTCGCTTGCATTTACCTCTTCGCGTGTGGGAGCCTCCGTGGCGAAGTGGGCAAGCCGTCTGCCTCGCGCTCCGAAGGTTATGTCTTTCGGTTCACGAGTGCATTTTTCTCCGACACTCCTGGGGGTTGTTGCTAGAGCTACGGAGTTTGTGTTTACCTACGCGTACCCAACGGCAACTGTCCAGGCCCTCTAGTCACAGCCCGCCGAAACAGCCTCTCCAGGTGTAGGTCTTTGTTTCTTTTGCTGCATACACTACACTCGCTCTCAGGAAACCTTCACCGAATCAGACTTGTTGCAGTCTAGCTCGCTGTCTAAAGGAGCGTCTTTTGCCAGTCGATCAACCTGTTCATGTCTTCGCACAGCCGTATGCTCTCCACAGAAAATCTACGGCGTGGGTGGAGATATATTTGTCTCTGGATGTGTGTAAGGCGCACTTCAAGTTCTAATCGGTTAATGCGTCTCCTTGTTCTATGTGAAGTTGTATAGATGTCAACCATATGTAAGTGAAGTAATAGGACTGAACATACTAGGTCATGACACTCCCAGGTGTGGTGCCTTGCCTTCCTGTCCTTTCCATGATAATCCCAGTACCAATTGTGCCAAGCTGGGTTGATCATATAAACTATTTATGCGTGAGAAATACTTGACTAGCTGGGGAATATACCGTCCTTTCACGAATGGCAACAAGTACTCTATCCATTATAAAGCGTGGACGCTTAGGTTAAAATGTGCATAGTAGTATAGCACAGAGAGAGAGAGAGAGAGAGAGAGAGAGAGAGAGAGATAGGGAGGGGGGAGGAGAGAGAGAGAGGGGGGGGGGTATAGAGAGCGAGAGAGGGAGAGAGACAGTGCGATTGTCAGGTCTTAGATAGGAATGAGTTACCTATGACAGTAGGCGGTACTACATACGTTCTGTTAGCGTCGAATGTTCGGCGGCGAAACCCAAACCCGACACCAACATTGTGCTAACGGCTTCTAGCAGAGGAGTACAACTGGAAGATTATATAAACAGAATATTAACGAACAGAAATGTATACTTCCACAGTCCCCCGTGTACCCTGAGCTGGAGTCTGTTGACAAGGATATACCCAACACCCGGGAAGATTAATCCGGTCAACAAAGGCCTAAAGGAGTCGGATATGTCGGCCGAAAGTTGCAAATATCGCAGCTCTGCTGTAAACAGGCACAAGACAGTTACGTTCGAAAAAAACATTTCGGGCGAAGGAAGAGGAAAAGGAAGAAACACCGAACACGCGTATGTGCTGTGTTCAATCATTTATGACCTGGTTATATTAAATACATTCTTCCACAGATGTGAAGTTTCAATACCAGCTTTGCCCACCCCGCTGTCTTTTTTTTTAAAGATTGGAGAGGGGAAAGAGTTATGCGCCACAGTCACCTTGGATATTGTGCTCTTGCAACAGATTTGGAGAGAACGATTTACACCAACCTGACATAGATAGATGCCGACACTCTACAGGGTTAAGACAACCTACAGATAGATGCCGACACTCTACAGGGCGGAGACAACCTACAGATAGATGCCTACACTCTACAGGGCTGAGACAACTTACAGATAGATGCCGACACTCTACAGGGCTGAGACAACTTACAGATAGGTGCTGACACTCTACAGGGCTGAGACAACCTACATATAGATGCTGACACTCTACAGGGCTGAGACAACCTACAGATAGATGCCGACACTCTACAGGGCTGAGACAACTTACAGATAGATGCTGACACTCTACAGGTCTGAGACAACTTACAGATAGATGCCGACACTCTACAGGGCCTAGACAACCTGCACGTCTATGCATTGGTCATTTCTACATGCTGCATGTTTGCAGGACGTTGTAGACAACGTTAGGTTAATTGTGTATCAAGTACGTTCACCAGTTGCGCATTGCTTTGTCGAGAGAAGTTACTATTTAAGTTGAACTGATCGGTGTAGGAATTAACCCAATATCCATTAATAAGCACACGGGAAGATTAACACGCGAGCGCTCTTATATTTTGCTATGCTGTCCTTGCAAACATTAAACTTACTCTTCAAGTCAGCAACCAGTCAGCCAGCCAGCAGCAGAAAGCCAATCAGCCTGCCAGCAACAAACAAATGCTAACACTTTCACGGTCAGCATCGGGGAACAACGGAAACCAAATAAATGAACCGTCTGCACGACAGGAATCAGACATGTATAGTTGAAACTCATACATAACAACCACAGATAATCACACACAGCAACAACCTACAGAAGATCCAACCACAGGGGAGACAACTTACAGATAGATGCTGACACTCTACAGGGCTGAGACAACTTACAGATAGATGCTGACACTCTACAGGGCTGAGACAACCTACAGATAGATGCTGACACTCTACAGGGCTGAGACAACCTACAGATAGATGCCGACACTCTACAGGGCTGAGACAACCTACAGATAGATGCCGACACTCTACAGGGCTGAGACAACCTACAGATAGATGCCGACACTCTACAGGGCTGAGACAACTTACAGATAGATTCTGACACACACTACAGGGCTGAGACAACCTACAGTCAAATGCCGATATTCTACAGGGCTGAGACAACTTACAGATAGATGCCGACACTCTACAGGGCTGAGACAACTTACAGATAGATGCCGACACTCTACAGGGCCTAAACAACCTGCACGTCAATGCATTGGTCATTTCTACATGCTGCATGTTTTTGCAGGACGTTGTAGACAACCGTAGGTTAATTGTGTATGCAAGTTTACGTTCACCAGTTCGCCATTGCTTTGTGGAAGAGAAGTTACTATTTAAGTTGAACTGATCGGTGTAGGAAATTAATCCACTATCCATTCATAAGCACACGGGAAGATTAACAGCGAGCGCTCTTATATTTTTGGCTATACTGTCCTTGCAAACATTAAACTTACTCTTCAAGTCAGCCAACCAGTCAGCCAGCCAGCCTACCAGCCAGAAAGCCAATCAGCCAGCCAGCAAAACCATGCTAACACTTTCACGGTCAAGCATGGGGAAAGACGGAGACCAAATAAATGAACCGTCTGCACGACAGGGCATCAGACATTGTATAGTTGAAACTCATACTTCCAACCAACCAACAAACAAACCAACCAATCATCCAACCAGTCAATAGGCCAGCCAGCCAACCAACCAACCAGTCAACAGGGCAGCCAACCGATTAACCAATCAACCAGTCAATCAGCCAGCCAATCAATCAAACAACCAGCAGCCAACCAATCAACTAACCAGCCATCCAACCAACCAACCACCCAAACGAACAACCAACCAACCATCCAACCAACTATCCAGCTCACCAATCAACCAGCCACCTATACTCACACAGCCATTTATGAAGTCGGACAGAGACAAACTATATTGACAGCCACACAGACAAACAGACTGCCAGGCGCATATGCAAATATATGAAAAGACGGAGAAAGTACATAAACAAACGGATAGAAAAACGGAGAAAATACCTTATAATTTGTAAATTCATTAGAACATGCATGAGAAAACGATGAAGTGACGGACGCACTAAGCTTTTAAGAGGACTGGGCATTTCTTCACAGAGTAATCAATATTAAGATACGGGACTTTAAAGTTATTTTGGGTTATAATTGCTGAAAGAAATACAGAGCTGAAGGCTGATGTGTTTTGGTGCAGCTTTGGCAGAGTACACACGAAATAGAGTCCGTGAACAAAAGAACGAACGAACGAACTAACGAATTTTGTTGTCAAATGGATTAGAATTGAGCATGTCGTCTCGTCGGATATTCTGCCATTATTACCCATGCTGGGCGGCGCTACCCAAACCCGACACCAAAATTGTGCTAACGGCTTCGGGCATAGGAGTACAACTGGAAGATTATATAAACAGCATATTAACGAACATAAATGTATACTTCCACTGTCACCTGTGTACCCTGGGCTGGAGTCTGTTGACAAGGATATACCCAACACCCGGGAAGGTTAATCCGGTCAACAAATGCCTGAAGGAGTCGGATATGTCGGCCGAAAGTTGCAAATATCGCAGCTCTACTATAAACAGGCACAACGCAGTTAAGTTCGAAACAAATGTTTCGGACGAAGGAAACTCCCCTCCTCCCCCCCTCTCTCTCTCTCTCTCTCTCTCTCTCTCTCTCTCTCTCTCTCTCTCTCTCTCTCTCTCTCTCTCTCTCTCTGTCCCCTACTACTTCTGCCACTACTATCACTACTACTGCCACTACCCTCACCACCACCACTACTACTACTACAACTACTGCTACTGCTACTACTACTACTACTACTACTACTACTACTACTACTACTACTACTACAAACACCACTACCACCACCACTACTATAAAACTGCAAATAATGCTGCTGCCAAGAGGACCGTAAAACTATCCTAGTGTATAAACTAGACGGGCAGGAAATAGATAACCTCGTAACCCGAGAATCATTGTCACTGGATTGTGTTTACCTGGCCTCTGTTGAACCTGCCAGAACAAGCATGATTTTCACTTCCGTGTTATGTTTACTTTACACCCAAGCTACCAACACAGGTCGGTTAAACTCTGACATTTTTCTGTACTTATATTAGAACTGACATTGGCGGAACCACCTATAAAAGTCCTGGGAACATTCCCATAGTGTGCTCGGTCCTAATCTGCAACAGCCAGCGAAGAGTTCCAATACTAATGGTACCAGTAGCTGCCTGATTTTGTGTCCGCCTGGCCTTTCCTTGGAGTTTTGCGCGTCGACAGACCCTCTCGTAACTCCCAGCAGCACCATTTTCTCCAGGCCGTGACGATCTATCTGTCCTTTTGCACTATACAACACATGATTCTAAAGGGCCAAGGCATCTGCCTTATTTAGCCACTTTAGTAACGTAACATTTTCTAAATTGCTTTTTAATTATATAACATGCATAATGTTTTTCGTTTTAATGCAGTCTTAAAATAATCGAGGATTTCAACATAAGGAGTACGCTTACTGTCCTCATATCAGAGACACAAAAACAAAGCACCAACGATAAACGCACCAAAAAAAAAAACGATTCGGTAAAATTCGGCGAAGTGAAACGTAGATGGCTAGCATTATCTGTGCACCGAAACCCCGCCAAGTGGTGAAGACGCTTCTCATCTGCCCGCCTGCTCGTTCCACAGCAACGCTAGCATGGCCTGGGGAAAATAATCCAACAGGTGCTCTCTGGTTTTTTTATTTTTATTTTTGAATGGAAGCTTACCACTCCAGTTTAGTTTAATTTAGTCGACGGATCAACATCACGGCACACGGGTGTAATTCATAAGTGCTCCGTTCTATTCCTAACTGAAGCCGGAGTCCGGAGAATCTCAACTCAGTGCACGAACCCCGTAGCACCGGCGAGGATCAAGAAATACTTTGGGTAGATTTTTAACCTGAAATTTTGACGGAGCAGCGCCGTTAGACTATTCTTTTTCGATTTCCAACTGCCAAGGGATGTTTTACGTGCGCAACAATATACTCGGGCGTCCGATCTCACAACCCAGAGACCAGGGGACATTTTTGTTACTGTAAGTCCACGTTAAAAACATCCCGGCCCTCACCAAGGCTTGAACCCAGGACCTCCAGCACTCGAGGCGGACACCACACCTCGAGACCACCTTGAATAAGTCACAATCACGAAATGCCGCCGTGACTGCCTTCACCTTCATTTCCAGACTAGATATTGTGGTATCTTCTTCTTCTTCTTCGTTCATCCGGAGTTTTTTTTTTTCGGATGTGATTGCGTTGTGCCTGTTTACAGCAGAGCTGCGTTCTTGCGCCGTTAGGCCGACACATCCGACTTCTGCGGGCATTTGTTGACCGGGTTAACCTTCCCGGGGGTTTCTTAGGACGTTTGACTCTCACTGTTGTGGTGTTATCCCCCATCCCAGCTGGTCCATATAGAACAGCCAAAGATCCTGGTCAGCCCTCAAGGGAAGGCAGGGGCAGACCATGGGCATTCCCCGCCATCCAAGGAGGCTTCCATACTTGCAGAGCCGATACATAGCGCTCTGGTACTGGGCTCACCCAAGGAATCGTCACGTCCTGCACATGGCTGTTTAGCCTCACTTCCGTATATTGGGCCTTCCGTTCACCATAGGCTGTTCTTCCGGAAACCAGAAGTATGCAGTCTGCAGATGACATCCACACAGTGAGCTTTCGATTCGGACTTTCCATGTAATGGATTTGCTATCCAAGCAATATTCCATTTCGTGCCACTAGGACACTTTTCCACCTTTTATGAAGCCCACAGAGTGGGCTTTTGATTCGGACTTTCCACGTAATGGATTTGCTATCCAAGCAATATTCCATTTCATGCCACTAGGACACTTTTCCACCTTTTATGAAGCCCACACAATGGGCTTTTGATTCGGACTTTCCACGTAATGGATTTGCTATCCAAGCAATATTCCATTTCATGCCTCTGGGTCTTCATGCACCTTTAAATGTCAACCTGTATATAGTTAAAGTAAGCTGCGGTCAACTTGAGCTTGTTGATATCTCCATAGAGCTTGTCCTCAAATGAAGCAGGTGTGGGCCAAAATATCTTTCTCTGTTCTGCATACGTTGGGCAATCCTGCAGCAAATGTTTTGCTGTCATTTTTCCAGTTCTACAATTACATTCATCGGTATCTCCTATCTTTAGTTTATTGAACAAGTGGTATTTCAGCCTGTTATGTCCTGTGCGGAGTCTGAAGATTGCTACTTGTTCTCTTCGGTCGAGTTTGTAATATGCATCATCCTTCTGATGGCCTGGATGCTCTGATTCCCATTTGGTTCTATAAGTGCTTTTTATCAACCTCTTTGCCTCATTATAGGTTATGTCTATGTCAGGCTGTGGTAGTCGTCCGCCCTCTTTTGCCAGTCTGTCAGCCTCTTCGTTTCCAGGTATACTGCAATGTGATGGGATCCACTGTATTACAACTTTTTTGGATTTCTGGCATAGACCATGGAGTGCTGCTCTTAGGTCAGTTAGTTCTGTGCTGTTATTGCTCTTCAGTATTGAGACAGCTGACTTTGCATCTGTGAAGATAGCTATTTGCTTCTCTTTATTTTCCTCCATCAGGAGCATTTCTGCTGCAGTTTTCAGAGCCTCTACCTCCGCTTTGAAGTTACTTGAAAATTTTCCAGTTGCCATTGAATGTGTTTTTTTCACTCCATTTTTTAAATTTAGGAGAACTCCTCCTCCTCCATTCTCTATTGAATTTTTGGCTGATCCATCTGTATATGCATGGGTCCAATTCCTGCTTGGGTAATGTTCTTTTATGTAGTTTAGGGTTATTTCTCTTCTTTCGGTTTCATGCTGAGTGTTCTTTTTCTCAATACCAGGAATGTTTTCTATCATCTCAGGCAGTTGCTGCTGTCGCCAAGCTGGGAACTTGTGTGCATTGTGTATGGGCTTGACTGTTGATATGTTAAGAATAGGATCTGCCCTAATCCTTCGTTTTGCAGTTTCTACAAAGTTGCTACGCTTCAGTCTTCCCTTTCCAAAACTATTAAATCTGTTGTACATAGGGTGGTCTGTCAATCTTCTAAATTTTTCTGCTTGTTGCTGGGCTCTGCTATCTCTTCTATCCTGCATTGGTTGTAAACAAGTGATCTTTTCTAGTTCATTAATAGGCGTTGTCTTCAGGCTTCCAGTTATGATTCGCATTCCTTGGTTTTGGACTCTACTTATTTTGTTAAAGTTTGACTTAGCTGCTGTTGCCCAAGCTGCAATGCCATATTCCAGTACTGGCCTCACCCGTCCAGTATATAACTTCTTGAGAACTTTCTCATCTGCTCCCCACGTTGTACCAGCAAGCTTTTTCATGATTGCCATTCTCTGCCTTGCTCTTGTTCGATTTTTCTCAACCTGTGTCTTCCATGTCAGGCGACGATCAAAGGTGACTCCTAGATAGTTTGGATTTTCTTCATGGCGCAATATTTTTCCATTCAATACCAGCTTAGGTTGCTGAGGTTTATTTGAGAGGGAGAACACTGTGCATGTTGTTTTCTCCTCACTTATCTTCACTAGCCATGATTTTGACCAGTCCTCTAGCGCTAATAAGGCTTGCTGTATTCTGCTGTTAGCTGTGCTAATATATTCTTCAGATGTCCATATGGCTAGGTCATCTGCAAAGGAGGATGTGTGTACTCTGGCTGGAAAATTTTCTGTGATGTCATTTATATATGCTAGGAATAATGTTGGTGAAAGAACTCCTCCTTGGGGGACACCTTGCTCCAGCAGCATCATTTTGCTTGTTTGTCCTTGTACTTTTGTCCTGGCAGTTCTGTTCTCAAGGTAGTGGCTGATCCATTTATACATTTTTCCACAAACATGCATGTTTTGCAGTTTTACTTTCAGTCCTTCCTTCCATACTTTATCAAATGCTTTTTCTAAATCTATCCAGACTGCTAGTGTGTGCTTTTTCTCTTGGAAGGCATCCTCTATTTCCTGAGCTATATAGGTTATTTGATCTTCAGTGGATCTGTACTTTCTGAATCCTGCTTGGTGTGGTGTTAAGAGTTTGTTTTCTTCCAGATGCCATGTTAGCCTGCCATTGATAATGCGTTCCATTAATTTTCCTACACAGCTAAGTAGACTGATAGGTCGATAGCCATTTGGTTCTTCCATGTCTTTTCCTTTCTTTGGGACTGGTATTAGTATAGCTTCCTTCCATGCCTGTGGGACTATTCCTCTCTTCCAGCTGTTATTTAGGACTGCTAGTAGTTTCTTCTTTGCCTTGGTGCCTAGTCCTATTAGCATTTCATTTGTGATTCCATCCTTTCCTGGTGATTTCTTCTTTTTTAGGGTATTCATTGCCTGTTCCATTTCTTCCATTGTTAGATTTGCCATCATATATTCTGCTGCTGTCTCTGTATTTCTATGATGTATCTGTCTTTGATTGCTTTCTTCTGTTCAGTTGTAATATCAATGTGGTTTGCATTGGCATAGTGTTCCATTAGTGCATTTGCAGCCTTTTTTCCTGTAAGCAAGGCATTTCCTTGTTTAATTGTTATTTGTTTGTTTCTAGGTCCTTCATTGTTCATGGCTTTCACTAGTTTCCATAGTTTGTTTCCATCCCTGTCAAAATTCAGGTTTTCTGTTTTTTCCCTCCAACGATCTCTTGTTGTTTGATTTACTGTTCTTTTATATTTTGCTGAGATGGCTTTGAGAGAGGTATTCGCTTCAATTGTTTGTTCTCTCTCTGCTGTCTTCCTGGCATCTTCAACTTTGTCCTCCAAACTTTGTAGTTCTTCAGTCCAGTATGGTTTGTAATTTTTCCTCGCTCCTCTTGGAATGGACTCAGTGGCTGCCTGTATTATTGCTCTGTTTAGACTTTCCACCATTTGCTTCATGTTGCCATATCGTGTATTTATGTTTTCACAATATTTGTCTGTTAGTGTGGCAAATCTGTCCCAATCTGCTCGTTTGTAATTCCAGCGGGGCAAGGGCTTTTGCTCCTGTGGAACATACTCCATATTCATTACAAGCTTGATTGGTCTGTGGTCACTACCTGCTAATTGGTCCAGCACATGGCGATCGATTTTGTGGAGGATGTCTCCTGTGCAGAAAGCTAAGTCTGGAGTAGAAGTGGTAAGCCATCTTCTGGAGTAGAAGCTCGGTGTGTCATCCGCTTTGTTGAGTAGATGGAGATTTGAGTCTATTTCCCAGTCCTCCACTTCATCTCCTCTTTTGTCAGTATCTGGGTATCCCCATCTTTCTGAACGGCTATTAAAGTCTCCGACAACTAATGCAATTTGTGTCAGTTATTTTCATGTTTGAGAGTGTAAGATCCTTATCTGCTGGGCTATACAGATTGTAATTCTTATTTTCACGTCCTTTATCATTATATCAACACCTATAATTTCCGTTTGGTTGTCAGAGATCACAGATACTTCGCTGCAAGGTATTGTATTTCGTGTAAGTATTACAACTCCTCCTTTGTGTCCTTCGCGGTCGAAACGTGTGGCCTGATATCCTCTGACTGAAAATTGTGCGATTGGCGTTGAGGTGTGTCTCTTGAATGCATGCCACATCTATTCTATCTTTATGAAGACGCTGTGTTAGGGAGTCTTTCTTGTTATAAACTCCTTCTGCATTCCACTTGTAGTATGTTGAGTGTCCGGGGTGTTTGGTCAATAACTCTTAACCTACTCCTCTGTGCCTTGACTCCACAGCACAGGGGAAGGTGACCACCAGTAGTCATGGGTGGACCCCCTCGAGGCAGGGGGCCCGGCACTATCACCGCCTGATGGGACTTCACGGGATTAGCACCATAACGATTAATTGTCATCTGTGGCATCATGAAATGATAAAGTTACGTTGCACTTCTTTGTCAAGCCTGTGGCTCAGTACATCCGATTTCGACAAGCATTTTTCGGGATGCTTTCCCTAGCCTTTGACTGTCCCCAGTCTACCTACAAGGCAGCAGGTTTGTGCGTCACTTCGTCTGGTCCCTCTCCCTTGACCTGTCCGACATGGGTGACCCTACCAGTAGCTGTGCTACCGTCGGCATAGCTCTTGGGGTCATTGGAACGCTCAAGCCCCTCTACCTCGTCAAGGTGGACGCACGGCAGAGGGGGATATTGTGGTATCATATCTCAGGCTCGCCTGCACCAAACACCGTCCACTAACCTTCTCTACCAGCACTGGAGAGTTTCTGTACTGCTGTTATGATTATCTCGAAAGAAGGGAAAATCCATCTAGTTGGTAGAGGATGGTAAACATGTTACGGTGAGGCAAATGCAGCTCTGGAGATCGAACTCCTATGCGCAACGCTTTCGGCAGACCGCTCTGTTGGGATAAAACCAGGTGCAATGAAGTCGATCGTCTTGTCTTTATACCCCATGTTATTGCCGTTCATCATCATCATCATCATCATCATCATCATCATCATCATCATCATCATCATCATCATCATCATCATCATCATCATCATCATCATCATCATGTGAATTGCGTTGCACTGTTTCGTCAAGCCCGTGGCTCTGTATTTCAGACTTCGACGAGCACATATCGCATTTACTTTCCCTAGCCTTTGACTGTCCCCTGTTTACCTACAAGGCAGCTAGGTTGGTGTCCTTCTTCATAAGGTTCTATCCCTTGACATGTCCGACATGGGATACCCTTCCAGCAGCTGTGCTACCGTCGGCATAACTCTTAGGGTCACTGAAACACGCATGCCCCCCCCCCTCCCCCGCCACTTCAAGATGGAGACACAATAGACGGGTTATTGCTGTTCTGTACCTCTCCCGCGTACACAGCTGCGGGCGATTTGACAGCAGACCGCCTTGCGTTGGATTTTTATGAAACGGTATGGGTGCCAATCGTTCAGAAATCAAGGAATAGCAAACTAATGAACGTAAACTTTCCCAGGAACCACGAACACCCAGTGAAAATTCTGGGTTGATTGCTACATCCTGTAAAAGATATTCATCTAACCTCTCCCTCAGCAGACATTGTTGCCTGACGTTTCGATTTCCACTGTCCCTAACTTCCCTATGGACACGTGAAGGCTTTCGTCCCGTTTTCAATTCGTCGATTAGATGCCGCTTCTGTCTGCATTATTTGGGGCGCCGAGTCTTGACCTAGAACACATGGATGCCTGACATTCCACACCCCTATGTCTTACCTGTCGCGATGCTATCATTACTCAGGTGTGCTTCGCCTGCTTCCACGGGAGAGGATGCTGAAGTCTGAGGTAGAGAAGACAGATAGTGTAGCGCATTGTAAATATTGCTGGCACTGTTCCATGGTGCTCGCCTTGACATCGTGTCTGATTGTTATCACCAGGAAAGGAGAGGTGGTAAAGAAGGTGATGCCGTAGTAGTAGGAGTAGTAGTAGTAGTAGTAGTAGTAGTAGTAGTAGTAGTAGTAGTAGTAGTAGTAGCAACAGCAGCAGTAGTAGTAGTAGTAGTAGTAGTAGTAGTAGTAGTAGCAGCAGCAGCAGTAGTAGTAGTAGTAGTAGTAGTAGTAGTAGTAGCAACAGCAGCAGCAGTAGTAGTAGTAGTAGTAGTAGTAGTAGTAGTAGCAGCAGCAGCAGCAGCAGCAGTAGTAGTAGTAGTAGTAGTAGTAGTAGTAGCTGCTGTAGTAGTAGTAGTAGTAGTAGTAGTAGTAGTAGTAGTAGTAGTAGTAGTAGTAGTAGTAGTAGTAGTAGTAGTAGTAGTAGTAATAGTGGTGGTGGTGATAGTGGTGGTGGTGGTGGTGGTGGTAGTGATGGTTAAACGAAAAATTTTAAAAAGAAGGCCAGCAGACAACGATAACGTCGACGACAACAATACAGAAGGCGAAGCAGAAGAAGAAGAAGAAGAAGAAGAAGAAGAAGAAGAAGAAGAAGAAGAAGAAGAACAACAACAACAACAACAACAACAACAACAACAACAACAACAACAACAGCTGCAGCAGCAATATAATACAGAGTCTCCACACTCCAACAATACCTATGACTAAGTGTTTTAATTGTTTCAGCTAAAGTGTTCATCGACGAGTATTTACTTCATATGATATGTAACTGCAGTGTGCACCTGACGAGGTGCAGCGAAATATACCAGGCAAAAGACTGTGCAACACCTTGTTTATGTCTTCTGTGTGTGTACACAACAACAACAACAACAACAACAATAACAACAACAACACCAACAACAACAACAGCAGCATCACCAACAACAACAACAACAGCAACAACAACAACAGCAACAACAACAACAACAACAACCAGATAAATTATGAAAAAAAGACCCCTTGAAAGTAAAAGAAAAACCCCTTCTTCCTACCAGACAATGCATCCTCTCCTAACCATAATGACTTTGTACCTCATCACCACCACCTTCCGAATTCCGTAATCCCTAATCCCTCGAGACACTTCAAACACCGTCTACTCCCCTCCCCTTGACAGAAACATCTAGATCACGCTACCCACCAGAGCACAGGGATCCCTCATTAGCTATTATTACATATACCAGATGGCAATGCGCTGTCTGGCTCAGTCAGGAATCCTTTGTACTTGCATTCATCGTCGTGTTCTTCCCCTTACCTCCCTGCACAATAAGTTACTGCTATAATCTGGTACACGTGTTTAGAACCGCGCCTATCTTGCTCTTGTGGGTTCGCCTGGAAGGGGCGTCTTCTTGGTGAAGTAGTAAGTTCGCCTGCCTCGCGATACGAAAGTTGTGGGTTCAATTCAGGTCTCCGTCAATCGGTGCACATGCGAAATTTTTCGGGAGACTCCTGGGGGTCGTAGCTTCGAACTTTCAGTATGTCGCCCTGGGAAAAGAGACCGAGCAATATGGAATAAACCGAACGTAAACTTTCCCAGGAAACACGAACAACCAAAAAATGTGGCGGTTAACTGCTACGTAAAGGATATGCAACTAACTGTTTTTAGTGCGTCCTTTAGGCTCTAATTCTTTCCCCTACTTCGTTAGCGTCAAATAATGCGAGTGTATTTTTTCATTAAAATGGTACCAGAAGAATCTCTGGGAAGTTAAAGTAGCGCATGGGATCCTAATAACACCACATATCGAGACAAGATTCTTCTTCTTGTTCTGCTGCTGCTTCTGGAGGATAGAACCTCACCCAACTCATGCCAACCCGTGCCATCCTTTGCCATCTCCTGCAGCTGCCTACAGGTCCTCCCTATATTACCAATCTTTATCTCGAATGCTCTTCTTTGGTTGCTATTACTCTTCCTCTATTTCGTTTGAACTTTTGGATTCCAGATACAGGACTTTCCAGACGATTGGTTTTAAAATATGGGCCTACCACCATACACCACGTGACATATAACTATAATATATAACAATAAATCTCCCCTTTGCACTGCTAATAAACGCGCTCTTGGGAAAATATGTGGCGGTTTTCATTTATCTTCAGCATTTATTATACTAAGCTGTTGTCTACTGCTATGGTTAGTTAGTTGCATATCCTTTACGGGACGTTGCAGTCAACCACAGCATTTTGTGGCTGTTTGAGATTTCTTGGCAAGCTTTTACGTTCAGTAATTTGCCACTGCTTTCTGTACCGACCGGTATTCGTACCGCTGTATGAAAACCAACGCCAGGTGGTGTGTTCCCAAATCGCGAGCAATACTGCTATTCTAGGTTGTAAATGGTTATTCATGCTCGCAATTCTTTCAGGCAACGGCTACTTGCTAGCCTTAAAGTCCAGGTGCATCTGCTTCTGAAGCCCATTACTGTAATACGTTAGGATCGATTATGTTGTTGCATTAGAAATAGTTCCCCCTGGACAGAAATAGATAAATGCTAGACTGGGTAGGAAATTGCAAACGGATATAAAGCGACTAAAACAATTACAAAAAGTACTACAGGCATTCAATAACTGGTACCTGCGTAGAATAGATAGGACTTTAAATGGTATGACAGAATAACCGCGGAGTTTACTTAGGAAACGAACAAGACAGAAATACAGTGAATCAAGAGATGCCAGTCAGTTGGACTAACATTTTGACTTCTCGTCCTTGACTTAGGACGTAAATAACAAGTACTCCAAGAAGTCGGAATGAGTTCACATGACGACAATGGACGTTGTAACAGGGAAAGCTAATCCACACACAAAAATCAGTCCAGGGCACTAGAAGTAATAGCATATGTGTAGACTACGCTTGAGTTCAAAGCGGGCGAAAGCAAAAAAATAGTTTAAATATTGAGCACAACCCACTACTGGCAACGCCGATCGCATTCTGGTATGAACCTAAGGCCTATCCACGTCAATATGGAAGCACTATACTCGAGTTTCGCCCTCGTTTGAGCTCGTCAGTAGTGCATATCCCTGACCGGATCCGGAAACAGTCCCGGATCACGCGTGTGAAGCGGGTGTGTAACCACGCGGCACACACTGGTGCTTCCATATTGACGTGGATAGGCCTTAGGTTCATACCAGAATACGATCGGCGTTGCCAGTAGTGGGTTGTGCTCAATATTTAAATTTCAAATCCCGAAACAACCACATAATCAACTTATTATTGCTCACTGGATTTAGGAGGCCTGGTGTTCCTTGCTAGTGAGAAGACCTGATCGTTCGGGTCCCATCGATTGACGGACGTCGGTCGCGGCGATTGGGCAATCTTGAGCATAGCCTACGATGGGTAGCGTTGTGATGTTCTGTTGTGATAATTTGGTGTGTCCAGTGTGTGCCGCGTGGTTACACACCCGCTTCACACGCGTGATCCGGGACTGTTTCCGGATCCGGTCAGGGATATGCACTACTGACGAGCTCAAACGAGGGCGAAACTCGAGTATAGTGCTTCCATATTGACGTGGATAGGCCTTAGGTTCATACCAGAATGCGATCGGCGTTGCCAGTAGTGGGTTGTGCTCAATATTTAAATTTCAAATCCCGAAACAACCACATAATCAAAAAAATAATTGACAATTAATAGCAGTAAATAAATACCCTAATTAGTGAAAAGCCCGTGGAGGATAACTGATGGCTTTCGCATTTCTTTAGTCACAACAGGAGCCGTTTACTGTTTTTTTCTCTCACTAATTCTACTTGTCCATTAGTCAGTTCATTCAAACATAGATACCCATAGCGAAGAAATGTCTAGATGAACGCTGGGACTGATGGGTAGGTGGAAATATCCAGGGAAATTACTACCAGCAAGCGGCAACGTTAGTGAAATAGATGCATGGCAGAGAACCGAGAAGACACGGAAACAGGAGGTAGAGAACCACCACATCTCACAACGCTGCCGGGACAAGACAGAATTGGGGCCAAAGAAGACTTACCCTTTAGGCGCAAAATGTATAATTTTTTCCCCCAAATAAAACACAAATATGTGTATTGTTCTCGAGTGATACTGCCGCCCGCCTCACGAGGCTTATGCCGGGAAAATCTTTTCGGCGCTCTATGCCAGTAGTCTGCCAATGGTGCTGTTAGGTGCAAGCCCCTAGTGCGGAGTAGGAATGTGGCATGCGTATAGGGACTACCAACTGCATCTACCCCTCCCTACATTATATATTACTACCGTGTGGTATTTTATCTTCTATTAAAGATAAATAAGCCCCCCTCTCGTCCTCCATCTAGAGCTAGCTGGATTACCCGAATAGGCCCTCATACAGTTTAACGTGGACATATCGAGCTTGAGAGTAGCCGGCAGACAGTTGTTGATTACTGTCTCAAGTTGGCGGCGGCTCGGCGGCTGCCAGGGGATCTCTTTATTGAGACAATTGCGACGGTCACTGGCAAGTATGGTCACTGCTAAGAAGGAAAGCAGTTACAGTTTATGTGCATATACTTACTTGATTTCTACTGATTTATGTGTATGAACTGATTTTGTTTTACTGATTTTTGTGTATGAACTGATTTTGTTTTACTAATTTATGTCTATAAACTTACTTTATTTAGTGATTTATGTGTATGAACTTAGTTTGTTGTACCGTTTATTGGTTGGTGTGTTTGGCTCTCAGAATAGTGATCCTGATTCAATCCTCGACGAAAACATGATCTTAATTTCCCCGACGAGCACGGCCTCATGATAGTGGGCACCTCATATTTCGTGACCTAGAATCAGTGAAAAGCTAACACTCCACACCCAGGCAGCATTGGTTGCTATCCATCCATCATGTGCCATGACGGAAAGCGTCGGCGGTCATGGCTCGCCATTTCACTCGATCACCAGAGTCGTGGATTAGCTCAGTGTTCCTGTCTCGACCATGCCATGTGGCCAAGCCATCCAGGTATCTACTTCTCGGTCTCCCCCTTGGTCTGCTTCCCTTCGATCTTGCCAGTTGTCACCAAGTTCTGCAAGTCATTTCTTCTCATGGGACGCAGAGGTGTTTCCAAGGCACCAGGGCCGGGTTATATACTGGCCAAGACCTATTGACGCGTCCTCGCCGAGCGTCCTGGGCAACAGGTCCCTTCGGGGTCCTGGCTGAAGTCAATAGGATCGCCGATTCCTCCGAAGTCGGAGAGTGTCTGCCTGTATGGCGAGGAACCACCAGTCTGCACACCAATAAGCCAGACATGGGACAACGGATACTCACGCAAACCTCAGGTCCTGTATGACATCACACTGATGTTGGACAACAGGATGCCTTCATCCGACATACAGGACTTTGCGTTGGAGCTCAAGCCAATGAACACAAGCAAGCAAGCAAGCATTTCTTCTCATAACATGCCCATAAAGTCTTGACTGTCTACGTCTAATTTCTCTAATCAATTTACGATTTTCATTTGTTTCCTGTAGTACTTGGTCATTTGTTTTTCTCTCTGTCCATGGAATTCTTTGCATTCTCCTCAGAAACCACATTTCTTCAGCCATAACATGTTTTTTTTCAGCTTGACTGCTTATTGTCCAAGTTTCACATCCATATAAAAGTACAGGTTCTATGTATCCCCTCAACACTCTTTTTCTCGTTTCAATTGACATCGTTGTATTGGTCAGTATGCTTTTCATCTTGCTAAAGGCTACTTTCGCCATGGCGATTCCTGTTCTAATCTCTTCAAGGCATCTCCCATCAGATGTTATGACTGTTCCGAAATAATTGTATCGATTCCCTTGTTGAAAAATATTCCCATTTACTTGTTTATTACATTGTGGTATTTCTTTCTTACTACTGACGACCATAATCTGTGTCTATTTTACAATTTAATTCTAACCCCAGTTGTTCACTGTGAGCAACAACCGCATCTACTAATTGTTGCAGAACCTGCTCATTGTCTGCAGTCAATACTGTATCGTCTGCATATCTAATGTTATTGATGTTTCATCCTCCAGTGATGATTCCATATATATCTTCTACATTTCTGATAATATTTTCACTGTATAGGGGATAAAAATCTGGAGACATTACACATCCCTGTCTCACACCTCTCTTAATAGGCTGATATTGCCCTGCTTCATTATCAATCCTTATGGCAGCTTGTTGTTTCCAATATATGTTTTTAATAAGTCAAATGTCTTTCCCATTAATTTGTAGGCCTGCAAGCATATCTACCATGTCGACATGTCTCACTTTATCGAAAGCCTTTGTGTAGTCAATAAAGAAAAGATGTATATCTTTCTTTACTTCTTTTTTTTTTAAAATTAGCATATCCTTTACAGGACATCGCTGTCAACACCAGCATCTTTCAGCTGTATGTTGATTTCTTGGCAAGATTACGCTCAGTAGTTTGCCATTGCTTTCTGAGCGGCCGGCTCACATACCCCGTAAGTTACCGATGCGATTCGAACCACTGCTGATTCTCACCGTCATCACGTTACCGACGAGAGTATACGAGATTACGGAGAAAAGTCATAACCTCTAAGCCACGAAGCCGGCGTTTACTTCTATAGATCGCTCAATAACTGATCGCAGCAGTATACACAGCAAATACTGTACCCTTTCCTTCTTTCTTGCTATGGGACTACCTTTACGTGTACTAAACACGTGAGAAGAGTAGAAGAGTGAACTGATTCAGTGATAAACTAAAAGTAGGCTTGGACCAAACATGGCGAACAGTCAAATGGACAAGTATTGTAAATTTCCGTTCACCGAGTATGACCAATTGCTTCTGCTCAGATTTGTAACCACTTTCAATTTCAAGTGCGGGGAACCTGTCGAAGAAAACGCGAAACGAAACACATAACGCGATGACCCTAGCATGGTGATATATCGTCCTTCTGCCCACATGGGAAGTCATGTTTATATTAACCATGGGCACTGAATCAGTTAAAATAACACAATAAACAAATGCGTGTCTTTGCAGGACGTTGCGATCAACCTCCGGTTGATTTTCTTGACAATTTTACGTCCAGTAGTTTGCCATTGCTTTCTGAACGAGAAGTTAACGTTTACGCCCAACTGACTAGTGTAGGGGTTGAACATCCTACGCCGTCATCACCCCCTCCCCGGAAGTTGAAGGGCTAAAGCGCGCTTATCCTTTCGGCCACGCCCTGTAGAAATACCTGTAGAATGTGATTTAGAAAGCAAAAAAACATAATTGCAGCAGAAACTCACATTTGAGTTAAGGCATCCCCGCAGAAGTCGGATGTGTCGGCCTAACGGCGCAAGAACGCAGCTCTGCTGTAAACAGGCACAACGCAATCACATCCGAAAAAAAACTCCGGATGAACGAAGAAGAAGAAGTTAAGGCATCCACAACTTGACTTCGTGCCTTTAGACTAGCACTTCCAACTGAAAAGAAAGATAACGATGCAGTTTCACTTTTGTTTGATACTGCTTTGTTCCACGATTAATTTATCCACAGTCTGTGCTTAATATCCACAGAGATTTTAACAAAACAAAAAACCGTAAAGAAAATACAAAAAACTCGCGTTTATCCACAACAGTAGCCAATAAGGAATTCACTGTGACATCAAATCGTGTTAACAACGTCAATTTTCCGCGGGGATCACGCAAGCTTTGCGGAGTCGGCCAAAAACAGAATCATATTCTGCGAAAGCAAACATCGTGGCTGACGGGGCAAACAGGCACTGTGCCACGCGGTTTGATTTCGTAACGTATAATGCACGTCCTGTCCTCACTTGCCAGCGAATGACGGAACGTGAGACCAAAAGAGTTGATTCCTTCGTGGTTGATCCGTTTGGCTGAGAGGTCAAACTAATGAAAGGGGCAGAGGTGCAGTGTGAAGGTTGACACGCCGATCAGACGCTGAAATGTTTGTGATTAATTCCAGCATGGATTAGTTTATTTAGTTGTTATGCCGGGAAATCTGGACAAACAAGTCAAACTGGAAGTGGGTTGGTGAGGAGGGGGGGGGGGCAGCGTTAATGTGGTGAAGTGATCAGTCCGTATGCCTCACGCTCTGAAGGTCGGAGGTTCGTTTCCCGACTGCGTTGATCAAACCACAAGTGCAATTATTTTGTGTGTGGTTATACCTGGGGGTGGTCGGTGGAGCTAGACACTCGGCCGGAGGTTTAGCGCTCTGCGGGGAGATACTGACCCAGAAGGAGTAAAACTCAGTGCAGTGAAGCCGAGCTTCTGGCCTTTAACCTTTGCCCTTTAACAAGTAAAAGCATTCACGTCTGCTAATTATTATTATCATCATTCTCTCATTGCGTCCCCCCGAACATAGGTCGTAAGGGGTGTCAAGATGGAACCATTAGTTACCCGAGGCCTCCCTGTCTCTATATTGTTCAGTTGTTCATTAAGATTAGCGTCGTAAGTGATGTATGAATGAAATAACATATGAGAGCAGAGAGATTAGTTTTAAAAAGTTAGTTGCATTTCCTTTACACGACGTTGCAGTCAACACCAGCATTGTTTGCTGTTGTGATCTCTTGGCAAGTTTACGTTCAGCAGGTGCCATTGCTTTCTGAACGATCAGCACCCATCCCATGTCGTAAAAAAACCAACGCAGAGCGGTCTGCGGCCAAATCACCCGCAGCTGTGTTTCGAACGCGGGTATGCGGGATTACGAACTGTGTCCGTAATCCCTTCGCCACGAAGCAGGCAGAGAGATCAGAGTGGCAGAATATCATACGGGCCTGCGTGCCCAAGTCTTAACCCTGTGAAAATAAAGTTTGTTCGTTCGTTCGTTTGTTCTTTCTGTCCTCAGCAAAATAAAATAAAAACTAAAAAAAAACAAACAAACTGTCATTTACTGCCTATAGTACATTGCAGTGTAGGAAAAGGGGGTGGGGGTCTTTAGCCTGAGGAATTAAGGCCGTCTCGCTAGTGCAGTCGCCGCGAACTATGCAGGCTAGAGGTTTCTTTTTGCCCCGGATAGAAAACACTCCACATCTTACCGATGATTCGAACCCGGGACACCTGAATGAGAGCCCGACATTCTAGCCACTCGGCCAGCCGCTCCCCTGTCCTCAACAACAAATGTGGGAAATTCTGCAACCTGTCCACCATTTTATATTATATCAGTACATGATGTTCTCGGTCTTCCTTTTCTCCGTTTATCCACAACTGTTTCCACCATGGTTACCTTTGAGATGATGCCATCATCACCGACACAAGTAGTTCTTGGATATGTTGTAAAACCTGACATCCAGCTCACGCCTGTGGCTCCTAGTAGCTGTCAGCATGCGACAGTGGCCACCCACCGGAGCAATCACTGTGACAGGCCAGCTGAACCAGGCGCGGGTAGCCGATTCGGCGTCAAACCATTCGGTGAATTAGGGTATGCCTACCCAGCATGTGAAGACAGGATTTGGCAGACTGCGCGGAAGAAATCATTGATGATTCAACGGGAAGACGGCGTTTATCTGCAAAGCGTTGTGGAACGTAATGAGCACGGCAAGGCACGTAGAGCTCCCTGGTCATCCACTGCACCTGTATTCGTCTCCAGTCGTCTTGACTTGTCTTGACAATGGATTCAGATAGACGAGAGAGAGAGAGAGAGAGAGAGAGAGAGAGAGAGAGAGAGAGAGAGAGAGAGAGAGAGAGAGAGAGAGAGAGAGAGAGAGAGAGAGAGAGGTCAACGAATTGCGCAACTCTTCCTCACTTTAATCCAATTCATTGTGGAAGTCATTCTTCACATTTCGAGACAAAATAGGCCTTACTAGCCATCGTAGAACTCACGGCGGCAAACTTTCAACCCCACTGGATGAAATGAATGGTCATCATCATTCTTGATGGACAAAATGGACAAACACCACAAAACATGACATACGAGATGGAGCATAAAATAACATTCTCAAATCTTTTTTGACAAATGTATTCTGAAAAAGCAAAAAAAAAAAAATTTATAATATGTTGATGTAGTCAACACTGCGTTCAATACAAGTCCTCCAGCGCCGTTAAAGTGCATGGATTTCTGTAGAAAATAAAATTATCTTGGTTATTACTCGGTGTGCCCGACCGGTCGTGAACAGTCTGTCACAGAAGACTCGCCGTTTTGAAACTTCCTACTGCACTCAAACATTTACTGGACTGACAGGCATGCATCACTATACCAGAGCTTCATTCGCCGATGAATATCTATAGGTTTCACTCCTTTACTCATCAAAGAACAGACAACAGAACGCTGCTCCTCTTTGGTGCATGTCAAAAATGGGCGGCAATCTTTAACCTGTTCTTATGACGTCACCGTGATCGTCTACACTGTGATGTCACTACTTAGCCATCTTTACACATTAACAACAATATTGACAGGTTACAGGTCAATGGCATGGTCGTTGTTGCTTGCTTGCCTGCTTGTGTTCGTTGGCTTGAGCTCCAACGCAAAGTCCTGTATGTCGGATGGAGGCATCCTGTTGTCCAACTTCAGTGTGATGTCATACAGGACCTGAGGCTTGCGTGAGTATCTCTTGTCCCATGTCTGGTCGTTGTAATTTCTTTGACACTTTAAAGGTTCTCATTTGAAGCCCCCTGGTATTTCTGCCTAAACACAGTCTCTAACAACACGCCCATACTTCGCATATGATTCAGCTTTTGTTGTTGTTGGGCTAAACACTATATGTCCCGGTTTTGCCTGGCGATCTACTCTTTTAACATGGCTCCTTGCGATTTAGCTGTTTTCAATAGCTGAATATGAAGGTGAATGGGATTCGAGTTTAGATTTTAGATATTATGCGGAACGCAACGCCCACACCGTACTCCCAATCCCAAAGAGGTCTTACTAAAATGAAGGGACCACTAGGAGAAGCAGATTTATTTCAAACGAGAGCACCTTGAGGGCGAGTAGTGTTGGTTTCAGGCCTCCAGGTAAGTAATTGTTTTTCATCTCCAAAGCAGCATAGTTCTTGAACACGCCTGGTGTGTATATAAAATTTTCATAGGGGACGGATGGACGCATGGACGGGCAGGCTGGCGAACGGGCGGTCGGACGGGCGTCGGGACTACCAGCCAGCCGGGCAGACAGACAGACAGACAGAAGACGACAGACAAAAGCAGACAGACAGACAGACGGGACAGACAGACAGACAGACGACAGACAGACAGACAGATATAAAATAAAATTACAGATATCTCAAAGGAGAAAGAAATGCCGCATTGTAGCATTGAAGTATGTGGGAATATTCTTATACAGGTGAACCGGTACAACTATCTTAACACAATTATAACATCTGACAGAGATTCGCTTTAAAGATAACAACAAGAATGGCCATTGGAAAGTTACTCTTTTGCAAGATGAAAGACATCCTTACCAATAACAATCCGCAAAAAAAACACAACATATCCAGGCGAACCTTCTGGCCTAGAGAGACAACAGTGGAAGAAAAAATCTATGGACCGGAATGAAAAAAAAGGACTGTTAGATTCATACAAGAGACAACATTGCAGTTATAAGCATAATTTCAGGCGAACGAAAGAAGAAGAACAATCCGCCAACAGCAGAGGGAGAAATATAATCAAAAATAACAAAAGCTATAGAAACTATGATATTGCGTGCATGTGAAACATGGTCAGTAAGCAGAAACGATGAGAGACAGATACGGGCAGTGGAATACCACGAACGGACAGAGAACGAATGAGAAAATCCTTTCTGAGACAAATGAACACAAAATACTACACTGATTAAAGACAAGACAAAGACAAGGCGTTTTGGGCACGAAAGTCCCTTGATAAGAAAAGCGAAAGACGGAGAAAAGGAGATGCATATCTGGATGGTTTACCACATGGGACAAAAGCACATACCCGAAACAAGATTCTGGTAACGCCGTCAGATGACAAACCACAGCCGCCTATCGGCATGGTACATAGTTATAGAACCCCCCCCCCCCCCCCCCCCCCCCCAACCCCACTGTGGCATAACGCAGCCAAATTTTTTCTTTTTTCCCCAAAACATTTCCGCAAAAAAGGAAAGGGAAAAAACCCTTAAAAGAAATTGACTTCACAAACGCAATTGGAGAATTGGGACTTAAAACTTACATCGAAACTGGAACTGAACAAGTGACAAATGACGTGGATTCTTAGAAAGATTCATCATCAGACCAAGCTCGGAAAACCATTGGATAGGAAAAACACGTGACCCGCCTTCGCGCCAGTGCATAATTAACATATATTACTATTCATCAGAAATGTAATAAGCCCGCACTTTTGTCTGAACTCGCTCCATGGACGGATGATGAGAAAATTGTGTGACCAAAAATTCAATGGGCAGGCAAAAGGTCTGGATCCGAGGTACGTTTGTTGGTCCCTTGATTAGACTAAGAACCCGATGTATCAAGTATCAAGTAATGTAAACCCATGTTTGTGATGTCAATTGAAATGTATGATTATTAATTAAAACCTCTGAAATGTAAAAATGCTCGACTGTAGATTCTAACGACGCCAAAGCCATTCCCGGGCAAAATATTCTCTTCGATGAAACTACAATCTCTGATATTCTTAGAGAGATAATTATTAAACTTTAAGAAGTGCATTATACTACTACCATTCTATTCTAAACAACTGTGAGAAGGATGTGATGATTCTAAAGCAATCTTGTGCCTTTCACCAGAAACACTGATAAAAGATGCTATCACTATCTACAGCTGAATGACAGTTCGTGTACTAGAACAAGTGCCTTGTTCTAAAACAGACTTATCTATGCCTATTTTACAATCTAGAAAGCTGAAAGTGAATCAATCTTCCTTTCTCCTTTATCTATAGAATTAATAGGGTTTTGGCGAAATAAATATTTATATTTATGTCAAATTTAATTAGATAAGAGCACTTATGAACTGCAATACATGAGAAAGTTGTGCTTCGCGGAACACCATCACGCGCAGTGAACTTAACTCATTACTCAACATAACTTAAAACACAACACCAACTCATCACCACAACAACACAACCCTCAACATCACAACAACAACAGGTAATGGAAGAGAGTTAATTAGACACAAGAAGAAGAAGTAGTTAATTGGGAAAACACAGAGAATTATTTATACACATTGTAAACACCATTGAGTAGAAGAAATGTTATAAATGTATGTCATTTATTTACATGCATCTTGACATATTCTCACTCTTGTCACTGTCTTACTGTACACATTCACTGACCCCAGGTCAAATGAGAACTTACATACAGGGAGGAACAAGTTTTTTTCAAGGCGTACACAGTGTGATAAAAATCTGACCCCCCAAATTAACCCAAAAACTACTTAGAGAGAAAAGGAAAGGGGGGGGGGAACTAGTTCCCACTTCAGAATTTAGGTTTTTTTTACCTACTTTTTAAAAATTGTATTGGTAGGAAAGGAATATTTTTGTGAATACTCATTAAATGATCTTTGGGGGCTCCATACCAACAACCAAACCCAAAACATCAGCAAACTAACCACCTAAATCAGACCTGAGAGAGGGAAGCCGAGAGGGGGAGATGAACCACAAAATGAGAGGGAGGACTTCGCTATGAGCAGAGCATGGGGAGGGCCCTTTAGAGGAGCTATACGGGCAGACCTGAAGTGGGTCCATCAGTCAAGGGGCCCGGCTTACCTAATCCTCCAGTCACCAGGTTACCTTTTCTCATAGGTAGAAACCACACCCAATTACAGGAAAACTGATATGTTTATGGTTGAGACACCACTATCATACTTAATATGTACAACATCAAAATGTTTTACTATGTTTTCACACTTGTTGACATCTCATATATTGATGCTTGTTATTGATTGTCTGGGACAATGGTCCAACGTGCAAGTGTTCTATTACTTTGTGTAAATCACAATAGAGATGTATGTACTGACCAGAAGGCTCAGGCCAGTCAATAAATGATTAACATGAATTGACCTTCTGTTAATTTGTCAAGTTCAAAACCTATCTGTGTCAACAACTTCTTTGTACATCATGTTGTCCAAAATCTAATGTGATTGATTGTGTGTTTGATTGTTTACAGATAAATTAACTCATAATGACTTACTAAAGGGGGAAATAAAAAGACTCTAGATCTATCAACTGCTCAACATCCATGTTTTCTTCATCTAAATCAGGCTGAGAAACTTCTCCAGACTTTCCTCAGATTTGATAAACTAAAAGGGGGCTCCAGAGCTAAAGAATCATTGGAGAAGGGGCAGATTCCCAGTTAGTAAAATTACCATTCTTACCAGGGCCATAATCTATATCTCCTAGACAATACTTAATAGAACGAGACCTGCAGATAACTCAAGGTTCATATTCTGGGGTTATTGAAGATAGAAGAGGATGGGGCTCTACATCTTTTGTTAGAGATGGGGCATGCACTACAGTGATCTCCCACTCCCTTCAAAAATATATGACACACACACACACACACACACACACACACACACACACACACACACACACACACACACACATATATATATATATATATATATATATATATATATATATATATATAATTATATATATATAGAGGAGAGAGAGAGAGAGAGAGAGAGAGAGAGAGGAGAGAGAGAGAGAGAGAGAGAGAGAGAGAGAAGTTGGGTACGTCGAAAACCTTAGCAAATTTCTGCCGATACATTGAGCAGACGTTGAGTAGTTAGGCCTGATGGTGACGCCCCAAGATGGCACCCTGTAACCCTCCAGTGAACGCCTTCGGGTATTATCGGGAATTTGGAAAGGCTAAGAGAGGCAACCACCTTACACTTAAAACCCACGGAATATGTCAGACGACGACAAGGTCACGACAAAAACACGAAATCTGGTGCGTTTACAAGATATTTCCAGGCTCTATACGTGTCATTGTTTTGTTATTTTTCTAGTTTCTCTATGGGGGGACTGCCTATTGTTTTCTCCACCTGGTACTTTTCTAATGATCTAGATTTTATTGATGGTATTTCTGGCACTCCACACAACCGATAAAATGAAGTTACAAGTTAGTTATTTGCATGTACTTTACAGGACGTAGGAATCAACCCCAGCATTGACCGTTTTTCTTCTACACAGTGCCATGTTCAGTGGTTTGCCATTGCTGTACTAGGGACCGACTCTCATACCATTGTGAAAAATCAACGCAAAGCGATATGCTGCCAAATCGCCTGTTGTTGGCTTCGACTCCTGCGAAACTGCGTTCACTATCCCTAAGCCACAAACGCCGCAAAGATGAAGTTGCTAGAGAGAAGGGGGAAAAAATAGCCAAGCAAATTATAATAAATAAAGGGTTTTCTCACGCGCCTTACTGCTCTATTGCTACACTAATATTTTTAATAAACCAATCGGCACTTGAGAGCTGATGTGAGGTCAACATCAAGCCGCCCGCCTTACTTCCCATGAAAGTTCCTGGTCGGTTTAGGACAATGGTTCTCAACCTTTTTTTGGCCCTTGCCTCCCTTCACCATATTTTCAGAATGTCATTCCCCTCTTTTCGTATTTCCTTACCTAAAAATCCCCCTTCCCCCTTACAGAGTATACGTAATAATGGAAGCTAAATTTAATAGCACATACTAAAACAAGTCTAGACATCCACATAAAACGTGATTTGTGGGTCTACTTACTTTATAAAATGAATTTTAGATAGGGCGAGACGTACAGAACCGTAAACTATGAAGGGAAAAACAATATCAAGTAATCGGTTCTTGTATTAATACCATCTTGAAATAATCTTAACTCCCCCCCCCCCCCCCTGGAAACCCTAAAATTCCCCCCTAGGGGGGAATTCCCCACCGGTTGAGAACCACTGGTCTAGGAGCTTATTTCAACGTACGAACTCCCCGAAAGTTGGACACCGTAAAGAGTAGGCCCCTTTTCTTCCATTCGCTTACTTTGAATTCAAGCGTAGTCCATACACGTGTTACTACTTCTAGTTCACTGGACTGATTTGTGTGTGTGTGGATTCGCTTTCCCTATTACCAGTGTCCCTCGCCATTAGGCGAAACCATTCCGACTTCTGAGGTACTTGTAAGTTACGTCCCCAAGACAAGGACGAAAAGCCTACATTTTAGTCCAACTGACCGTTACCTCAGCATCAGCACACAGGAAGTTTAAGAGCGAGCGCTCTCACCCATTCCTCTGTGCTGACCACCAGAGTAGGCCCGAATTGTATGCATTCCTATTAAAATTGCGAACATTAGAAAATCTATTCACAACATAAATTATCCAAAAACAGCTGGATTGTAGGCTGTTCGATCTATGATGCTGTGACATGTTCAGAAAGCTTTCTTCCGACTTAATAATCGGAAATAACAGGAATGGAAATATTGACCTGAAGTAGGTCACAAGGGACAGAAGCTGAGAGGACTATCTGACACGCAATATATTAAACCCCAGAGTTCGCGTAGCGGAGCAGAGTAGGATAATGAGCGCGGTTTATGTAGAAAATTGAAGTATAAAGGGGTTTATGTAGAAAATAGAAGTGTGAAGGAGTTTATGCAGAAAATAAAAGTGTAAATGGGTTTTTGTAGAACATAGATGTGTAAAGGGATTTCTGTAGAAAATAGTAGAGTAAAGGAGTGTAAAGGTGCGAGGATCGACTTCATTGCACTGGTGCACTGGGTTTTATCACATATGGCTTGGTCTTTTTTTCGTGTGGACATCGTCACACAGAGCACGAACTCCGTAGCTCCAACGGCGTCCCGCAGTTTACAAGATTTTCATTCATGTTTACATGAATAAAGGAGTCCCTAAAAGAACTTATGACATTCTGATGGCGAGGCAGCAGCATCGCCACACAGAGAGTGCATGCAGAAAGTTTACATGTAGAAATATCTGGTGGACAAAGGCGATATGGTTGCTAGAAGTTTATGGTGATAGAAAGACATATAGGTGGGTACAGGCAGGCAGGCAGGCAGGCAGGCAGGCAGACAGACAGACAGACAGACAGACAGACAGACAGACAGACAGACAGACAGACAGACAGACAGACAGACAGATAGATAGATAGATAGATAGATAGACAGATAGATAGATAGATAGATAGATAGATAGATAGATAGATAGATAGATAGATAGATAAGTCTCCTGCCCCTCCCCCTCCTACAGTCTTCAGATCTTTAAATCATGCATCGACGCATTGATAAATAGACAGACATACAGATACATAGACATCCAGATAGACAGACAGATATGCGTAGCGCCCCACCCCGCCCTTTTCCTTCAGGTTACTGCAGCGCTTTAGTCAATCATCGAGGCATTGACAAATAGACAGACATATAGATAAATAGACAGACAGGCAGATAGACAGACAGACATACGCAGCCTACCCTCCCCCTTCCCCTCAGTTTTTGTGCAGAGCTTTAAGTCAATCATCGAAGCATTGACAACACCAGCCACGACTAACCAAGGGAAGCAACCCCGCCAACGAAGGGGAGATAATAAAGTAATCATCACGACTATTCAGCAGTGCCTAAAATTCGCTGTCTCTTGGAGCGGGGAGACATGATTTCATATTCTGTACTCTAGTCCTGCTCTCTTGTTGTCTATTCACGCGTAATAATGCTCACCCACTGTCTTCCTCCCTCTCTTCTTCCGTTTTCCTCCCTCATCTATTTGCGTGGACCGACTAAAGGAAGCTACACCATCTTAAAGTCAGTTCCGATCGTTTGATGTTTTTCATTTTTCGTTTTCAGTGTAAGGTTAGTCGGATGGCTGTTTTTGTTCAAATTTGTCTTTGATGTTTAAAATTGACAGACGAGATCTGGTGCCTTCCGTTTTCTGACTTCTGGTCTACAGACAGTGCTCACTTCGATCTCATCATCATCATCATCATCATCATCATCATCATCATCATCATCATCATCATCATCATCATCATCATCGTCATCATCATCATCATCATCATCATCATCATCATCATCATCATCATCATAAGGTGCCATCTAGGTGGCGTAGGCGTTCACAGATCTCGGTCTTTGGTGGTCTGGATCAACTCTGCTGTTGATATTCCTCAACGCCACCGAGTAAATCCACCCTGCATCATTTCTCTTGGTCGGTGTCTGCCTCTCTACCTCTCGATCTTTCCAGTTGTCACGATGTTCTACAATGCCTCTTTTCTCATCACATGACCAAAGAAAGCCGTTTGTCTCTTTCTTATTGTTGTATATAATGTTCTACTTTCATTAGCCTCTTTCAGGCAATCGTCGTTAGACATGAGTGCTTAAACTGCGAATGGATAAGAGCGTCCGTTCTTAATTATCGTGTGTGCTGATGTTGAGATAGCGGGTTCAATCCCTACACCAGTCAGTTAGACTATAATGTTGACTCGTCATTGACTTTGGGATGTAAATTACAAATACCTCTGAAGTCGAAGTGGGTGTGCCTGACGGTGAGAGACACTGGTAATATGGAAATCTAATCCACACGCAAATATCAGTCCAGTGCACCAGAAATAGTAACACATGTATGGACTACGCTTGAGTTCAAAAGGAGCGAGCGCAAAACAAATAAACAAAAACAACAACATCAACAACGACAGCAGCAACAGCAACAACGACAGCAGTAACAGCAACAACGACAACAGTAACATCAACAACGACAGCAGTAACAGCAACAACGACAGCAGCAACAGCAACAACGACAGCAGCAACAGCAACAACGACAGCAGCAACAGCAACAACGACAGCAGCAACAGCAACAACGACAGCAGCAACAGCAACAACGACAGCAGCAACAGCAACAACGACAGCAGCAACAGCAACAACGACAGCAGCAACAGCAACAACGACAGCAGCAACAGCAACAACGACAGCAGTAACAGCAACAACGACAGCAGTAACAGCAACAACGACAGCAGCAACAGCAACAACGACAGCAGTAACAGCAACAACGACAGCAGCAACAGCAACAACGACAGCAGTAACAGCAACAACGACAGCAGCAACAGCAACAACGACAGCAACAACAGCAACAACGACAGCAGTAACAGCAACAACGACAGCAGCAACAGCAACAACGACAGCAGCAACAGCAACAACGACAGCAGCAACATCAACAACGACAGCAGCAACATCAACAACGACAGCAGCAACAGCAACAACGACAGCAGCAACAGCAACAACGACAGCAGCAACAGCAACAACGACAGCAGCAACAGCAACAACGACAGCAGCAACAGCAACAACGACAGCAGCAACAGCAACAACGACAGCAGTAACAACAACAACGACAGCAGTAACATCAACAACGACAGCAGTAACAACAACAACGACAGCAGTAACAACAACAACGACAGCAGTAACACAACAACAAACATCAGTTTAAAACTTGTAATTTAAGTCTGTAATAATTATAGTTATTGCTAATTTTGACGTGTTTAATGCATATTCCACAGCCTCCTCCCCCGTAACGACACTGCCGGCTGAATAAGTAAATTGACGTCAAACGGAATCCAACGTCTCGCTTGCACTTTTGTGTGCTTCCAACTAGAGACTAGTGACTTGACATTCCTTCTCTCATATCCCTTTGTGACTGATGCCTCTTTATTTACACGTCTGCCGTCTCCTTCATTGAACAGACGCTTACAAAACTACTTGAGAGACTCTCTTTGAATCTTGTTTATACATTTTCAATCATTCCTTCTTTTATATCTCCCCTCTGTCTGTCCATCCATGCCTCTAAACAAGTACTCTTAGACTTTTCACACTCCCCAAGCAGATTCTCATTCTGTTTCTCGTTAAACCTCGTGTCCAAATCACGCGGGTTTTTCTTCCTTTCTGGAGACTTGGCAGAGAGGAAACGGAAATAGTAGTGCGGAGGGAGCAGAAGAGGTGGGTAATCAATTTCGGGTTTTAGCGAAAGACCATTTTTGGCTCGTCTATTGCCAATTCTGGACGATCTTCAGTGATTTGTGGGGTCCTGATTTTTATATCCCGGGTTTTTCATGATCTCCTTGCCTAAAACGTATTTACCAACGGACATTTCAGCCATTGTTTTATAGGTCTGTCGGTCGGGACTAACGCGTTTGCCACGCGAGCTATTGAATTAATAGGTTTATCCAAGTGTTCCTGGCTGTGTGCAGAATAGATATTGAATCGGGTATAGTCTATGTAGCGTAAATATCGTTTTTTTAAATATTTATTTTTCTTACTTCTGTTTACAAGTGGAGACATATGAACTGTTCTTGCCCTTCTGGTTCACGCCTTCTAGAAGTGAACTGAACATTTGGGGAAGCGTCAGACGCAATTATTAGTGCACCATTATGGTCCCCTGAGAGTGGTTCGAAGCAACGCGGGAGGTATCCAGGAAATGCTCACAGCTTGTTAATGCTGTTTTGAAAAATGAGATAGTGCATATACTAAGGTAGGTTTTTGTGGCATCGGGAAAGATGTATTCGCTATAGTGATATTTTAGGCATTAGAAAGATGTATATGCGATAGTGATTTTTGAGACATTAGAAATATCTATGTACAACAATTCATTTTCAAACACGAGAAAGAGTCATATGCCACGTGAGACATTAGAAAGATGTATATGCGATAGTGATTTTTGAGAAATTAGAAAGATGTATATGCTTCAGTGATTTTTCAGACATTAGACATATGTAAATACAACAATTAATTTTCGAATACGAGAAAGAGTTATATGCCATGTTCATTTTTGAGACATTAGAAAGATGTATATGCGATAGTGATGTTTGAGACATTAGAAATATGTATATACAACAATTCATTTTCAAACACAAGAAAGAGTTATTATACATCATGTTGATTTTTGAGACATTAAAAAATGTATATGCTCCAGTGATTTTTGAGACATTAGTAAGATGTATATGCTGTAATGACTTTTGAGACATTCGAAAGATGAATATGCCACATCGATTTTTTGAGACATTAGAAAGATGTATATGCTGTAGTGATTTTTGAGACACTAGAAAGATGTATAAACAACGATCCTTTATTAAACACTATACAGATGCACATGCCAAACGTGGTTTTGACGTGTGATAGATAGATAGAGAAAGAAAGAAATAGAGAGAGAGAGAGAGAGAAGAGAGAGAGAGAGAGAGAGAGAGAGAGAGAGAGAGAGAGAGAGAGAGAGAGAGAGAGAGAGAGAGAGATGACAATATGCATCAATGTGCAATGTCGATAAGCTTAGGCGATCATGTTTCGTCATCTCACTACGATCACCAGAGTCGTGGATCAGCTCCGTGTTCTTGTCTCGACCATACCACGTGGCCAAGCCATGAATGTACGTATTTACTTATGTGCCCTTGTTCTGTTCCTCTCAATCTCTCAGTCACCAAGTTTTCCAGTTTATTTCGTCTCATAACGAGTAAATAAAATTTAAAAAAAAACTGTGACCGTCTGCGTCTAATTTCTCTAATCTGTCTACGGTTTTCATCTGTTTCTTGTAGGACTTGCTCATTGGTTTTTCTGTCTGTTGATGGTACTCTTTGCATTTTCCTTAGAAACTACATTTCCACTGCCTTTATATATTTTCTTCTGTTTGTCTGCTCACTGTCCACGTCTTATATCCATACAAAAGTACAGGTTCTATATAGTTAGTTAGTTAGTTAGTCGACAGATCATCCTCGTTGCACATCGAACCATTCAGTCCATAAGTGCTCGGATCCCCTCCTCAGCAAATCCCGCAGCGTGTAGCGGCTAACGACGCCAGTTCTGTGTTGGTTTATCAATCTTCTTTGGCTTCCTGCGTAGTGTTCTTGTTTGGCCACCCCTCTTTTAATTTGCTGCTCTCGCAGTCTGGCCATTGTTGTAGATTCACAGTCATCACTTGGTTCTTGCAAAAGTCTCACTTCTCGTAGAGCATTCAGAATGTCAGCCTGGTCCATGGCGCGTCCGCCCTCAACAGTAGCCTCACCTGCGAGCTTGTCAGCCCGCTCATTTCCTTGTACTCCCGCATGCCCTGGCACGAAGATGAAACTAATCTTTGCCAGCCGAGACCGCTTCAGAGGCAGCAACCATTCTCTTCGGATCGACCCCTCCTCTATCCTCTTGATCATGTTCATTGAGTCGCTAAGGAAACAAGCCCTAGTGAATGTCTGTGTCTCGAGCCATGTTATTGCTTTACTTACTGCCATGACTTCCATGGTCAGGCTACTTGTGGTTTCAGTGAAAGCACCAGAGTCCTCCTTCACAATTCTCCCTCCGGCCCGAGCTGTAAAGGCCCATGAGCTTCTCACATGTCGGACGACCGACCCATCTGTGTAGATGACCGCGTCACTGTCTAGCGAATTCTCGAAAATCAACGCTTGTACTTCAGCCTCAACAGCAGCCGGATTTTCTTGTCTGCATTTTCTATCTAGTTGGATGCAAACTGAAAAGGATGTGCAGAAGTCTGTTGGCACTTGCACCCACTCCTCGCCAGGTTCTAAGTCCTCAAGTGAACACACCTGTTGAAGAATGTCTCGGCTTGACCCATCCACGACCGTCCTCTTTTTAACCTGCTGCCCTTCACCTTCCTAATTTCACTATGCAGTGGATGCTGTGTGTTTGCGTTAATTCTGAGGTAGGCACGTGCCCTGCAAACTTGCATTCTCTCTTCAAGGTTGGAAAATCAAGAAGGTAGCGCATCGCCCTGCATGCTGTATCTCTTGTACATCCAAGAATAATGCGCATAGCTTCATTCTGTATCCTTTCCATCCTTTCTATCTGCTTATGGCTGACAGTCAGGATTGCCATTGCATACTCCAAAACAGACATGACCAGCCCCTCGTACAGAAGACATAGATGGCGCTGCTCACAGTTTGCTGCCGCCATCACCCGCATCGCTGCCAAACCCCGCTTGGCCTTTGTTATCACCTGGTCTATGTGCACATTATAAGCAAGGCTTCGATCAAACCGTATCCCCAGGTAATTCATTGCCTGCGTTCTTTCCACCGTCTCTGAACACAGCATTACAGTTGGTGTTGGATTGTTGACAATATGATTATTCAACGAGAACCAAGTCACTGTTGCCTTTGTTGGGTTCAGGTTCTATATAGCACTTCAACAATCATTATCTCATTGCAACTGACATATTTGTATTCTCCGGTATGTTTTTCCATCCTGCAAAAGGCTGCCTGCGCCATGGTATTCTTGTTCTAATCTCTTCAAGGCATCTCCCGTAAGATGTTATGACTGTTCTGAGATCATTGTAACAGCCTACTTGGTTAAGAATATTGTGATTTACCTGTGTATTACATTGTGGTATTTTTTTCTTCCCAGAAATAGAAATATAACAAGGCTTGTGAATACAGAAATATCAATTGATCAAAGGTCTATTGTGTATTCCATAGTTGAGGGTTCATGTGAATGATAGACCTGGCTAATGAAGACACCTTTTTTTAGGGGTGTGTAGTTGGTAAAGCGGCGAAGTACACTTGTTCCTGCAGAGAGAGAGAGAGAGAGAGAGAGAGAGAGAGAGAGAGAGAGAGAGAGATCCACATAGATAGAGAGAGAGGGAGAGAGAGAGATCTAGAGAGAGAGAGAGAGAGAGAAATCCACAGAGAGAATGAGAGGAGATCTGGAGAGAGATCAGGCGAGAGATCCACAGAGAGATCCACAGAGAGACCCACAGAGAGAGGGAGAGAGATCCACATAGATAAATCCAGAGCTAGATTAGGAGAGAGAGATCCGCATAGAGACCCAAAAAGAGAGGGAGAGAAAGATCCAGAGAAGAGAGAGAGAGAGAGAGAGAGAGAGAGAGAGAGAGAGAGTGAAAGAGATTCAGAGGAAGAACCGGAAATAGATCTGGAGAGAGAGCTGAAGGAGAATGAGATCCAGAGAGGGAAAGATTCAGAGGGAGAACCGGAAATAGATCTGGAGAGAGAGCTGAAGGGAGAGTGAGATCCAGAGAGGGAAAGAGAAAGATCCAGATAGAGAGAGAGAGAGAGAGAGAGAGAGAGAGAGAGAGAGAGAGAGAGATCTGGAGAGAGAGATTATTAGAGGGGGAGACAGAGAGAGGGAGAGCGATCCATATAAAGACAGACAGTTATAGGGGGGGGGGGGGGGGAGGAGAGATCCACAGAGAGATAGAGAGAGGGAGAAAGTTCCACATAGAGACATACATCCAGAGGGAAAGAGAGATACACGGAGAGAGAGGGAGCGTGGGAGGAAGAGATAGATCCACAGAGAGACAGAGAGGGAGAGAGAGTTCCACATAGAGACAGACAGAGAGAGGCAGAGAAAAATCCACAGAGGGACAGATAGAGAGTGAGTGAGGGAGAGAGAGATCTACAGAGAGACAGACAGAGGTAGAATACATCCACAGGGAGATACAGGGATACAGAGATTCCACATAAAGGCAGACAGAGGGAGATAAAGATCCATAGAGAGACAGACAGAGAGAGGGACAGAGATCCACAGAGAGACAGACAGAGAGAAGGAGAGGAGAGAGAGAGTCCCACATAGAGACAGACACTATAGAGGGAGATAGAGGTCTACAAAGAGACAGACAGACAGAGGGAGAGAGAGATCCACAGAGAGGCAGGCAGAGAGAGTGGAGATAGATCCACATAGAGACAGACAGAGAGAGGTACAGAGAAATCCATAGAAAGGCAGACAAGAGAGAGAGGGAGAGATATATCCACAGAGAGGCAGACAGAGAGATGGAGATTGATCCGCAGAGAGACAGACAGAGAGATGGAGATTGATCCGCAGAGAGACAGACAGAGAGAGGGATAGAGATGTACAGAGAGACAGACAGAAAGAAGGAGAGAGTTCCACATAGAGACATACAGAGAAAGGGAGAAAGAGACCCTCAGAGAGACAGACAGACAGAGGAAGAGAGAGATCCACAGACAGACAGAGGAAGAGAGAGATCCACAGAGAGACAGAGGGAGAGAGAGAGAGAGTTCCAAAGAGACAGATGGAGAGAGAGGGAGAGAGATCCAAAGAGAGACAGACTGAGAGAGGGAGAGAGAGTTCCACATAGAGACAGACAGAAAGAGGCAGAGAGAGATCCATAGAGAGACAGACAGAGAGAGGGAGAGAGAGATCTAAATAGAGACAGAGAGAGGGGGAGAGATCCATAGAGAGACAGACAGAGAGAGAGAGAGAGGGAGAGATCCACAGAGAGACAGACAGCAAGAAGGAGAGAGAGAGAGTTCCAAACAGAGACACAGAGAGAGAAGGAGAGAGAGAGATCCACAGAGAGACAGACAGAGGGAGAGGGAGATCCAAAGACAGACAGACAGACAGACGGACAGACAGACAGACAGACAGAGGGAGGGTTCCACACAGAGACACACAGGAGAGTGAGAGAAAGATCCAAAGAGAGACAGACAGAGAGACAGAGAGATCCACAGAGAGACAGAAAGAGAGGGAGAGAGAGATCCACATAGAGACAGAGAGAGGGGAGAGAGAGACAGAGAGAGGGAGATATATCTACAGAGAGAGAGAGAGAGAGAGAGAGAGAGAGAGAGAGAGACACACACACACACACACACACAAACAGGGAGAGAGGGTGCGCCGTCGTCATTGGAGATGGCAGGTACGAATCCCTGTGGGTAACTATAGCCTTCAATCTTTATATTGTGTAGTGCACCCCTTGCCGGTCTCTCTGGCCGAGGGGTTACACCACTTTCTTCGTAATCCCTTTTATCACGCAGAGTCTCGTAGCGGGCGAGAACTGTAAGCGGTTCGACCCCCGCTGGTTACTTGCGGGATAATGAGCCGACCGCTCAGAAAGCAATGGCAAACTACTGAATGTAATCTTGCCAAGAAATCAACAGACAATTGAAAGATGCTGCTGTTGACAGCGATGTCCTGTAATGGATATGCGAATTTAAAACAAAAAAAGTGCACCCCTTAGTCTGTACTTCCTTCTCCTCACTTCTATGAGCGTCAAACACTACATGCATGTTTATTTATGAATTGTCAATACAGAAGACACGGCCAGTTCAGCACAATAAATACAACGTCATAAAAGCAAGTGCAAATCGCAGGACAATCACGTAACAACGAGGAGGGAAGTAAAGGTGAAATGTTAACTACAGCTTAAAAACAAAGACACTGTATACAAACAAGCAAATGTGAGAGGTATAATTGCACGAATCGTGTGTTCTTGAAACATGTGTTTACCTTCTTGGCAAACACGTGACATTTATCATAATTGGGAGTGTAAATACAAGTAAGGTAAGCAGTGGGCTGTCTTTATCTAGTCCTGGGTAATTCTGATTGGATCCTGAGTTTGTGAGTGTTCTGCATCCAGTGCCACGTGCTCTGTAGTTAGAGATTTCAATATGGGATCAATTCTCCACGTGACTTGGGTTTTAACCCTTTCTGTCCCAGATGGTTGTTACTTTAACTCTGTCAAACCTCTAACTGACCGGCACCTTGCTGTCTTGACAGATGATAGTTTATAAAATGGAGTTATACTTCTCCATAATACAAAGCCTGGGCTGAATTTAGAGACCATGTGTTGCCCATGCAGCATGATCCCTCTCTCCGCCTGTCTGGTTTACTCTAGAGGAAAGGTAACACCAATACGTCTGGAACAAGACAAACTGCAGAAGCTGTCGGATCAGGAAAGCAATACTCTCCGCCTGACGGAGCTTCGATCCTAGACCAGTTGCCAAGCAAGACTTAGGGCTTGGTCTGCCCTGCCATGACATTTAGTCTTTACTTTGCACTTCCGTGTACTAAGGTAAGGCTTGTACCCTCCAAATTGCACTTATCATCCAGAAGCCGTTGGCACAATGTGGGGTGTTGAGTTTGGTGAGCGTCGCCCAACATTCGGCGCTAACAGACAGCAGGTAGTACCGTCTACTGTCATACGGTAACTCAGCCATATTTGACTAAGACACAACATCCAGCGCTAACGGAATGAGATTGTTCTAACACGTGTGATGATCCTCCCGTGCTCTCAGACCTACAACTATGAGATTGTTCTAACACGTGTGATGATCCTCCCGTGCTCTCAGACCTACAACTATGAGATTGTTCTAACACGTGTGATTATCCTCCCGTGCTCTCAGACCTACAACCATGAGATGGTTCTAACACTTGTGATTATCCCTCCGTGCTCTCATACCTACAACCATGAGATTGTTCTAACACGTGTGATTATTCTCCCGTGCTCTCAGACCTTCAACCATGAGATTGTTCTAACACGTGTGATTATCCTCCCGTGCTCTCAGACCTACAACCATGAGATTGTTCTAACACGTGTGATTATCCTCCCATGCTCTCAGACCTACAACCATGAGATTGTTCTAACACTTATGATTATCCCCCCGTGCTCTCAGACCTACAACCATGAGATTGTTCTAACACTTGTGATTATCCCCCCCCCCCTCCCCGTGCTCTCAGACCTACAACCATGAGATTGTTCTAACACTTCATCTACCCAACAGTAGGTTCTTGCTACGGGGCTTGTTTTTGTTTTCTGTATTAGAAGAAGACAAAAATTAGAACATGTTGTGACAACCGGAAAGATGTGTGGAAAGAGAGATAGAGGAAGTCAGCGTGAAAAAATTCTTTAGTCTTGTGTCATGACACAGAAGGGAGTAAATACCAAATTGATAAATGTCGTCGGAGATCGCAATTTGAGGAGACGCCTGATCGCCCACGACAGCCGGCAGGTCACTGGATGATGATGATGCTTGTTAGTTACGTAGGTAATAGATCAATCGATACCAGATGTAGACAAAATCTCACTGGCCGCTTTTACTTCCTAGAATATTTCCAGGGACTCATTTTAGTCTGGGTCTACTTGGGAGCACAAGTTTTTTGTAGATACTAATCTCTGCCTGGATAGGGATTCAAACACATTCGAACTAGATGGGCAGGCAAGGGTGCGAGTCACTGCGCCAACGTGACCTCCTATCTTAAATGTGGATATCAGTGACGGTAAAAGCACTACAAATAGTATATGATCTGTGCGTATGATTCATATAAACTACTGAGCGTAATCTTGCCAAGAAATCAACATACAGCTGAAAGATGCTGGTGTTGACAGCGATGTCCTGTAAAGGATATGCCAAAAAAAAAAAATGATTCATATGGAAGAATGGAACATGTATTTACATCACTGACAGTAACCTCGCTCTCCATGAGAAAGGGTTCGGCGTGGCTGAAAGGTTGACAGTGTCCACCGTAAGCGCAAAAGCTACTGGGCTCGTTGTCAATATAGGGCTGGGGTTTGTGCAACAACCACTAGTGTATAATGATATCACACAGCCCCAACCCTTCATCTCTAGGATAGTGTGATCGGATATCTAGCCCGCTACGATGAAGTCGAAAACTTAGTTATCATGCGTGCAAGTTATGCACGATTAAAAATCTCATGACAGAAGATAAGTGTAAAGAGAAGCCTGGCAATCATTTCTGGAAAGAAAATCTACCCACGAGAAGATCGGGCCTGTGGCGATGTATGGAATCTGTCTAGAGCAGTGGTTCTCAACCAGTGGGGAATTCCCCCCTTTTAGGGTTTCCAGGGGGGGGGGGGGGAAATTAAGATAGTTTCAAGACACCGTGTTAATACAAGAACCGATTACTTGATATTGTTTTTCCCTTCATACTGTACGGTTCTGTACGTTTCACCCTTCTAAAATTCAGTTTATAAAATAAGTACACCCACAAATCATGTTTTATGTGGACGTCTAGACTTGTTTCTTCTTCTTCTGCGTTCATCCGGAGTTTTTTTTCTTTTTCGGATGTGATTGCGTTGTGCCTGTTTACAGCAGAGCTGCGTTCTTGCGCCGTTAGGCCGACACATCCGACCACTGCGGGCATTTGTTGACCGGGTTAACCTTCCCGGGGGTTTCTTAGAACGTTTGACTCTCACTGTTGTGGTGTTATCTCCCATCCTAGCTGGCCCAAATAGAACAGCCAAAGGCATCCTGGTCAGCCCTCAAGGGAAGGCAGGGGCAGACCATGGGCATTCCCCGCCATCCAAGGAGGCTTCCATAATTGCAGAGCCAACACACAGCGCTCTGGGTACTGGGCTCATCCAAGGAATCGTCACGTCCTGCACATGGCTGCTTAGCCTCACTTCCGTATATTGGGCCTTCCGTTCACCATAGGCTGTTCTTCGGAAACCAGAAGAATGCAGTGTGCAGATGACATCCACACAGTGAGCTTTCGATTAGGACTTTGACTTGTTTTAGTATGTCCTATTAAATTTAGCTTCCATTATTACGTATACTGTGTAGGGGCGGGGGCGAGATTGTTAGGTAGGAAATACGAAACGGCGGGAGGGGGGGGGGGGGAAATGACGTTCTGAAAATATGGTGAAAGAGGGCACGGGCTAAAAAAGGTTGAGAACCACTGGTCTAGAGGAAGCAAATATTACACAAATGCGTGGCGCAGTCGAAGACACTTCTCCTGCATGTGCATAAATAGCTGTTGTTTTGTTTTTGTTTTGTGTTTGATTACTTTCATCTCAAGTGTAGTCCATTCACTTGCTACAACTTCTAGTGCACTGGACTGATTTTTGCGTGTGGATTAGCGTTCCCTATTACCAGTGTCTCTGCCCATGAGACGAACTCAGTGCGACTTCTGAGGGACCTGAATTTTACGCCCCCAAGTCAAGGACGAGAAGTCACCATTTTAGTCCAACTGACCGGTGTAGGTGTTGAAACTGCTAAAGCGGCATGACATCACCGGAAGTTTAAGAGCGAACGGTCTTATCCATTCAGCCACGCTGACTTACGTATAAGTAAGTGTGACACACTTGTCTCGAAGAAGTAACAAAGAAACTGATGTGTCCTACAAAAGCCGTCCTTGGATCAAAGTGGTCTCATTAAAAAAATCCTTACCGGATAATTTTAAGAACTGTGTGAGAAAGAAAAGATGACAAGTAATGGAACTAGTCAATCAAGCTTTTAATTCCGTGACTTTCCTTCAGTCAGTGAAGGCGAAACACTTCAAAATTTAAAGGCAATACCTGTAACTGGTCTACAACTGCACCTGCATAGTTAAATATGCAATTAGATCCGTGATAATTAAATTCTTCAGCAAAATTTGGAACCATCGTGACACACAATTTCTTAGCCAGGTAGAGATGGCACACCTCTAAATCACCACGACCGAAGTAACTCCATCCTGCCTCAAAAGTACACCACTTGATTTTCCTTCCAATATTTATGACCCAAAATTATCACCGTTTCAACTGACTAGTCGAATTCGAGGACCTAAAATCCTCTGACTGTACTACACCATATTTGTTCAATCCCAGACAGTACCCACTATGCTTAGTTCTTTTTCTTGGCTACGATCTTTCCCCCAGACAAAACGGAAACAGGATAGACAGCCCACAATGCAACACGTCTGCCCAGAGTCATAAGTCTTCAGATAATCTGACTCAATTTATGGTCGGCCATAAGTTGTGTAAATATCTTATCGAAAAAAATCGTAGTTCTCCGATTGGTTCGTGGGCGAAATATGGTGACATAACCACCCTCAGAATAGCATAAAGCATCAGGACTATACGTCTCTATTACTGTAATCTCGCCAAGTGAACGGCGTCTCCACCAGGTCTGGGTATTTGACTTCTGTTGTGATATGCAGATAGGTCTGTTAGGGCGCGCTTATGAACAGTGTCTGGGGTGGGAATTTGGGGTGGATTGTTTTGTCCAGATATGGGGTCGTGTAACATGAATAACGATGTAAACAAAACTCCTGCCTAGTGTCATCACGATGTATGGCTAATAACAAGAGATCATTTGCGCCGATGTACAAGTCCTTCCATTTGAAGGCGACGGGTTCGCATCTCCGTGTGACTATATCTGTCATATTTGAAATTGTCTAGTTTGTCCTCTAATCTCTTGTTTGTCTTATAATGTTTGATATATATTCTCTATTTTTTCCTCTAATCTAATGTTTTTAATCTAATATCTACTTGGCATTGGGAGGCAACGGGTTCGCATCCCCGTGTGACTATATCTGTCACATTTGAAATTGTCTAGTTTGTCCTCTAATCTCTTGTTTGTCTTATAATCTCTTGTTTGATCTCAAATTTCTATTTTTTCCTCTAATCTAATGTTTGTGCTGTAATATCTATTTTGGCCTCTAATCTCTAGTTTGTCATGTTTTCTAACCCCCAACGAAGTAAGGACATATTTGTAAACACTGACCTTGGCTCCCAGTTCGACCCAGCCTAAAACAGGTACCTGGAAATGTCGTGAGAAGTAAAGGCCGCCGGTGGGATACCGACCACATCAGCCACCTAGTAGCGGTTGGTCTATAAAAGGCAAGCACCATATACCTAGTACGACTCAAGGCGTGAAATAAGGTCGTCTACTTTTATTTTATTCAAGATCATAAAAAGAACATGACACCGAGTGTGACCAGAGAGAATAAGAGACAATTAAATAAAGATGAATAAAAGTTAACAAATAAAATTAAACGCTGAAAAATAAGAAGAATGCAATCTTACATCTTTGCAGTATCAGCGTTTTCACTTTCTTTTGTTCCTGTCTTCTTCACATAACGTGTTTCACAATTCCTCGTCATCCCGAGTTAAGAGATCGAGTTAGATTGAAAATAAGACATTAGTGTGTTGATTTAAATGCTTTGAGGCAATGGCCGTTCAGAAAGCAATGACAAACTACTGAACGGGAAGCAGGCTGCTAAATCACAAACAGCCAATCAATGTCGGAGTTAATTGCAACGTTCTGTAAAGGCCGTGCAATTAACTAACGTCTCCACACCTGCCACACAGGAAAATAACAATAAAAATTACACGTTCTGTGAAGGAGGTTGCAATCAACCCCATCGCCTACTGAATTTGTGTGATTTACTAGATAAGTGTAAGTTCAGCAGTTAGTCATTGCTTTCTGGACGAGCAGTCAATAGATAAAAGGAAAAGCAATTGTCTGGATGCAGTTTCCTATGATGTATAGAGACAGCACGGTTTGTAGCTCTGAATGCACTAAGGAGTAAGTGGCCAATCTTTTCCTCACTGTCGCTGGCGACGAGCCGAGGCATCGTATACTTATCAAACTGTGCTCACGAAATTATAACCGCATTTCCTGTCAACTTTGCTAACGCACATGTTAAGCTGAACACTTTCACATACCTTCAGACCTACCTGTCGATTTTTTGTTTCATCTTTTCTAAAATGTTAACTACCGTCAGCAAAACGTTATTGGGAACAAATTATGTTCTTTCACTGGTTTTGTATTTCAAAGGCAGATAGATATTAAAAGTTCAAAAACATTTCGCAATTTTAATTGCTATTTAGAGCAGGCCTAGTTTTATATGCGCGTCTTTCGAATCAACATTGATCAACAAAGCTCTCTCTTGGGTTACCGCAGCCTCCGGGAAAGCAGAGAGGAGTAAAACCACTGTAACCTACCAACACGTGTGGAAAGAGACCACTTAGGCGGTTTGGCCGTTGTAGATGATGTCTGGTATAGAAAGACTGCCCGTGGTGTTGTTTTGAAAGCGCGTCTTTCATGTCAATGAAAGGTGGCGTGCGGATTGAATTTCAAAGTCGGTGTCTGTTGATTAATGACAATGAACGCAGTTTCCAAATCTCGAAATTCAGGGTTCGAAGATGTGGCGACATATCGCTTTTCGTTGATTTTCACTATGTATCAGAGTCTGCCGTTCAGAAAACAATGTGAAATTACTGTGCGTACAACTGTCTAAGACTCGCAAATAGTCAACAAATGCAAGGGTTGGCGGCAACATCCTGTAAAGAACATGCAACTAACTTTTTAAACTATATGACACATGCCTTTGAGATGAGATCATTTCTCCATGTCTCCACGAAGTTCACGGTCTTTGAGGTGGTGAGGTTTGTTGAGCACGCACACAAGGCAAGCATCGAGACAAACATAGAGTCACGGGAAATTCTCATGATGATCGCAGACATCACGCACCGCACACACAGCAAGCATAGAGACTGACATAGAGTCACGGGGAATTGTCGCGATGATCGTAAACATCAAGCACCGCACACACAGCAAGCATAGAGACTGACATAGAGTCACGGGGCATTCTCACGATGATCGCAGACATCAAGCACCGCACAGGAAGAAAAGCATCGAAACTGACATGAAGTCACGGGAAATTCTCAGGATGATCTTAGACATCAAGCCCCGTACACCAAGGAAGTATCGAGACAGGCATGGAATTACAAGAAATGCTCACGATGGTCGTAGATATCAAGCGCCCACGCCTTGCACTCACTCTTCGGGATCTCATGAGCATTATGGAAATGAGCCGAATCATGCTTATCGGGATGAAGATCACCAAACACTGTCTCGGAGCAGTTTCATGCTATGCATCTGTACACCAAATCAAACTGCATTGATGGAAGTCATAATGGCCGAATGGATAACAGCGCTCGTGATTATACATCCGGTGTGCTGATGCCAACGCGTTGATAGCGGGTTCAACCCCTACACCGGTCAGTTGGGCTAAAATGTTCACTTATCGTTCTTGACTTGGAGATGTGAATTACAAGTACATCTAAAGTCGCGGTGGGTTCATCTGATGGCGAGGGAAACTGGTAATAGGGAAAGCTAATGCACACGCAAAATTCAGTCCAGTGCACTAGAGGAGATAGCACGTGTATGGACTACACTCGAATTCAAAGCGAGCGAAGGCACTCAAAGATAAACTGCATTTATAAATTGCAACGTGAGTGCCAGGATACGTACATAAGCAGAACGGAACGACAATTAGCAAATTGTGTGTAATCGAACATAAACCGTGTGGGTGGAAAAGAGAGTTATTAAATACGTTCTCATTGAAAAAATCTGACGAATCCATATGCAGTCGACAAGCTATAAAACTCCCTCCTATGCGATTTCTCAACAGCTCATAAACTATGGTCATAAAGTTAACAAACAAAACGTGTTCCATAAAATGTATTCGACGAACGATAAAAGATTGCTCAAATATAGTGAGGACTAAGCAATTAAACTGCTACAATCAGTTTTGTGCAAACATAAATATTTCGTTGTAAATTTGATATTACCGTGGGGACAAATGATCCACATTCGAAGAATAACAGATTATGTGTTTTAAGTATTTCAGCTAAAGTACTACTCATTTATTCACTTCATATGCAGTATTAACCTTACGAGATGCATCTAAATATTCCAGGCAATAAATAGTGCAACATATATTTTGTCGTTTCTGTGTTTACATTCACCAAAGGAATACATTGTTTTTGAACAACAATAACAACAATAACTGCACCAGCAACACAAATGAGGGGGAAAAGGTAATGTAATCGACGCGGGACTGCTTTGATAATGACATGAGTGGGGGGGGGGGGGGGGGGGGGGGGGGGTCGAACAATAGAGAGACCCCTGCACCAGTCGCCCACACAAGTGAAGACAAGATTGGCCACCTAGATGCAGTCGCAACCTGTTTGAACACTACCTCAGTACAAACTACATGCCCCTCCCCACTGTCCTAAAATTAATAATGGTAAATTATCAAACGACAACTAGTTAATAAACATTTCCATGTGTATGGCACGTTACACCTTCCTTAGGTATTTATCATGTCCATGGTAAACGTTGCCTCAGTGAGTCATGTATTACTGATTATTTTTCATGCGTATTAATGCTATTGTTCTTTTGTTGTCTAAGATTAGCGTCATAAGTGATGTTGAATGACATAATGTATGAGAGGAATTAGAGAAGAAGGACAGAATGTCAGACGGGCCTGCGTGCCCAATACTTAACCCTTTGAAAATAAAGAGTGTTCGTTTGTTCGTTCCGGCTTCAGGATATACACAAAATTCAGTGAAATATGTCCCCATTTTGTTTTAAAAATTTTGGGTAGCTGCACTGCATGTGTATTTATTGTATTTAATTACTGGAAACACATCGAATGTCCCCATTTTATTGTAACTGCACTGCATGTTTATTTATTGTATTTAATTTCTAGGAACATATCCCATGTCCGCATTTGTTGTAACTACAATGCATGTTTATTCATTGTATTCATTTGCTGGAGACAAGAAGTAGGAATTAACTAGGAAATCAAGAGAACAAAGCAGACGCCAATCGCGCCAACGGCTGAACTGGGTGTAGTTTCCCCACAGATACAACGACAACCTGCATAGTCTGTAGTTGAACTAGTTGCCTTACAGATACAGCACAGCTACCATCCATACCTAGGTGAGTTCTTTGAAAATTATAACAGAACTAATGGTTGATTACAGAAGCTTGGTCAATGTTTAATTATATATATATCAAGTCATTCAATAAATCACTATTATTAATTGTGGCATTTCAGAACATAACAGTATCTCATTCAATAAATCACTATTAATACTATTATTAATTGTAGCTTTCCAGAAAATGAAAAGTATCTCATTTAATAAATTACTGTTATTAATTGTCAGAAAGAGAGACATTAAATGTTATGTAGAACCTTTTCTGCTGTTAGGCAGTGAATCATCGAACAGACGAATACCTTAGGAATAGATTGGAGACAACGGGGATGTTATTTTCAAGAAGCATGTCACGAAAACCTCGGAATGCCGGAGTAACAAACAACAAGAGCCGAAGAAGGCGAGTGATGGTAGAACATTACACAGGGTGCTTGTAAAGTTTCATTAAACCTTGTGTGTAGAACAAATATGACAAATGAAGAACATGATGTCATTAAATAATGTGCTACCTTGTGCCAGACGTATTGGTTACTGAGGAATTAAGGCCGCTTGGCTAGTGCAGTCGCTGCGAAGTGTGCAGGTTAGGGTTTTCTATTTGCTCTATTTCAGTATTTCAGGATCCTCGCCGATGCAACGGAGTTCGTGCATTGATCTGAGTTTCCCCAGACTCAGGTTTGAGTTAGGAGGTAAACGGAGCACTTATGGGTTAAACCGTGTGCCGTGATGTTGATCCAACGACTAAACTAAACTAACTATTGGTTACCCATTCCTCTGGAAAACACAATGCTAGGCCGAGAGAGGGAACATGTCGTTTGGGCACCACATGTTTCTCTGAAGCTCTGCCCAGGCATTGTGATGGAATATTGGCCACATTCCAACTCACATACTTTGGTCTGTCAAGACAGCAAGGTGCCACTCACTCAGTTCATCGTAAAGCAATAAGCTGTGGATGGCTGTCGTCTTCTGTAGTAATTTTTTGAACCCCAAACAGAATGGTGTTATCAATTGTAGGAAAGAATTTATTTTTCAAATTTGTTCTAATATAAAGTGTAGTGATACTTTACAAACATCATGTATAAGAAAACAAATAGTGTCCTATTGTCATGTAATAAGAAGAGAGCAACTGGAGAACACTGTGACGACTGGAAAAACAGTGGTACAAGAGGTAGGAGCAGACCGAAAGAAACGACGTTCGATGCACAGGGTCAATGCCGAGGGATGATGTATATATATATATATATATATATGCTTGATTCTGACTTACTGTGTTCTGCCATTTCTTGAATAATGCCACCCCCAGCTAAGTCTACCATTTTTTGACATTTGTTGGTAGATTACTCTCCATCTTTCAATCAAACTGAGAGTTTGTTTTAGTCCAACATTCAACATAAGGTTAAACATGCCGCCATGTTTCCAACAACAGCATAACTATAACGGAACTCTGGACGTTTGGTCAAACTAAACAAATCAATGAAACAGAGAAGTCGGTGCCACGTGATTCTCTTCAGACGCTATGATTTCTGCACGAGGCAGTCTGTAATTGAGATGACCAAAATAGGGAGTCTTGTCCGAGGTTCACGTTACCTACCAGACTTTCAGTGAGTGATCAAAGGGAATCGGCTGTTAAATAATGACAGGATAGCTGACGAGTGAATTGTTAAAGCCTAGTGGTTATTGCGCTTGGTTCAATCCACAGCTGTTGCACCATTCTTTTCTTTCTGTCCAGTATGATTTGTATGGTAGAAACAATGGAGTCTCGTCATTCTGTTCATTCTGTCCAGTATGATTTGTATGGTAGAAACAATGGAGTCTCATCATTCTGTTTATTCTGTCCAGTATGGTGTGTATAGTAGAAACAATGGAGTCTCATCATTCTGTTTATTCTGTCCGGTATGATTTGTATGGTAGAAACAATGGAGTCTCATCATTCTGTTTATTCTGTCCAGTATGGTGTGTATAGTAGAAACAATGGAGTCTCATCATTCTGTTTATTCTGTCCGGTATGATTTGTATGGTAGAAAACAATGGAGTCTCATCATTCTGTTTATTCTGTCCCAGTATGGTGTGTATAGTAGAAACAATGGAGTCTCATCATTCTGTTTATTCTGTCCGGTATGATTTGTATGGTAGAAACAATGGAGTCTCATCATTCTGTTTATTCTGTCCAGTATGGTGTGTATAGTAGAAACAATGGAGTCTCATCATTCTGTTTATTCTGTCCGGTATGATTTGTATGGTAGAAACAATGGAGTCTCATCATTCTGTTTATTCTGTCCAGTATGGTGTGTATAGTAGAAACAATGGAGTCTCATCATTCTGTTTATTCTGTCCAGTATGGTGTGTATAGTAGAAACAATGGAGTCTCATCATTCTGTTTATTCTGTCCAGTATGATTTGTATGGTAGAAACAATGGAGTCTCGTCATTCTGTTCATTCTGTCCAGTATGATTTGTATGGTAGAAACAATGGAGTCTCGTCATTCTGTTCATTCTGTCCAGTATGATTTGTATGGTAGAAACAATGGAGTCTCGTCATTCTTTTCTTTCCGTCAAGTATGATCTGTATGGTCGGGGGGAAAAATAGAGTGGCTTCATTCATTTCTTGCCGTACAGTTTGATTTGTATGGAATTTAAAAAAAAAAAAAAAAAACTGGAGTGGCTTCGTTCATTTCTTGCGTCCAGTATGATTTCTATGTGGAAAAAAATTGGAGTGGCATCATTCTTTTCTTTCTATCCAGTATGATTTGTATGGTCAAAAAAAAAAGATAAAAATGGAGTGGCATCATTCATTTCTTGCTGTCCAAAATGATTTATTTGAATGGTTGAAAAAAAATGGAGTGGTATACTTATTTTCTTTCCGTCACATATGTACACACATCTACAAACTTTCAGAAACAAGCTGGCACACACACCCACCGACACACACACACATTTAGAATCAAGCTGGCACACACATACACACACACACACAAACACACACACACACACACACACACACACACACACACACGTCCACATATTTAGAATCAAGAAGGCATCCACACACACATACATATTTGAAAAGCAAGCAGGCACAAACACACACACAAACACACACACGCGCGCGCGCGCACACACTCACACATACTCAAACGCACTTAGAATCAAGCAGACACACACACACACACACACACATATGTAGAATCAAACACAGCAACAAACACACACACACGCACACATGTTTAAAATCAATCAGGCACCCACACATCCACACAGCCACATCTACGGGTACAACGATAATCCACCGGAGGCCTATTCTTCTTTCTCTCCCCCCCCCCCTCCCTCCCGCGGCAGAAGTGACATACATGCTCCAAAAGCGGGAACTCCGGGATAAAAGGATTGGACAAAACGCCAGCATAAACAAGGGTAGACATTTGATACAGCAGACATGCAGGCTGGCCTCTCAGATGTGGCTGTGACAATCGCCTCTCCCGCAGATTGCATTAGGGACCAAGCTCAGTCTTTCATGGCCAACTTAGCTTTTGTGTCGTGTTTGTAAACGTTTCGGGTGGACTGTATTTTTTTTTCACAGGGAAATATTAGCACATAACATTTCAAACCAGGACATGAACAAATGGGAGGTGGGGACGAAGGATAAAACGAAGTTTGCTTGTGTATGTGTGTGTGTGTGCGTGTGTGTGTGTGTGTGTGTGTGTGTGTGTGTGTGTGTGTGTGTGTGTGTGTGAGAGAGCGTGTGTGTGTGTGAATAATTATGTTTGAATATGTGCATGTGCGGTTATGTATATGTGCGTATGTGTGGTTATGTGTATATGCGCTTATGTGTGTATGTGTATACTGTCAGTGCGGTTATGTGTATGTGCGGCTATGTATATATGGGTAAGTGTGAATATGCGGTTACGTATGCGTGGTTATGTGTATGCGTGGTTATGTGTATGTGTGGTTATGTGTATGTGTGGATATGTGTAAGTGTGGTTATGTGTATGTGTATATGTGTAAGTACGGTTACGTGTATTCGTGTATAAGTAGTTGTTTCTATTTGTGTATATGCATATGTGTTTTTATGTGGTTATGTGCGTGTGTGTAAATGTGTATGTGTATGTGTGTTTGTGTGTATTTGTGTACATGCGGTTATATTTATGTGTCTGTGTGTAAATGTGTATGAATGTATACGTGCATGTAAGTATGTATAAATGTGTGTATGTATTAATGAATATGTGTATATATGTATGTGTGTATAAATGTGCGTTAGTTATAGTTAGTTGCATATCCTTAACAGGACGTCGCAGTCAACCCCATCATGCTATTGGATGTTTGTGACTTCTTGGCAAAGGTTACGTTCATTACTTTCTGAACGACAGACACCCATACCATTTTATGAAAACCCAACGCAAAGCGGTCTGTTGCCAAATCTTCCGCAGCTTTGTTTCGAACGCGGTATGCGGGATTACGAACTGCGTTCGCAAAACCTTCGCCACGGAGCGGTGTGCATAAATGTGTGTACGTGTGTATAAATGTGTCTATGTGTGTTAATATCTATATATATATATATATATAATATATATATATTATATATAATATATATATGTATATGCGTACGTGTGTATAAATGTGTCTATGTGTGTATATATGTGTGTATATGCGTACGTGTGTATAAATGTGTCTATGTGTGTATATATGTGTATATGCGTTCGTTTGTATAAATGTGTGTATGTGTACATGTCTAAGTGTGCATAATGTGTGTATTTGTGTGTATAAATGTGTGTATATGTGTACGTGTGTATAAATGTGTATTTGTGTGTAGAAATGTGTGTATGTATACGTGTGTATATTTGTATATATGTGTATATGTTTGTAGGTCTGTATGTGTGTGTATAAATGTTTCTATATGTGTACTTGTGTATGTGTGTATAAAGGGTGTATATGTGTACGTCTCTGCCTGTCTGTATGTCTAAATGTTTATATTTATATATGTAAATGGTTATATGCCGGTCTCTCTGGCCGAGAGTTTAAACACCACTTTCTCCTTAATGCCGTTTATCACGCAGAGTCTCGTAGCGGGCGAGAACTGGGAGCGGTTCGTCTCCTGCTGGTGACTTGAAGGATAACTGAGCCGGCTGCTCAGAAAGCAATGACAAACTACTGAGCGTAATATTGCCAAGAAATCAACAGACAGCTGAAAGATGCTGCTGTTGACAGCGATGTCCTGTAAAAGGATATGCGAAGTTTTTAAAAAAAATGGTTATATGTGGGTACGTATTTATAAATATGTGTGTGTGCTGGAGTGTCTACCTGTGTATATGTGAGCGTGTTTATATATTTATGTATATATGTGTGTAGATGTGCATGTCTGTGTGTGCATGTGTTTATATGCGTGTGCATGTTTGTGTTTATATCACAACGTTTTAAAATCTATGTCTTCCTTCCTTCTTGTGTTTCTATCTGTTAAATTGTTTTTGTAAATCACATTTGGCTGCCTTCATTTGCCTGCCTGCCTGCCTGCCTGCCTGCCTGCCTGCCTGCCTTGCCTGCTGCTGTCTGTCTGTCTGTCTGTCTGTCTGTCTGTCTGTCTTTGTGTGGGTGTGTGTTTCTTTCAGCTTTTTCTCTAATTATCTTTCCGTCTTTCTGTATATCGTGTTTGTGTTCCTATCTTGTCATCGCCTTCCGTCTTTTGGTTTATTTCTTCTTCTTTTCTTCTTTCTTTTCTTTCTTTCTTTTCTTTCTTTCTTTCTTATTTCTTTCTGTTCTTTCTTTCTTTCTTTCTGTCTTTCTTTCTTTCTTTTTCTTTCTTTCTTTCTTCCTTTCTTTCTTTCTTTCTGTCAGCTTGTTCTATATTTATCTTTCTTTCTTTCTTTCGTTTTTCCTATCAGCAGTTATCTAATCATCTTTCTTTCTTTCTTTCTTTCTTTCTTTCTTTCTTTCTTTCTTTCTTTCTTTCTTTCAGCTTGTTCTCTAATAATCTTTCTGTTTTGTTTTGCTGTTTTTCTTCTCTCCATTTTTCTTTCTGTCAACTTGTTCTCTAATCATGTTTATTTCGCATCATATTTAGATTTCCTTTGGACTGGGGTTGGAGAAAGGCAGCTTAGAGAGAATTACCCTCACAGCAACCTAGATAAGAAAAGTTCGATAAGAAAAGTGCAGATCTAATCTGTAGGCCATTATCTTCTTGTACAACTCAGGTACACGAGTTAAGTGACGAGTCCCTCGTGCCGAGCTCGTGTAAAGCACGCTCCTCTTGTAAATAAAAATGGCTGTCTGTAATTACATTCCTTGGAAATATCAGTCGCTGGAGAACCCCTGAGGTGATTCAACGTTAACTCCATGAAGGCAGAGCAACCAATCATGGCTCTACTTTAAAGTTAGTTGCATGATGTTTACATGACGTTGCAATCAACTCCAACATGTATTGGCGGTTTCTAATTCTTATAAAAAGAATCTTGAAATCGACTTCATTGCACTGGGGGTTGTCCCATATGACTTGGTCTCATTCCGCAGGGCATATTGCCGAAAGCGTCGCACAAAGCACGAAATCCGTAGCTCCAGCGACGACTCCCATGAGTCTCCGAGAAAAATACACTTGTGAATCGAACGGTGTAGCCCGGAATCGAACCCACAAACTTCGGAGTGCGAGAAAGATTGCTTGACCATTTCGGCACAGAGGTTTCTGATTCACTAAAGAATGTTAGTTCAGTAGTTTGCCATTGTTTATCTGAACGGCCGACGCCTCATACCATCGAAATCAACGCAAGGCGGTCGGCTTCCAAAGCGCCGGCGGTTGATTCCGAACTCGAGACTCGGTGTGGCGGGCGATTGATGAGACTGCGCGTCAGACTATTCCCGAAGCCACAGCGTCGGTTCTCTGATATAAATGCTCACACAATGTACGGCAAATCATAGCGGTCATGTGTGTGTGTGTGCGCGCGCGCGTGTGTGCATGTGTGTGCGCATGTATGCGTGTGTGTATACATGTGCGTTTGTGTATGTGTGTGTATGTGTGCGTGTGTGCGCGTGTGTGCGCGTGTGTGTATGTGTGTGCGTGTTGATTGCACGTGTCTGCATGTGTGCATGAGCGTGTTTGCGTGTGTACTTGTGTGTGTGTACTTATGTGTGTATGCGTGTGTATGTGCGTGTGTGCGTGTTTGTATATGCCTGTGCGTGTGAAACTGGACATATACTGAGTTTAACAGGCAGACATAGCAGCCGTGACCGAAGTTTTTAATTAAAACATGTGACTTATGGTTTATCCTCATCATCATGTGCCATGCTGATAAGCGTGGGCGGTGATGATTCGCCATCTCACACGATCACCAGAGTCGTGGATCAGCTCGGCGTTCTTGTCTCGACCATACCACGTGACCAAACCATCAAGGTATCTATTTATCTGCCATCCCCTTGTTCTTTCCCCCTTAACCTTGCCAGTTGTCACCAAGATTTCCAATGTATTTCTTCTCATAATGTGTCCGAAAAATTTTGACTCTTTACGTTTCATTTCTCTCATCAGTTTACGGTATTCATTTGTTTCTTTTAGGATTTGGTAATTTTTTTTTTTTTTTTTTTTTTGGGGGGGGGGGGGGGGGGGGGGGGGTCTGCCCTTGGTATTCTGTGCATTTTCCTCAGGAAAAAACATTTCCACAGCCATTAGATGTTTTTCAGCTTGTCTGCTCATTGTCCAAGCATGTCTCGTCAATACATAGGGTTCCTAGGTTGACCATAACAAAGAAGAAAAAAAAAAACAGAAACAGTCCCATGGCAGGAACTTGCCGTAGAAGTGTCTACAGTTGCCCTTACTGTTTTGTAGGCCTGAATGCATGGAAGAATAGATGGCCGACCTTTCCCCTTACGTAGCGAACGAGCACGAGCAGGCGTCAAACCCTCGTCCCAGCTCACGCATGCCACTATCAGTGTCACGTCCTAACAATTACACAAACTGGCTCGCTCCATCCTAAATGGGTATCAGGACATACCCTGACAAGTAAAGGGGACGGGCATGCGATTTATCACATCACCCATCGAGTGCCGGTGAAGTTGGTCCTAAAGCACCCACTGGCGTTGGGTTGTGCTGTATTGGATCTTCACATATTCTAGGCCACTGTATAACGAGGTCGGGTGGTCAGTTCCCTTCCTCGATGAATTATCTTGTCTCACAAATCCCAGGAAATTATCCCGTGCTCAATTTATTGTGGAGAACCGCCTTGGCATAGTAGCTAGGGCCAGAAAAGTGGTTCGGTTTCACTAGCCAGCAGAGGCTGGATTAATTTATTTCGACCAGAATGGCTCTGCGGTCGATCCAGCCTCGCAACAATAGTTTGTTGTCTTCCACTGGTGCCATTAGACGTCGTGGGGGAGAGGTAATTGAAGTTCCAGCGTCTGTGACTTTCCTCCATGATTCATGAGCAGTATTTTTCTATGATTAAGTAAATTCCCTACCGGCTTGTTATAGGTTCCTTACCTACCAATACCTTTTAAACGAGCTGACCTCATTAGACCTTGCGGTCCCTGCCTTCTTCAAACACATTTTTTGGCTATTTGTGATTTACTGGGTAACTTCTGCCATGATTAGTTTGTTGCTGCTGCTTGCTTGCTTGTGTTCGTTGGCTTGAGCTCCAACGCGAAGTCCTGTATGTCGGATGAATGCATCCTGTTGTCCAACATCAGTGTGATGTCATACAGGACCTGAGGTTTGCGTGAGTATCCGTTGTCCCATGTCTGCCTTATTGGTGTGCAGACTGGTGGTTCCTCGCCGTACAGGCAGACACTCTCCGACTTCGGAGGAATCGGCGATCCTATTGACTTTAGCCAGGACCCCGAAGGGACCTGTTGCCCAGGACGCTCGACGAGGACGCGTCAATAGGTCTTGGCCAGTATATAACCTGGCCCTGGTGCCTTGGAAACACCTCTGCGTCCCTTTAGTTTGTAATTTACTATGTAACTTCCACGATAATTACTTTGGCAATTACTGTGGAAAGGGAAGGTGATCAATGAGCATCACAGTAAACGGGCAGATAATAGAACAATGTAACAAGTTTCTGCCTATCTTGGACATATAATAACAGACGATGGCAGAAGTGAAATAGAAATCAAAAAGAGAATAGGAATGGTCAAAAATGCTTTCAACAGCATGAAATCAGTATTAACATCTAGAGAGATTAACAAAAGTCTGGACATTGAATAAACAACTAGACAGTTGAATAGAGGCCCTGGAGATGTGGAAATACAGAAGAATATGTCGTATTTCATGGAAACTTAAAGAATCAAATACATAGGTTCTAGAAAAACTGGGAATGAAAAGAGAATTGATGAAAGAAATAAAAAGAGGCAAGTGAAATATTTCGGCCATGTTAAAAGACATAAACACTATTAAAAACCACACTGAAGGGCAAAGTTGAGGCAAGCGAGCAAGAGGTAGACACCATACAAGTGGGAGAGACAGACAGTGTTGGAGGTACATTGCAGCCACCTGCATCGTGGAGACGGCACCTGATTGATTGATTAAAAGGACATGCAAGTAATTTAACCCCTGATCCCATACTATCGCCTGGTGCATCCGAAGATACGTGTCTACAATGTGTTTCATTCCTTATCACCATGGATGATCCGCGGCCAAGTGGCTACACCGCCTGCCTCGCGATCCGAAGGTCGTGGGTTCAATTCCGGACTACGTCGGTCGGTTCATGAGTGCAGTTTTCTCGGAGACTCCGGGGGGTCGTCGCTGGAGCTACGGTGTGATTTGTGCGAGGGCCCGTGCGGAAAGAGACCAAGCCGTATGGATAAACCCGATTCAATGAAGCCGATTCTCATGCTATTTAAAATCCCGTTTAATCCTTATCACCAGACAGAAACGTTCAGCTGCCCATTCCTCCTACCCTTCCATCTTCTATCTCTGTCCGCTATCCTTCCGGTGAAGTCATTCATCACTGCCAACAGCAGCGACCTTCTGCAGTGACCCTCAGATCACACCATTCTTCTGGTCCTTTATCATCAAAAGGACAATCCTTCAGTGGAATCGTAGTCCATTTAAATGAACATCCCCGCCTAGACAATTTACCGTTCAGTTGTTTGCCATTGATTTATGAATTGCCAATGCCTATATTATCACAATCAACGCAAAGTCATCTGCTTCCTTAAGAAGACATCAAAATTTCAATCTAACTATACAGCGTATGGAGCGAATGCACTACGCCGTCGTCGCAAGAGAAAGTGTACAGGCAATATTGTTGGGGTTTACTGCAGCGTCCTGTGAACGTCCCAGATGATATGGTCACAAAAGTCGACTCTTCTGGTTATCTCAGTACGGTGAGAGGAAGGGGTTTTCTTCTGGAAAAATAATGCTGTATTTATTAACGTAAGTTGCATGTCCTTTGAAAGATGTTGCACTCAACCCCAGCATGTATTGGCTGTGTGTGGTTTACAAGGCCATTTTAGTTCAGCAGTTTCTCTTTGAGAAGTTAACGTTATTGACAGGATAAGAGCGCTCGCTCTTAAACTTCCTGTCTGTTAAACCTAAACGTTTACTTCTCTTTCAGTAAGTAATGGCAAACTACTGAACGTATCAATGTATAGAAAAACAACCAGAGGTTGATAGCAACATCCTGCAAAAGACATGTAACATTTTTGAGTTTGTCATTGTTTTCTGAACGGCCGATGTCTCATACCCTCGAAATCAACGCTAAACAGTCTGTTTCCAAATCGGCCAGGTCTGACTTAGAGAAAATAGCCATTCATGACAAAACGCTGATGTGCTATTTATAGCAGCAATGCCAATTACAAACTGACACACATACTGGGACATTCATTGACAAGAAACGTGGACAAGGAAATTTGCTCCAAACGTAGATTACCTGTAAATTCCATCATTTTCTGCACATACTTTAATAATTTTAACATCATAAACGAGCGAAAATCACCAACTATTTATGACGTAGTATGGATTATATTCCCAACAGCCGCAGCACAACCAGCAATTTAAACCCTACCGCCTCCCGCCTTACGCAATGAGTGTCAAACAGACTATCTTCCCGATTGGTAATGTCAAGAGAACTGTGGTTGATAAACTACTCACGAACAGCGGAGTATAAACAGATCATCGGACGTGAAAACAGTATTGATACATGTGAAGTATATCACACTGCAAGGCGGAATGTATCACACTGCAAGGCGTGATGTATCACAACTGGTACCCATGATGCAATTTGACGTGGGCAAATGTCACCTTCTGCCGAGGCGCAGTAATACTAAGTTATGAACGCTCACATGAGACAAGACTAGGCTGTTGATAACTAGTGTTGAGTAGTTTGTCTATCTCCCAGGCATTTCGAATAGTACAACCGTGCACATAATGCATACAATAAGACACGGCATAATACCACATACATCTATGAAGCAGAAAATAACATACTGCTTATTTATTAATTTATTTATTTATTTATTTATTTATTTATTTATTTTATTGTTGTTGTTGCTGCTGCATTCGTTCGCTTTGAATTCAAGCGTAGCCCATACACGTGTACTACTTTTAGAACACTGGACTGATTTCTGCGTGTGGATTAGCTTCTCCGATTAACAGTGTCTCTTGTCTACATACAAACATATTCCGACTTCTGATGTGTACTTACTGACATACTGACTAATAAAAAGATGTCAATTGAAACGAGAACAAGAGTGTTGAAGTGCTACATAGAGCCTGTTCCTTTGTATGTATGTGAAACTTGGACAATGGGCAGTCAAGCTGAAAAATATCTGATGGCTACAGAAATGTGGTTTCTGAAGTGAATGCAAAGAATACCATGGACTGACAGAAAAACCAATGACCAAATACTACAGAAGACAAATGAAAATCGTAAATTGATTAGAGAAATTAGACGTAGACAGTCAACATTTTTTGGACATGTTATGAGAAGAAATGAATTGGAGAACTTGGTGACAACTGGCAAGATTGAAGGGAACAGACCAAGGGGAAGACCGAGAAAAAATACCTGAATGGCTTGGCCCCATGGCATGGTCGAGACAGGAACACTGAGCTGATCTACGACTCTGGTGATCGAGTGAAATGGCGAGTCGTGAGCGCCAACGCTTTCCGGCATGGCACATGATTGATGGATTGATGTACTTGTTATTTACGTCCCCAAATCATGGGCGAAAATTCAACATTTTAAATCAAATGATCGTTGTAGAGATTGAACCAGAAGTTTAGGAGAAAGCGCTCTTGTCTATTCGGCCTTGCTGACCTCTGTAAAGACAGATGCGTGTCCACATTGGTCAAGAGATTCGTCACCGTTGGCTACATGATACAAATAGAGTATGTCGTGCCTGGTGGACATCGATCAGACCGAGGTCCAGACAGAAGGACACTGATAGTTCAGACCGAGGTCGAGACAGAAGGACACTGCCAGTTCAGACTGAGGTCCAGAGAGAAGGACACTGCCAGTTCAGACTGAGGTCCAGAGAGAAGGACACTGCCAGTTCAGACTGAGGTCCAGAGAGAAGGACACTGACAGTTCAGACCGAGGTCGAGACAGAAGGACATTGCCAGTTCAGACTGAGGTCCAGAGAGAAGGACACTGACAGTTCAGACCGAGGTCGAGACAGAAGGACATTGCCAGTTCAGACTGAGGTCCAGAGAGGACACTGACAGTTCAGACCCAGGGGCGAGACAGAAGGACATTGCCAGTTCAGACTGAGGTCCAGAGAGGACACTGACAGTTCAGACCGAGGTCCAGAGAGATGGACATTGACAGTTCAGACTGAGGTCCAGAGAGAAGGACACTGACAAAGAGACAGAAGTCAAAGACCCTTGTACACACGTCCAGGCCTACTGGACATAAGGTGCTAGGTCAATGTCTGTACAGACCAGTCAACACTTGAGGGGTGAAGTGGTCAGTATCACACGGGACACTTTCAGGTCCCAAAGCGTTTCCTGCTAGCCATTTTAGGCTAGCATTTTAGACCTGAAAGCCCAGTTCGATGTTTGAAATAATGAAATTAAGAAAGAAAGAAAAAAATACAAAAGCGAGAGAGAGAGAGATGGGGAGAGACGAAGAGAGAGAGAGAGAGAGAGGAGAAGAGAAAAAGAGAGAGAGAGAGAGGGGAGAGATTTGAGAGAGAGAGAGAGAGAGAAATAAATGGATGGAGAGAAAGAAGGAAGTGCAGAACGAACAAACTTTATTTTAAAAGGGTCACAAATTGGGGACTCTTATATTCAGCCCTTTTCCCGAGAGAGAGAGAGAGAGAGAGAGAGAGAGAGAGAGAGAAGAGAGAGAGAAAAGGGGAGGGGACGGGGGAGGAAAAGAAAAGAAGAGAAGGGGAAAAGAGAGAGAGGGAGAGAGAAAAAAAATGGGAGAGCGAGGGAAAAATATGGAGAGAGTGAGAAATAAATGGAGAGAGAGAGAGAGAGAGAAAGAGAGAGAGAGAGCGGGGAGAGAGGGGAGAGAGAGGAGAGGGAAAAGGGGAGAGAGAGGTTTGCCACACAGCATGCCTCTTCTGCTGCGTGTCATTCCTGATACCGACGTTTCTCCACGTCATGATGTCAAACTGTCCAGCATCTCTTTTCTTAGTCCCCCTTTACTTCTTTTACCCCCTAAAACGTTTTTTGTTTTTAATCATCCCCCAGGCTTTTTCCCTTTTATGACATGCCCACAGAATGTCTACTGTCTTCTTCTAATGCGAGTCCAGTTCTCTTTGCGAGTTAACTTCTGTCAAGATCTTTTCATTGCTCTTTCTATCCATCCATGGTGTTCTGATAATTGTTCTATACAATTATTCCTTGTCTAGTAATTGTCTATGATTGGATTCCGTATATTAGAAAGGGCTGAATATAATTTTTAAGAACACTTTTCTTCTACCTCGATTGACAAAGATAAATTGCAGACAGTATTCTTCCCTCTTTTTATAATGCTCCTTGTTTTGGGATACTTGGGAATTATGCTTCCTTAACACATCTTGAATCTGATGTTATTAAAGTACCCCATACTTAAATGCAATGACTTGTTTCCGATTTGTTTCTGTCACTTCTCCCCACAAGTTAACACCACAGACGTAGCTATACATCCTAACTTTAAAACCCCAAAAAAAAGGGGGTTCCCGGAAAGGAAAAATTTTCCAAAAAAAAATGAGAAGGGGCCGGGGAACGCTATTGTCTATCTAAAATATGAGATATGGCTGTGAACGCTAACTTTTCCCCAAAATATGAGATATAGCTGTGAACGCTAACTTTTCCCCAAAATATGAGATATGACTGTGAACGCTAACTTTCCCCCAAAATATAAGACCTGGCTGTGAACGCTAACTTTCCCCCAAAATATAAGACCTGGCTGTGAACGCTAACTTTTCCCCCAAAATATAAGACCTGGCTGTGAACGCTAACTTTTCCCCAAAATATAAGACCTGGCTGTGAACGCTAACTTTTCCCCAAAATATAAGACCTGGCTTTGAACGCTAACTTTTCCCCAAAATATAAGACCTGGCTGTGAACGCTAACTTTTCCCCAAAATATAAGACCAGGCTGTGAACGCTAACTTTTCCCCAAAATATAAAATCTGGCAGTGAACGCTAACTTCTCCCCAAAATATAAAATCTGGCAGTGAACGCTAAGCTCTACCCGAAAATATGAGCTCTGGATGTGAACACTACCTTCTATCCAAAATATGAGATCTGGCTGTGAACGCTAATTTATCCCCCAAAATATGAGATATGGCTGTGAACGCTAACTTTCCCCCAAAATATAAGATCTGGCTGCGAACGCTAAATTCTCCCCAGCATATGAGATCTGGCTGTGAACGCTAACGTCTCCCCAAAATATAAAATCTGGCAGTGAACGCTAAGCTCTACCCGAAAATATGAGCTCTGGATGTGAACACTAAATTCTATCCAAAATATGAGATCTGGCTGTGAACACTAATTTCTCCCCTAAAATATGAGATATGGCTGTGAACGCTAAATTTTCCACAAAATATAAGACCTGGCTGTGAACGCTAACTTTTCCCCAAAATATAAGACCTGGCTGTGAACGCTAACTTTTCCCCAAAAATAAACCCTGGTGTGAACGCTAACTTTTCCCAAAAATAAGCCCTTGGCTGTGAACGCAATTTTTCCCCCAAAAAATAAAAGCCCGGCTGTGAACGCTAACTTTTCCCCAAAAATAAGACCTGGCTGTAAACGCTAATTTTTCCCCAAAAAATATAAGACCTGGCTGTGAACGCA
>JACEFZ010016545.1:0-10000 GCA_014155875.1 Cepaea nemoralis | reverse complement strand
GGCTTCTTGTTGACTGCCACTGCCATTGACGATGAACTGTATTTCGTGGACTGTGTGGGTGAACATCTAGGAAACATCCAGATGGGAAAATGACTGCCGATTCCATCAGAATTGAACTGGGTGCTTTGTGGGGGACTATTGTGTTGACATTCTGGTGGCGGCATTATGCACAGTGTATCTGTGCGGGCTGTTATTTGTCGAGACTCCTGTCTTTTCCACTTTTCACATTGGGCAGTGGGGAGCGTTTTGTGTGATATTCACTGGCACAGGAATGGAGCATAATGGGGACGACCCGTTGCTGTGAAGTTGGAACTGCGACTAACTAACTAACTAACCCATCTTAGGTGAACCATCTTCCTTCTAGCGTTATTTAATTTCCGTAAGAAACAGGTTACTGTTCAACTGAGGTTCTTTCAAATTGGCGTTGCACCTTTTCTAAAACAGGGTTGAGCTTCCTCGTAGCTGGTAGGGAACCTGTGAGAGACACAACACATCTTGTGATAGTACTAGTCACTGATCCCACCGGCTGAGTGTAAGCCTGTGAGAGAAACAACACATCTTGTGATAGTACTAGTCACTGATCCTACCGGCTGAGTGTAAGCCTAATGCCTTGTTCAGTTATTTTACAGCTAACTAAACTCTGTCATAGAGCATATTAGCTCCTCACCTACGTCCGAATCAGGCTATGACAAGGAAAGACCAATAAACAGAGTGCACAACTTCAGTGGGCAAACCATTGAAAGATCCCCTCATTGGACACTTTCCCCATCTCCCAACCCATCTTAAATCTCTCCAAATATCACCCCGCTATCCTATTCATCCTAGCAGAGCCAATTATCACTTCACTACTCTAACTAGTTTTCCACTAACAGTGCTAATCATCACACTCTAGTTTTAACAAGGTTACTGCCTATATTAATTAGAACTAATTATATTATAGGTTCTACCTTATACGGCACTGCAGTTTACTCAATCACATCTGAGTTTGCCATGACAGGCACGTGTAAAATAAATCTAATTAATCCCGCACACGTTAGATGTTCTTAACTCCCTAACTGCCGTGCCAAAGCACGTCTACCTAGATCAACGGTTCGAGTTATACTAGTTGTCCCGAAATCGGGTTTTGGCAAACGCCTAAATTTGGTCACGTGACGTTATTCTTTATGTCCACACAGGTGTTATTTTGGGCAGATCAGCCCTTGTCAGGAATCTATCTTCCCTGGCTCAATGAATGTCAGATTCGTCCTACCATATTTTGACATCCACAACAAGCTAGCGAGTTACTGTATGGTCCCAACAACAGTTTTCAATAACAAGCCGCCAATCTTCTGTCGAGTGGTGACAATCACAGCCGCCACTTCGCTTGATGTCCGGAACTCTAAATGACAGACGGACTGTTTTCTCCCGAGTTGGGCACTTCCGCTTGAATCACACCTGTTTATGAACTGTCAAAGTGGTGTATAGATTAATCTCACTCACCACCGAATGTTCCTATTTAGCCCACCAGATGTAAACACGTGCAGCTGCAACCCAGACTGTTTTTACTGTATTTGTTGAAACAACCTGTGGCCTCGAACATGTCGTTAATCCGAACGCCTTCTATTGTCATCACTGGTTACTCACGGTGTTTTTCGTGACACAAACATACCTTTCTAGTTAGACTACTATCCAGGTTTGTCCGCGTGTCTTATCCACTTCTCGTCACCTCTTGATTCACTTGTATTTATCTAGTTCTCCACCTAAGCCCCTCGTTGATGATTCTGTCATACAATTTTAGTCCTTTTATTTGTTATGTCTTGAAACGAATGTTGTGTTTGTTTACAGCAGAACTGCGATATTTGCACCTTCCGGCCGACACATCTGACTTCTTCAGGCATTTGTTGACCGCGTTAACCTTCTGGGTGTTTCGTAGGACGTTCGACTCTCACTGTTGTGGTGTTATCTCCATCCCAGCTGGCCTATTTATAACAGCTGAAGACATCCCGGTCAGCCCTCAAGGGAAGGCAGGAGCAGACTATGGGCATTCCCCGCCATTCAAGGAGGTATCCATAATTGCAGAGCCCACACATAACGCTCTGGTACTCGACTCACACAAAGTAATCGTCAAATCCTGCACACGACTGCTTAGCCTCACTTCCGTATATTGAGCCTTCCATTCATCACAGGCTATACCTACGGAAACCAAAAAGATGCAGTCTGCAGATGACATCCACACCGTGAGCTTTCGATTCTGATTTTCCCCGCAATGGATTCGCTAGCAAAGCAATATTCTATTTCGTGACATTGGGATATGTTTTCAACGTTTGATGACGCCCACACAATGAGCTTTCAATTCGGACTTTCCACGTAATGGATTCGCTATCCAAGAAATATTCCATTTTGTGCCCCTGGGTCAATTTTTTTTCACACTTGATGACGTCCACACAATGAGCTTTCGAGTTTGACTCTCCACATAATGGAATGGCTAGCCAAGCAATATACCATGTCCTGCCACTAGGACGTGTGGGCGTCACCAAATGTGGAAAAAATGTCCCAGTGGCACGAAATGGAATATTGCTTGGCTAGCGAACCCATTACGTGCCACTGGGACACTTTTCCCACCTTTGGTGATGCCCGCACAATGACCCTTCGATTCGGACTTTCCACATAATGGATTCTCTAGCTAAGCAATATTCCATTTCGTGCTCCTGGGTCACTTTTTCAACATTTGATGACGTCCACACAATGAGCTTTCGATTCGGACTTTCCATGTGATGGATTCGCTAGCCAAGCAATATTCCATTTCGTGGCGCTGAGACACATTTTCACACTTCTGACGACCAAACCAAGATGAATAAACCTGATGGTTTAACCATAACCGACAAACTGACAGGCAGAACATGTAAAATGACAAACCGCACAAATAAAGAGCAACTACTTTGTAACAAAATGGAATCGGCGATAATTTAAAAATAATATAATGTTAAAAAATGGCAAAAACGACAAACAGAACAGACTGAAGGACATATTCAATGATCTTTAGCTAGACATCTACTGAAACAGATCGATAGACATCAAGATAAGCAGTCGTACATGACATATCCAGGCAGGCAGACAGCAAGCAGACGAACAGACAGACAGGCACGCATGCAGGCAGATAGGTAGGTAGATAGGTAGGTATATAGGTAGGTAGGTGGGTAGGCTGGCAGACAGATAAATAGACAAACAGATAAATAAATAAAATACATTGGAATACGTAGCAGACAATTATGTTATGACCTTATGCGAATGACAAACCGTTTATCAGTCACTATTACTATAAAAACAGTCACGGTTTTACAACTGTATTGATTACCACAAACTACCCGATTCTACACGAGCAATTCAAAGTTATTCACATATTGATCACAATTCTAAATATACACATTGTACCTGCATAGACTGGTTCCCGTTTAAACTCTTTTTATTCCCGTTAATTCTTACTTTAACTCATTTATTGTGTAGGTTCATTCAGCAGCGACTGTTGTTACTTTGAGCCATCTCCGACTGTGCCACTGTTTCAAAGGTGTTTTCTTCATGTTGGCGATATCCCTGCTAGAGGTTCTTAGTTAGTTAGTTAGTTAGTTACTCGCAGTTCCAACTTCACAGCAACGGGTCGTCCCCATTATGCTCCGTTCCTGTGCCAGTGAATATCACACAAAACGCTCCCCACTGCCCAATGTGAAAAGTTGAAAGGACAGGAGTCTCGACAAACAACAGCCCGCACAGATACACTGTGCATAATGCCGCCACCAGAGTGTCAACACAATAGTCCCCCACAAAACTCCCAGTTCAATTCTGATGGAATCGGCAGTCATTTTCCAATCTGGATGTTTCCTAGATGTTCACCCACAGTCCACGAAATACAGTTCATCGTCGATGGCAGTGGCAGTCAACAAGAAGCCCAGCAGCCACGCATTTCTGCATAAGGCAAAAACCGGTCAACTCTGGGACATAGCCATCCGCCATCGCTCCGAACATGCAGTCACGATCCAAAAAACCTCGGGCAGATTCAAAAGCATTTCACACGAAACTCACAGCTCACAGTGTCGCGCCACGCACTCACTCAGTAGCAGGGCGACGGAACCATCAAGCCTCCTTAGTCGCCTCTTACGACATGCGTGGTAGGCTGCAGTGTTGCTATTCATTGGTTCCCTTATGGGCCCCGGCAACACACGGGGGGTTCTTAGTTGTCGGAAAATCCCATGTCTTAGAAAGGAGCTAAAGTGGGTGCAAGATAGTCAACCACACTTCAGGTAGTACATTGCTGTTTTGGAATACCAGAAAAGAATGAGAGAAGATAGACCGGAGTACTGGAACCACAGCAAGAATGAATATCCTATCTTCTCTCATCCTTTCTGGTATTCTAAAACATAAATGTACCATTCGAAGTGGTTGGCTATCTTGTGCCCACTTTAGCTCCTTTCTTAGACATGGGATTTTCCGACAACTATGAACTTCTAGCGTGGAAAGCGCCACCATGAAGAAAACAGCCTTGAAGCAGTGACACAGTTGGAGATAGCTCAAAGTAACAACAGTCGCTGCCGAAAGAACCTATGCAATAAATGAGTTAAAGTATGAATTAAATTAATTATATAGTGTTAAAACTAGACGCAGTTTATGCAGATACAATATTTAGATCCGTAATCAGTATGTGAGTAACTGTGAATTGCTAATGTAGAATCAGTTATTTGAACACAAGAAAGTAAGAAAAAAAGCGTGGATAAACAGAAGACAGACTTGGAAAAAAGAAGAAGAAAGATAGATGAGAGCAAAAGGAAGACAATGGAGATATACTGAATGTCAAGAAAACAGTAACAATGGCGATATCAAAGAAACAGGTGATACCCAAATGTGAAATAGAAATAGAAGGGAAAATTCTTCACCAAGTGGATAGTTATAAATATCTAGGGACATTTATAACATCAGATAGTAGATGCACAACAGAGATTAGGAACAGAATAGGGCAAGCGAAGGCTGCATTTTAAAAAAATGAAGAATATCTTATGCAATAATTCGCTACCATTGAATGTAAGAAAGAGTGCTAAAGAGCTATATAGAACGTGTTTTGCGGTATGGCTGTGAATGTTGGAATATAAATGAACAAATTAGGAAGATATTGGAAGCAATAGAGATGTGGTACCTTAGACGAACGTTGCGAATTCCTTAGACTGCCAAACTAACTAACAACGAATGCCTTAAAGAGGATGGCGAAACTAGAACATTATGTACAACAATAAGAAAGAGACAAACAGCTTTTTTTTGGTCATGTGATGAAAAGAGAGGCGATGGAGAACATCGTGACAACTGGAAAGATCGAGGGGAAGAGAAGCAGAGACAGACCACGAGAAATGATGCTGGTTGGATTGCAACGGTGGCATGGAGGAATATCAACGGCAGAGTTGATCCAGAAAACCAAAGACCGAGATCTGTGGAGAGTCATGAAAGCCTACACCAGTCGGCACGTCACTTTACACACACATATATATATATATATATATATATATATATATATATATATATATATATATATATATATATATATATATATATATATATATATATATGCATGCACTACACGAAAGAAGCACATATTGTTCTTACATCATATGAGAAGACAAGTACTAGCAAACAGCGACGACTGGAACGTTCATAAGGCACAAGATGCAAAGACAGACAGACAACACTTTGGTTGGGTGGTCTAGGAAGGTGACATTGGGGAGTTTCTTCAAGGGAATTGACCCAGAACATGTTCATAAATCAATGTCACAATAAATGGGCAGATACTAAACAAGTATAAAGTGTCTCCTATCTTGGTCATGACAGTAAACGGGAGATACTGGAACACGTAAAAAGTTTCTCATATCTTTGACCTCTTATAACGGGGAGATACTAGAACAAGTAACACGTTTCTCCTATCTTGGACATCAAATTAATCGGGGAGCCGCTAGAACAAGTAACAAGTTTCTCCTATCTTGGACATCACGGTAAACAGGAAGAAACTAGAACAAGAAACACGTTTCTACTATCTTGGACATCACAGTAAACGGGGACACACTAGAACAAGTAACATGTTTCTCCTATCTCGGACATCACAGTAAAGAGGGAGACGCTAGAACAAGTAACAGGTTTCTCCTATTTTGGATATCACAGTAAATGGAGACGTACTAGAACAAGTAACACTTTTCTCCTATCTTGGAATTGCAATAACACATGAGAATAGGAAAGGCCAAAAATGCTTTCAACTTCTTTAAATCAGTGTTAACATCTAGAGAGATTAACAACGCATTAAAAATGAAAATTATCAAATATTATGTATATTCAACACTACTATATGGCACGGAAGCCTGGACAATGAACAAGCAATTAGAAAGTCGAATAGAGGCCTTGGAGATATACAGAAGAATGTGTCGTATTTCATGGAGACAAAAACAATCAAATACGGCGGTTCAAGAAACACTGGGAATGAAAATGGAGTTGATGAAAGAAATAAAAAAAGAGGCGTGTAAAATATTTCGGCCACGTTAAAAGGCATAACACTCTTATAAAAAGGGTACTAGAGGGTAAGGTTGAGGACAATCGAGCATGAGGGGGAAGATAATATCAAGAGATGGACGGACATCAATCTGACAGAATGTACAGTCAGGGCGAGATACTGACAGTGTTGGAGATCCATTACAGCCAAAATTCATTATGGAGACGGCATCTGATTGATTGAACCACAATACCAAGGACCGAAATATGTCAAGAGACATTAACGTCTACGCAATTTTGCAAGGCACATAATGCTGATGCTGACACCACTTAATGTTCACACCATATACGACAGTATTGTCTATAAGTTGTTTGTGAATTTATTAGGCCAAGGTCGTCAGTGACAAGAATACCCTGGCATGAATGTTGTGACACACTTTGGTTCACACGGTGAAAGCAAATTATGATCGCATGCTGATATTGATAACATACACGAAACAATGTGTGTATTTATGAGTGAATTTATGAGCTTGCGCAACACGGACTCAGCCGAACCAGCAAGATATTCCATCTTATCAGCCTGCTCAATACTGATATGCAGTTGATGTTTCCAGTGGTATTATCAAACTGTGGATTTCGAAATGCTACTTTTCCAGCTACCCACACAGCCTGGCGGTGTGATGAAGGAGTCAAGGGCTCAGCCTAACAAACAACATATTCCATGTTATCAGCCTGTTCAATACTGATATGTAGTGGATTTCTCGAGTGGTATTATCACAATGTGAATTTCGAAATGTTGCTTTTCCAGCTACCCACACAGCCGGCCCGCGCTGTGACAGAGGTGTTACGAACGCTATTCGTAATCCTACTTAACGTGTTTAAAACTTAGCTGCCGGGGATTTGGAATCAGGCCGCTATGCGCTGGTTTTCATGCAATGTTATGAGTGTCGGTCGTTAATTTCTGATGAATAAGATGGTGGACAGTCACAAAGCTCAGTATATTATGTAGTAATATGAAACAAAAAGTTAGTTAGTCTCAGATTATCCTCACTGAACATAGGACAATTAAGTCCACAAGTGCTCTTATCCCCTCTTCAGTATCTCCCCCAGCTTGTAGCGGTCATTAGTCATTATTAGTCACTAGTCGCGGTTCAAACTTCAGGTAACGGGTCGTCCCCATTATGTTCCGTTCCCGTGTCAGTGAATATCACACAAAATGCTCCCCACAGCACCAAGTGGAACAGACAGGAGTCTCAACAAGCCAACAACCCGCATAGGTACACTGTGCATAATGCGGCCGCCATAATACCAACACAAAAGTCCCCCACGTAAAATACAGTTCGTCGTCGATGGAAGCGGCAGTCACTAGAAAACCAGCAGCCACACATTACTGCACAAGGCAATCCAGTCAGTTCTGCGACAAGCCGCCCGCCATTATTCCGAACTTACAGTTCACCCTACAAACAACCGCGGACAGATGTAAAAGCATTTCACACGAAATTCACAGCTCACAGTGCGCGCCACGCACTCAACTCAGTAGCAGGGCGACGGAACCATACACTTCCAGTCCAACACGAGGAAAATGCGAATGCAAACGGAAGCCACAAGCATAAACACTCCAGAGGCCTTAACCATTTAAATGCCTATCCTCCATGTTGGCCTGACAGCCTGTAGCGGTCCACGACACCAGTTCTGTGTTTGCTGACAACTATTCATTGACCTCCTGTATTGAACTAGTTGTTACAAACTGCTGCGAATTCTGGACAATTAGTAAAGAGGCGAAATAAATCCACGGAAGCCTTGAATATATGATTTTATAGAAGAATGATGAAAATTAACTGGACAGCTAAAATGAGCAATGTGGACATTTTGAGGGAAGCAAAGACAACTTATTACGAACATCAGAAAGAAGCAGTCATCGATTTATGGCGGCGTTATGAGATGACAAAAACTGGAACATGTTGTGACAACCGGAAAGATTTGCAGAAAGAGAGATAGAGGAAGACAGCGGAAGAAGATTCATGACAGTTTTCTGTCATAGCACGGAAGGGACTCAACATACGAATTGATCCATGCAGTAGGAGATCGCACATTGATTGCCCACGCCAGCCGGCAAGGCACTGGATGATGATGATCATGATCATGATGATCATGATAATGATGATGCTGATGATAATAATAATGATGATGATGATGATGATGATGATGATGATGATGATGATGATGATGATGATGATAATGATGATGATGATGATAGTGCTCCTGTCAGACGACACCACTTTTCACTTTATGTCTTGCAGTTTGATCAAGGTGGCAGGCTCTCAGTCGTCTCTCGCTTCGTTGAATCCACCTGAGTCTCTAACCATCCATCCATCATGTGCCATGCCGGTAAGCGTTGGCGGTCATGTTTTGCCATCTCACTCGATCACCAGAGTCGTGGATCAGCTCTGTGTTTCTGTCTCGACCATGCCACGAGGCCAAGCCATCCAGGTATTTGCTTCTAGGTCTTTCTCTTGGTCTGTTCCCTTCGATCTTACCAGTTGTCACCAAGTTCTAACGGCATTCACTATATCAGCCCCGGTCTACTGCTGGCCCGCTACCCACCGTCGCCCGGCCCACCAGGCTATCTGCTTGCCTGGGTCCTCTTTGAACACAAACAACATACAGTACCTGGTGTCTGACTGAGTTATCAATAGTGACATCGCAATTTAAAACTGCAGTCTCTGGCTTAGGGGTTAGTAAAAGCAGTTTTACAATTCTCCGACACACTGGGGTTGTGGGTTCGAAAGCAGCCGCCGACAAATTGGGAGCGGATAGCTTTGCGGTGATTTTCATGGTATGAGAATCGGCTGTTGTAATGGCAAACTTATGAAGGTAAAGGGCAGCAGGTTAAAACCCAAGAAGGTCGTCGATGGGCCAAGCCGAAGACATTCTTCAACAGGTGTGTTCACTTAACGCTTTAGAACCTGGGAGGAGTGGGTACAAGTGCCAACAGATTTCAGTACGTCCTTTTCAGTTTGCATCCATTGCAGTCATTGACCAGGCTGACATTCTGAATGCTTTACAAGAAGTAAGCCGTTGGCAAGAACCAAGTGATGACTGTGAATCTACAACCATGGTCAGGATGCGAGAACATCAAGTTAAAAGAAGTGTGGCCAAACAAGAACACTACGCAGGAAGCCAAAGAAGATTAATACACCAACACAGAACCGCGGGATTTACTGAGGAGGGGATCCGAGCACTTATGGACTGAATGGTTCGATGTGCAATGAGGATGATCTGTCGACTAACTAACTAGCTTGCCTAGTAAATCACAACATCCAATAAATGCTGGGGTTGATTGCAAAGTCCTATAAAAGACATGCACGTAACTTTTCATTGGTACAGCACGAACTCCTGTTTTACTAAGCAACTCACTATAGGGTGCTTCACTGCTAAATGTGTTCACCTACTTTGTGCCAGGTACCCTCTCTGTGATCTTAGTTGTTACATATTTGATAACATGTGT
>JACEFZ010016544.1:520000-682858 GCA_014155875.1 Cepaea nemoralis | reverse complement strand
GTATCTGTCATGTGCACGTATATATCTCCGAAATGTTTGTCATTGTGAAATGTTGCCTCAATTAAAATATCAATACAGTAGCTTTCACTAAGCTAACCTCCTTAATTAACTATACAGTAGTTTTTCATAAACAACCTCAAACACATCTTTCCTGGATCAGATGTTTTGCTTGTTTGCATTAATACTCATTGGTTAACACTCATAAATGTAGTGTTAAAAATGGAGGTCAGAGAGTAGACTCATCTCATCTTGTTCTTCTTGTGCCTTGTGGTGTCGAGTTGAAGCATAAACAGCGGGATATTGCCAGATTATGGGTTTTATATATCGAGATTTGCATTGATTTTGTTGTTCCCTCTGTCCATCGTATACATGGTCGGCCTCTTCTTCTGGTTCCATGTGGTCCGTACATCATTGCTTGCTGTGGTATACTGTTGCTGGTAGCCTAGTTATGTGACCGAACCATTTCACATAGACTAAGTAAATGTGGTAAATGATGTCTATCGAAAGTGTGCTCTACTAATTTGCCAAATGGGTTTGAATCCCCACCGAGTGAGGTTTCTGATGGATGATATTTAAGTTCAAATGCCCATTGAACGAGAATCCCGTTGAATAACAACACTTCGATCTACATGTCCACCACATGCCGTCTACTAAACAGAATATAGATGCCACGGGAGAAAGCCTTGCTTCTTAAGCAAGTTTGAGTTGAGTCATGAACCGACATCACAGCACTCAGAACATTTCTATACGTGCTCCGTCCCAATCTGCAACAGTCAGCGATGAGTCCCAATACTAATGGTACCTGTAGCAGTCTGATTGCGTATCCGTTTGGCTTTTCCTTAGAGTCCTGAGTGTCGCCAGGTTCCTCTGGTCACTCTAGATCTATGCAAGTTTCTGAAAATAGAATAAAGGATCAGGACTTTCCTTAACGTGCCCCATTAAATTCCCCCGAGACGTTTTCGTGGCAAAAGAGTTTCACTAATCACGAAAAGGAAAGTTTCTAGTCTCTTAATTTCATTTGGTAGAAATTCTAAGACGACCAATCCGTCATGGTTCGATGGGTGCATGCCCAAAGTTAAATGGGAAGAATGACAAACATTGCTCTGCATAGTTTTCCTGGGCTGGTGCGCTGCTTGGTTTTGAAGACTGGTGCACTGCTTGGCTTTCCTTGGCTCGTGCTCTGCTTGGCTTTCCTTGGCTCGTGCTCTGCTTGGCTTTCCTTGGCTCGTGCTCTGCTTGGCTTTCCTTGGCTAGTGCTCTGCTTTGCTTTCCTTGGCTCGTGCTCTGCTTGGTTTTCCTTGGCTCGTGCTCTGCTTGGTTTTCCTTGGCTAGTGCTCTGCTTGGTTTTCCTTGGCTCGTGCTCTGCTTGGCTTTCCCTGGCTAGTGCTCTGCTTGGCTTTCCTTGGCTAGTGCTCTGCTTGGCTTTCTTAGGCTAGTGCTCTTCTTGGCTTTCCTTGGCTAGTGCTCTGCTTGGCTTTCCTTGGCTATTGCTCTGCTTGGCTTTCCTTGGCTGGTGCTCTGCTTGGCTTTCCTTGGCTAGTGCTCCTGACGTGGCCTTTCCTTGGTCTAGTGCTCTGCGTGGCTTCCTTGGTCTAGTGCTCAGCTTGGCTTTCCTGGCTAGGCTCTGCTTGGCTTTTCCTTGGCTGGTGCTGCTGCTTGGTTTTCCTTGGCTGGTGCTCTGCTTGGCTTTCCTTGGCTCGTGCTCTGCTTGGTTTTCCTGGCTAGGCTCTGCTGGTTTTCTTGGCATAGTGCTCTGCTTGGTTTCCTTGGCTAGTGCCTCTGCTTGTGTTTCTCCTTGGCTAGATGCTCTGGCTTGGTTTTCCTGGGCTAGTTGCTACTGCTTGGTTTCCTCGGCTAGTGCTCTGCTTGGTTTTCCTTGGCTAGTGCTCTGCTTGGTTTTCCTTGGCTAGTGGCTCTGCCTTGGTTTCCCCCCCCCCTTGGCTAGGCTTGGCTTGGTTTTCCTTGGCTGCAGTGGCTCTGACTGTGGGTGTTCCTTGGACTAGTGGCTCTGCTTGGTTTTTCCTTGGACTAGTGCTCTGCTTGGTTTTCCTTGGCTAGTGCTCTGCTTGTTTTCTCCTTCGGCTAGTGCTCTGCTTGGTTTGCCTTGGCTAGTGCTCTGCTTGATTTTCCTTGGCTAGGTGCTCTGCTTGGTTTTCCTGGCTAGTGCTGCTGCTTGGTTTTCCTTGGCTAGTGCTCTGCTTGGTTTTCCTTGGCTAGTGCTCTGCTTGGTTTTCCTTGGCTAGTGCTCTGCTTGGTTTTCCTTGGCTAGGCTCTGCTTGGTTTTCCTTGGCTAGGCTCTGCTTGGTTTTTCCTTGGCTAGATGCCTCTTGCTTGGTTCCTTGGCTAGTGCTCTGCTTGGTTTTCCTTGGCTAGTGCTCTGGCTTGGTTTCCTTGGCTAGTGCTCTGCTTGGTTTTCCTTGGCTATTGCTCTGCTTGGCTTTCCTGGCTAGTGCTCTGCCGTGGCTTCCTTGGCTAGTGCTCTGCGTGGCTTTCCTTGGCTAGTGCTCTGCGTGCTTTCCTTGGCTCGTGCTACTGCTTGGTTTTCCTTGGCTCGTGCTCTGCTTGTTTTCCTGGCTAGTGCTCTGCTTGGTTTTCCTTGGCTCGTGCTCTGCTTGGCTTTCCCTGGCTAGTGACTCTGCTTGGCTTTCCTTGGCTAGTGCTCTGCTTGGCTTTCTTAGGCTAGTGCTCTTCTTGGCTTTCCTTGGCTAGTGCTCTGCTTGGCTTTCCTTGGCTGGTGCTCTGCTTGGCTTTCCTTGGCTAGTGCTCTGCGTGGCTTTCCTTGGCTGTGCTCTGCGTGGCTTTCCTTGCTAGTGCTCAGCTTGGCTTTCCTTGGCTAGGCTCTAATTGGCTTTCCTTGGCTGGGTGCTCTGGCTTGGTTTTGCCTTGGCTGGTGCTCTGCTTGGCTTTCCTGGGCATTAGTGCTCTGCTTGGTTTTCCGGTTGCAATGCTAGGCTCTGCTTGGTTTTTCCTTGGCTGAGTGCCTTCTGCTATTGGTTTTTCCTTGGCTAGTGCTCTGGCTTGGTTGCCTTGGGCTAGTGCTGCTTGACTTGGGTTTCCTTGCTAGTGCTTCTGCTTGGTTTTCGCTGCGGGCTAGTGGCTCTGCTTGGTTTACGCTTGGCTAGTGGCTCTGCTATGGTTTTCCTTGGCTAAGTGGCTCTGCTTGGTTTGTCCTTGGCTAGGCTCTGGCTTTGGTTGTCCTTGGCTAGTTGGCTCTGCTGTGGTTTTCCTTGGCTAGTGCTATAGCTTGGTTTTGGCTAGTGCCTCCTTGGTTGGCGAATTGGCTACTGCGTGGTTTTGCGCTGTGGCTAGTGCTTCCTGCTTGTTATTCCTTGGCTTAGTGCCTCTGAGCTTGTTTTCCTTGGCCTTAGTGGCTCATGCTTGGATTTTCCTTGGCTAGTGCTCTGCTTGGTTTTCCTTGGCTAGTGCCTCTGTTTGGGATTTTCCTTGGCTCGTGCTCTGCTTGGTTTTCCTTGGCTAGTGCTCTGCTTGGTTTTCCTTGGCTCGTGCTCTGCTTGGCTTTCCTTGGCTAGTGCTCTGCTTGGCTTTCCTTGGCTAGTGCTCTGCTTGGCTTTCTTAGGCTAGTGCTCTTCTTGGCTTTCCTTGGCTAGTGCTCTGCTTGCTTTCCTTGGCTGGTGCTCTGTTTGGCTTTCCTTGGCTAGTGCTCTGCTTGGCTTTCCTTGGCTAGTGCTCTGCGTGGCTTTCCTTGGCTAGTGCTCAGCTTGGCTTTCCTTGGCTAGGCTCTAATTGGCTTTCCTTGGCTGGTGCTCTGCTTGGTTTTCCTTGGCTGGTGCTCTGCTTGGCTTTCCTTGGCTAGTGCTCTGCTTGGTTTTCCTTGGCTAGGCTCTGCTTGGTTTTCCTTGGCTAGTGCTCTGCTTGGTTTTCCTTGGCTAGTGCTCTGCTTGGTTTTCCTTGGCTAGTGCTCTGCTTGGTTTTCCTTGGCTAGTGCTCTGCTTGGTTTTCCTCGGCTAGTGCTCTGCTTGGTTTTCCTTGGCTAGTGCTCTGCTTGGTTTTCCTTGGCTAGTGCTCTGCTTGGTTTTCCTTGGCTAGGCTCTGCTTGGTTTTCCTTGGCTAGTGCTCTGCTTGGTTTTCCTTGGCTAGTGCTCTGCTTGGTTTTCCTTGGCTAGTGCTCTGCTTGGCTTTCCTTGGCTAGTGCTCTGCGTGGCTTTCCTTGGCTAGTGCTCTGCGTGGCTTTCCTTGGCTGGTGCTCTGCTTGGTTTCCTTGGCTGGTGCTCTGCTTGGTTTTCCTTGGCTGGTGCTCTGCTTGGTTTTCCTTGCTAGGCTCTGCTTGGTTTTCCTTGGCTAGTGCTCTGCTTGGTTTTCCTTGGCTAGTGCTCTGCTTGGTTTTCCTTGGCTAGTGCTCTGCTTGGTTTTCCTTGGCTAGTGCTCTGCTTGGTTTTCCTTGGCTAGTGCTCTGCTTGGTTTCCTTGGCTAGTGCTCTGCTTGGCTTTTCCTTGGCTAGTGCTCTGCTTGGCTTTCCTTGGCTAGTGCTCTGCGTGGTTTTCCCTGGCTAGTGCTCTGCGTGGCTTCCTTTGGGCTAGCTCTGCGGCTTTCCTTGGCTCGTGCTCTGCTTGGTTTTCCTTGGCTCGTGCTCTGCTTGGTTTTCCTTTGGTAGTGCTCTGCTTGGTTTCCTTGGCTCGTGCTCTGCTTGGTTTTCCCCTTGGCTAGTGCTCTGCTTGGCTTTCCTTGGCTAGTGCTCTGCTTGGCTTTCTTAGGCTAGTGCTCTTCTTGGCTTTCCTTGGCTAGTGCTCTGCTTGGCTTTCCTTGGCTGGTGCTCTGCTTGGCTTTCCTTGGCTAGTGCTCTGCGTGGCTTTCCTTGGCTAGTGCTCTGCGTGGCTTTCCTTGGCTAGTGCTCAGCTTGGCTTTCCTTGGCTAGGCTCTAATTGGCTTTCCTTGGCTGGTGCTCTGCTTGGTTTTCCTTGGCTGGTGCTCTGCTTGGCTTTCCTTGGCTAGTGCTCTGCTTGGTTTTCCTTGGCTAGGCTCTGCTTGGTTTTCCTTGGCTAGTGCTCTGCTTGGTTTTCCTTGGCTAGTGCTCTGCTTGGTTTTCCTTGGCTAGTGCTCTGCTTGGTTTTCCTTGGCTAGTGCTCTGCTTGGTTTTCTTGGCTAGTGCTCTGCTTGGTTTCCTGGCTAAGTGCTCTGCTTGGTTTCCCTTGGCTAGGCTCTGCTTGGTTTTCCTTGGCTAGGCTCTGCTTGGTTTTCCTTGGCTAGTGCTCTGCTTGGTTTTTCCTTGGCTAGTGCTCTGCTTGGTTTTCCTTGGCTAGTGCTCTGCTTGGTTTTCCTTGGCTAGTGCTCTGCTTGGTTTTCCTTGGCTAGTGCTCTGCTTGGTTTTCCTTGGCTAGTGCTCTGCTTGATTTTCCTTGGCTAGTGCTCTGCTTGGTTTTCCTTGGCTAGTGCTCTGCTTGGTTTTCCTTGGCTAAGTGGCTCTGCGTGGTTTTCCTTGGCTAGTGCTCTCTGCTGGTTTTCCTTGGCTAGTGCTCTGCTTGGTTTTCCTTGGCTAGTGCTCTGCTTGGTTTCCTTGGCTAGGGCTCTGCTTGGTTTTCCTTGGCTAGGCTCTGCTTGGTTTTCCTTGGCTAGTGCTCTGCTTGGTTTTCCTTGGCTAGTGCTCTGCTTGGTTTTCCTTGGCTAGTGCTCTGCTTGGTTTTCCTTGCGAGTGCTCTGCTTGGTTTCCTTGGCTAGTGCTCTGCGTGGCTTTCCTTGGCTAGTGCTCTGCTTGGCTTTCCTTGGCTAGGCTCTCGTGGCTTTCCTTGGTCTGGTGCTCTGCTTGGCTTTTCCTTGGCTGGTGCTCTGCTGGTTTTCTTGCTGGTGCTCTGCTTGGTTTTCCTTGGCTAGGCTCTGCTTGGTTTTCCTGGCTAGTGCCTGCTTGGTTTTCCTTGGCTAGTGCTCTGATTGGTTTTCCTTGGCTAGTGCTCTGGTTCCTTGGTAGTGCTCTGCTTGGTTTCCTTGGCTGTGCTCTGCTTGGTTTTCCTTGGCTAGTGCTCTGCTTGGTTTTCCTTGGCTATGCTCTGCTTGGTTTTCCTTGGCTAGGCTCTGCTTGGTTTTCCTTGGCTAGTGCTCTGCTTGGTTTTCCTTGGCTAGTGCTCTGCTTGGTTTTCCTTGGCTAGTGCTCTGCTTGGTTTTCCTTGGCTAGTGCTCTGCTTGGTTTTCCTTGGCTAGTGCTCTGCTTGGTTTTCCTTGGCTAGTGCTCTGCTTGGCTTTTCCTGGCTAGTGCTCTGCTTGTGTTTTCCTTGGCTAGTGCTCTGCTTGGTTTCCTTGCAGTGCTCTGCTTGGTTTTCCTTGCTAGTGCTCTGCTTGGTTTTCCTTGGCTAGTGCTCTGCTTGGTTTTCTTGGCTGGCTCTGCTTGGTTTTCCTTGGCTAGTGCTCTGCTTGGTTTCCTTGGCTAGGCTCTGCCTTGGTTTTTTTCCTTGGCTAGTGCTCTGCTTGTTTCCTTGGCTAGTGCTCTGCTTGGTTTTCCTTGGCTAGTGCTCTGCTTGGTTTTCCTGTGCTAGTGCTCTGCTTGGTTTTCCTGGCTAGTGCTCTGCTTGGTTTTCCTTGGCTAGTGCTCTGCTTGGTTTTTTCCTTGGCTAGGCTCCTGCTTGGTTTTCCTTGGCTAGTGCTCTGCTTGGTTTTTCCTTGGCTAGGCTCTGCTTGGTTTCCTTGGCTAGTGCTCTGCTTGGTTTTTCCTTGCTAGTGCTCTGCTTGGTTTTCCATTGGCTAGTGCTACTGCTTGGTTTTCCTTGGCTAGGCTTCTGCTTGCTGTTTTCCTTGGCTAGTGCTCTGCTTGGTTTTACTTGGCTAGTGCTCTGCTTGGTTTTCCTTGCTAGTGCTCTGCTTGGTTTCCTTGCTAGTGCTCTGCTTGGTTTTCCTTGGCTAGGCTCTGCTTGGTTGTCCTTAGCCACCTTTTGGATAGTGCTCTGCTTGTTTCCTTGGCTAGGCTCTGCTGGTTTTCCTTGGCTAGTGCTCTGCTTGTTTCCTTGGCTAGTGCTCTGCTTGGTTTCCTGGCTAGTGCTCTGCTTGGTTTTCCTTGGCTAGGCTCTGCTTGGTTTTCCTTGGCTAGGCTCTGTTTGGGTTTTCCTTGCTAGCTCTGCTTTTTTTTTCCCTTGGCTAGTGCTCTGCTTGGTTTTCCTTGGCTAGTGCTCTGCTTGGTTTCCTTGGCTAGTGCTCTGCTTGGTTTTCCTTGGCTAGGCTTGCTTGGTTTTCCTTGGCTAGTGCTCTGCTTGGTTTTCCTTGGCTAGTGCTCTGCTTGGTTTTCCTTGGCTAGTGCTCTGCTTGGTTTTCCTGGCTAGTGCTCTGCTTGGTTTTCCTTGGCTAGTGCTCTGCTTGGTTTTCCTTGGCTAGGCTCTGCTTGGTTTTCCTTGGCTAGGCTCTGCTTGGTTTTCCTTGGCTAGGCTCTGCTTGGTTTTCCTTGGCTAGTGCTCTGCTTGGTTTTCCTTGGCTAGTGCTCTGCTTGGTTTTCCTTGGCTAGTGCTCTGCTTGGTTTTCCTTGGCTAGTGCTCTGCTTGGTTTTCCTTGGCTAGGCTCTGCTTGGTTTTCCTTGGCTAGTGCTCTGCTTGGTTTTCCTTGGCTAGGCTCTGCTTGGTTTTCCTTGGCTAGTGCTCTGCTTGGTTTTCCTTGGCTAGTGCTCTGCTTGGTTTTCCTTGGCTAGGCTCTGCTTGGTTTTCCTTGGCTAGTGCTCTGCTTGGTTTTCCTTGGCTAGTGCTCTGCTTGGTTTTCCTTGGCTAGTGCTCTGCTTGGAACTTGCAGCTCTTCTGGTAAGTTAGTGTAGAAGCCGCTAACCAAGACCCAAACCCAAGAAACAAACAGGTCAGTAGACTATAAGAAACAAACAGGTCAGTAGACTATAAGAAACAAACAGGTCAGTAGACTATAAGAAACAAACAGGTCAGTAGACTATAAGAAACAAACAGGTCAGTAGACTATAAGAAACAAACAGGTCAGTAGACTATAAGAAACAAACAGGTCAGTAGACTATAAGAAACAAACAGGTCAGTAGACTATAAGAAACAAACAGGTCAGTAGACTATAAGAAACAAACAGGTCAGTAGACTATAGAAACAAACAGGTTCAGTAGACTATAAGAAACAAACAGGTCAGTAGACTATAAGAAACAAACAGGTCAGTAGACTATAAGAAACAAACAGGTCAGTAGACTATAAGAAACAAACAGGTCAGTAGACTATAAGAAACAAACAGGTCAGTAGACTATAAGAAACAAATCAGGTCAGTAGACTATAAGAAACAAACAGGTCAGTAGACTATAAGAAACAAACAGGTCAGTAGACTATAAGAAACAAACAGGTCAGTAGACTATAAGAAACAAACAGGTCAGTAGACTATAAGAAACAAACAGGTCAGTAGACTATAAGAAACAAACAGGTCAGTAGACTATAAGAAACAAACAGGTCAGTAGACTATAAGAAACAAACAGGTCAGTAGACTATTAGAAACAAACAGGTCAGTAGACTATAAGAAACAAACAGGTCAGTAGACTATAAGAAACAAACAGGTCAGTAGACTATAAGAAACAAACAGGTCAGTAGACTATAAGAACAAACAGGTCAGTAGACTATAAGAAACAAACAGGTCAGTAGACTATAAGAAACAAACAGGTCAGTAGACTATAAGAAACAAACAGGTCAGTAGACTATTAGAAACAAACAGGTCAGTAGACTATAAGAAACAAACAGGTCAGTAGACTATAAGAACAAACAGGTCAGATAGACTATAAGAAACAAACAGGTCAGTAGACTATAAGAAACAAACAGGTCAGTAGACTATAAGAAACAAACAGGTCAGTAGACTATAAGAAACAAACAGGTCAGTAGACTATAAGAAACAAACAGGTCAGTAGACTATAAGAAACAAACAGGTCAGTAGACTATAAGAAACAAACAGGTCAGTAGACTATAAGAAACAAACAGGTCAGTAGACTATAAGAAACAAACAGGTCAGTAAACTATAAGAAACAAACAGGTCAGTAGACTATAAGAAACAAACAGGTCAGTAGACTATAAGAAACAAACAGGTCAGTAGACTATTAGAAACAAACAGGTCAGTAGACTATAAGAAACAAACTGGTCAGTAAACTATAAGAAACAAACAGGTCAGTAGACTATAAGAAACAAACAGGTCAGTAGACTATAAGAAACAAACAGGTCAGTAGACTATAAGAAACAAACAGGTCAGTAGACTATAAGAAACAAACAGGTCAGTAGACTATAAGAAACAAACAGGTCAGTAGACTATAAGAAACAAACAGGTCAGTAGACTATAAGAAACAAACAGGTCAGTAGACTATAAGAAACAAACAGGTCAGTAGACTATAAGAAACCAGCAGGTCAGTAGACTATAAGAACTGTTGATACTGTGCTGACGGATCGAAGTGCTCACAGTTTGGAATTCATCAGCATCATCATTATCATCATCATCATCTTCCACTTTTGCCGTCAAGCGTCGTGGGGAGGAATAATTGGCGTTCCAGCGCCCGATGGGTAGCACTTGATAGTGTCATTCCGTGTGATTGTAGAATGTCTTTTGTATCGTCAATCCCTTTTCTTCTCGGGCATCCTCTTGCTCACGTAGCAAATGTTCTTTGATGTAGACCCAGTGCTGGTATTTGATGGTTTTGCATTCCAACGAGATGGCCAAACAATTTGATCTTTTGTCTTTCAACAAATGTAGCACAAGGTGTTGTGACATAACATATTATGTCCAGCCCTGAAAATCTCAACAATTCATGAAACGTCAGCAACGCCCACGCCAACTAAATGGACTGCATTTTCGCGCTTAAATTTAGCTTAGCCATTGGTACAGCAAAAATACTTCATATTAACGTAATTTATATTACCGATGGAACCCCAGAGTTATTTGCAGGATAGAGCAATAATTGCTTGCAGTTGCCAGAATGTTTCGTCAGGAAAGGACATGTTGTACAGTCCAGAAAATGTGGTGTGTGTGTTGTTGTTTTTTTAAATTCTTGACGCCGTTGGTAAGTTGAAAATTATAGCAAATGGACTTAGGACTAGTAAATCTAAATATAAAGAATAGGACTCTATACCAGAGATTTCTTTGTGAAGATCTTGAGAGATTCTCAGATGATAGGTGAATATTCTCTGACTTAGAGAATATCTTTCTTTGTTGGCTGTGATATAATCTTGTCCACCCTCTGAAAATTCCGAAAACAGGGCGGAGATATATAGAGAAAATATACCAGTGTTAAATCGGGTTTGGACTAAGAATACCTGTTGATTTTAATTTTAACACTAGTCCACTTGCCCCTGCTCTCTGTGATAAAATGAGAACGGTTGGAGTTGACAACAACATCTAAATATAGCTGTGATATTCAACAATTGTCGTTTGATCTTGTGGCCAAGGAAAGGGAATAGTATTGAGAAAGTTAATTCCATTGTTTCAAATAGTTCCCCTCTGAGTTGTCAAGATTATTTCCCACTTTCATCACCGGAGATAACTGCAAGTTACTTCCCCCTGAACTACCCGTGTAGGATTGTCAAATACCCGCTTACGTAGGAGGGACATCATGTTCGCGGACACATTCTAACATTCTGATTGGAAGCGGTAAAGTCAACTTCTAGTGACGTCAGATATGATAATGAGGAAAATTGGAAAGAGTAGGGAGAGTACTGAACGTAACACTTGCCTAGTACATCAACAGCAGCTGCAAAATGCTGGTGTTGACTGCAACGTCAAGTAAGGGATACGCAACAAACAAAAGGGAGAGATTGTTTTTTAGGCGAAGCTGTATAGAAATGCCCTGACCTAACCAGACTCCTGGGCCAGTCGGCTGTTGTGTTATGGTGGTGTTGTGTCTTATAAATTCATGAGGGAACATTCATGATGATTGTTGGTATGTTGACGACCATTCTATATTTGAGTTTTCTTTGAGACTATCGAAAGAAAATCATTGAAGAATTAAGTACATTTCTTTGACTTAGGAAGGCCCTTTATAAGGAATCATATTTCTGTCTATTAGTTATTCAGTCTTCCTTTGTAGATGGTGATTGGGAAAACATCTACCTTGCCGTTTTCAAGAATATCACTCGTATTCTTTTAGGGAGATACTTTTCTAGAGAAGCTCCTACAATCTCTTTGTCTTTATGTTTATAGGAGACTCTGTTTCTTGGTATGTGTGATCATATGTACATGATCATTGAAGAGTTCATTTAAAAATATATGCATGTACAATTAGTTTGCTTATATATCTTTATATGGAAGAGGAGAATAAATGCCAAAAACTGAGACATGGCATCACTCATGCTGATGTACACAAGATATTCTCGGCGCTTGAACCTTGAAAGAACGAGAAAAATTCTCCTCCCTAATAAGGTATAAGGTATGTGCACTGTGTCCGTGTTTAGTATGTCTCATCTTTTCGCAGGAGCTACACATACCTCACTGTTTTGTTTTCTTTCTTTTTGTTTTGTTTTTTGTTTAAGTAGTAAGGATGGCATCACCTGTAGATAGGTGACAGCGCTCAGACACGTCGGTTGAGAGGCACACATATTGCAGATACAAACAGACAACGCATTAACCTACAAAACAAGCCAAGAGAGGGGGAGAGTGAGGGGGAGGGTGAAATGGTGAGGTGGAGGTGAAAGAGAGAGAGCGAGAGAGAGAGAGAGAGAGAGAGAGAGAGAGAGAGAGAGAGAGAGAGAGAGAGAGAGAGAGAGAGAAAGAGAGAGAGAGAGAGAAGAAAATATCGGACAAGCGAAGAGGTAAAAATAGAAAAAGAAATCCTGTGTATTTTTAGTCAGAAGGTGAGAGCATAGTAGAATCCGAACGGCGTAGTGGCATCCTGGCGCGCCGGCAACAAGAAATAGGGAGAAAGCTGATTCATGGTGTTGTCTTTTATGTTTTTCTGGCTTCCTTTCTAACCCTCTTCGATTGTAGGTGCCAATATGGTATGTTCATGACCTACTGAACACGTGAGGGAAGCAGGACATATTATAGTTATTTGTTGTTGTTGTTATTGTTTTTTATAGTTGGTATTAATTGTGCAGCGTAGTGGTTTGTGTAAACAATTACACACATAAATGTTCAAGGGCGGTTAATTTGTTCGACTTCAAACATAATATTTCATGTGCGGTTAATTTTTTCGACTACCCACAGAATAGTTCAAGTGCGGTAAATTTGTTCATCTCACACAATGGTTCAAGTGCGACAAATTTGTTCGACAACTCACACAATGGTTCAAGTGCGATAAATTTGTTCATGTCACACAATGGTTCAAGTGCGATTAATTTGTTCGACATCCCACACAATGGTTCAAGTGCGATAAATTTGTTCATCTCACACAATGGTTCAAGTGCGATAAATTTGTTCATCTCACACAATGGTTCAAGTGCGATAAATTTGTTCATCTCACACAATGGTTCAAGTGCGATTAATTTGTTCGATATCCCACACAATGGTTCAAGTGCGATAAATTTGTTCATCTCACACAATGGTTCAAGTGCGATAAATTTGTTCGACATCTCACACAATGGTTCAAGTGCGGTAAATTTGTTCGACATCTCACACAATGGTTCAAGTGCGGTAAATTTGTTCATCTCACACAATGGTTCAAGTGCGATTAATTTGTTCGACATCCCACACAATGGTTCAAGTGCGATAAATTTGTTCGACATCTCACACAATGGTTCAAGTGCGGTAAATTTGTTCATCTCACACAATGGTTCAAGTGCGTAAATTTGTTCATCTCACACAATGGTTCAAGTGCGGTAAATTTGTTCGACATCTCACACAATGGTTCAAGTGCGATAAATTTGTTCGACATCTCACACAATGGTTCAAGTGCGGTAAATTTGTTCGACATCTCACACAATGGTTCAAGTGCGGTAAATTTGTTCATCTCTCACAATGGTTCAAGTGCGATTAATTTGTTCGACATCTCACACAATGGTTCAAGTGCGGTAAATTTGTTCATCTCATCACAATGGTTCAAGTGCGATTAAATTTGTTCGACATCTCACACAATGGTTCAAGTGCGATAAATTTGTTCGCATCTCACACAATGGTTCAAGTGCGGTAAATTTGTTCGATCATCCACACAATGGTTCAAGTGCGATAAATTTGTTCATCTCACACAATGGTTCAAGGTGCGGATAAATTTGTTCGACATCCCACACAATGGATTCAAGTGCGGATAAATTTGTTCGACATCTCACACAATGGTTCAAGTGCGGTAAATTTGTTCGACTCTCACACAATGGTTCAAGTGCGGTAAATTTGTTCGACATCTCACACAATGGTTCAAGTGCGATAAATTTGTTCGACATCTCACACAATGGTTCAAGTGCGGTAAATTTGTTCGACATCTCACACAATGGTTCAAGTGCGGTAAATTTGTTCGACATCTCACACAATGGTTCAAGTGCGATAAATTTGTTCGACATCTCACACAATGGTTCAAGTGCGGTAAATTTGTTCATCTCACACAATGGTTCGAGTGCGATAAATTTGTTCGACATCTCACACAATGGTTCAAGTGCGGTAAATTTGTTCGACATCCCACACAATGGTTCAAGTGAGGTAAATTTGTTCGACATCTCACACAATGGTTCAAGTGCGATAAATTTGTTCATCTCACACAATTGTTCAAGTGCGATTAAGTTGTTCGACATCTCACACAATGGTTCAAGTGCGATAAATTTGTACGACATCTCACACAATTGTTCAAATGCGATAAATTTGTTCGACATCTCACACAATGGTTCAAGTGCGGTAAATTTGTTCATCTCACACAATGGTTCAAGTGCGACACATTTGTTCGACATCTCACACAATTGTTAAAGTGCGATACATTTGTTCGACATCTCACGCAATGGTTCAAGTGCGATTAATTTGTTCGACATCTCACACAATTGTTCAAGTGCGATACATTTGTTCGACATCTCACACAATTGTTCAAGTGCGATACATTTGTTCGACATCTCACACAATGGTTCAAGTGCGATACATTTGTTCGACATCCCACACAATGGTTCAAGAGCAGGTAGCTTTCTCGCTGACCCCCGGACTGGTCTAGAGCTTAATCCCTACACGTGAGAAGTCTAAATTAATTGCAGTCAGTGCGGTTCTCGGGTCGACCTAGCTGGTAATGTGGGTACCAGAGAATGTTACCAAACATGTCATATCTTTGAGGCACAATAAATATATGTGAGTGTTTAAAGGTTTCATTCATTCAGTATCCTTTGCAGAACCTCGCTCCCATAACAACCTTCCGGAAACTTCTCAGTCACAAGCAAGATTTCCCGCGTCCGATACATCCATCTGGATATCATCCGTCACATCCTGCACCCATCTTCTCTTTGGCCTTCCCCTTCCTCTCTTCCCGGGCATATATCCCGGCATGATTATTTTCTCCAAACTTTTATGACGGTTCAAGTGTTTACAGTTTTAGCGTGTTTACAGGTTAGAAGAACGACTTCATTGCACCGGTTTTTAGCCCTCTGGCCTTGTCTCTTTCAGCAAGATAGCCTCCTGTACGCGTCGCACAGAGTACGAACTCCGTAGCTCCAGCGACGACAACCCACAACTATTGGAGCGCGAGGAATGCAATTTAACCTCTCGGCTACGGTGGCCACTATGTTCGTATTGTTGTTGTTGTTGTTGTTGTTGTGTGTGTGTGTGTGTCTTGTTGTTGTTGTTGTTGTTGTTGTTGTTGTTGTTGTTGTTGTTGTTGTTGTATGTCAATGCCTTATTCTGTGTATGTCTATGTGTGGATTTGTGTATGTGCGTGGATTTCGATAGGAAATCAGCACATTATCTTCTCAGCAAAAGCGTATTGAAACTGGTGTAAAAATGCAGTGGAAAACATCATTTACAAATCCTCATTCTCAGAGTGTGTGTGAGTGTGTCTGTTCATGGGGAAATCGTTTGAGAACCACTGTCCTACATTACTTGCGCTCGTCAAGGTAGGAACTATATAGCGTACTCGCTACTATATGTTTCATTTATGTCGCTAATTCGCGAAACTCAGTTAAAGCTACCAGTCAGCCGATGTGTAGGACGGTTTGATTTGTCTTGTTGTTCTGTGCTGCTTTCTTTCCCTCATTTTAAGTACGTAGATGTTAACGGTTAACCAATTTCTGCCATTTTCGTCACGTTTTGGGGTTAATGGGGTAGACTGGAGCAAGTAAATATGTGAGTTAATAAGCACTAGGAACCGGGGTTTCCTTTCACTTTCTTCTCATCGCTAAAGCCAGTGTCAAGAAATATTGATGTATCTTAAACTAAGCAATAAAGTGTAAAACTGTTGAAAGAGACACATAGACATCGACATTAATAATTCTGTGATCATCGTAATGTATACAGTATTGAACAGGGTTTGCAACCTTTAGTAGATGCTGTTGACTATGGTTAGAATTAAATTGTAAGAAGACAGAGATTATAATATGGTCGTCTCTAAGAAGAAAGACATATCACAATGCAATGTGCAGGTTAATGGAAATATTCTTAAACAAGTGAATCAGTACAACTATCTCGGAATAGTCAGTTATCAGTTACCAGTTAGGGTATCTTCATTGCACTCCGGACATGTCCATAGGTGCTCAGAACCTCCCCCCAGCATATGCATCAGCGTCCGGTGGCTAATAGCGCCAGTTCTGTGTTGGTTGACGAGGTACCTCGCTTTCCCGATGTACCTCTCGCGTCTGGCCGTGCCGATTCTTACTCCCAAGTCTTTCATCCTGGACAGCGATGTGGATTGACTAACGTCAAAGTCCTCTGTTCTCACCATATCTTTAAGGGCGTTAATAACATCGGCACGATCCATGGGCTGACCATCTACAGGGGGTGCAGAGCCAGCCAGTTTATCAGCTCGTTCATTTCCCTCGACTTCCGCATGTCCTTGGACGAAGATGAAGGTGACTTTACGGACAACATAATTCCACAGCGACTCAGTCCACTGTCTACGTACAGATCCAGCTTCGACCTTCTGAATCATGCTCATTGAGTCACTTAGTACACACACGTTGGTATAATGCTGTGATTCCAGCCATATGAAAGCCTGTATAACTGCCATCACCTCCATCGTCATGCTGCTCGTGGTCATAGAGTGGACACCACTGGATTCTTGAACGGTTCGGCCCGATGAACGGGCTGTAAACGCCCATGCACTTCTCTGCTGCTTTACAACAGATCCATCTGTATAGATGAGCACTTCGGGGCTATCTGAGTGTTCATAGATGAGCGCGTTGACCTCTGCATTGACAGCGGCAGGGTTCTGCCCTCTGCACCGTCTGTCGAGTGTGATAATGCAGGAGAAAGTGCACTTAAAAGCTGGAGGCGCCGGCACCCATTCCTTGCCGGGGTTGATACTGGTAAGACTGCAGATCTGTCTGACGACATCTTCCGCCCGACCCATCCATGATTTGCCCCTCTTTAGCCTGTCACCCTTTTCTCTGAATATAGCGTCATGCAGAGGGTGCTGCTCATCTGCACGTATTTTTAAGTATGCACGAGTTCTCCAGATCTTGATCCTGTCTTCCATTGTCGGGAAGTCAAGGAGGTATCTCATTGCTACACAGCTGGTGTCTTTCGTGCAGCCCAAAATGATGAGCATGGCTTCGTTTTGTACCTTTTCAAGTCTTCCAATCTGTGTAGGGCTGACAGTGAGGATGGCCAGGGCATACTCGATGCGTGAAAGCATCAAGGGAGTGCTTTGTTTTTCACTGATTTATCAGAAGTAAAATGTTATTGTTTATTTGACGAACTAATTATTTAACTCATCATCATCGTCGTCATCATCATCATCATCATCATCATCATCATCATCATCATCATCATCATCATCATCACCATCATCATCATCATCATCATCATCATCATCATCATCATCATCATCATCATCATCACCATCATCCTGCTTTCGGAATAGTCATAACATCTAATTTGAGTGGTGGGGGGATGGGGGGAGGTTGCCTTGAAGAGATTTTAACAAGAATCGCTATAGCAAAGGTAGCCTTTTGCTAGATGGAAAACATACTGACCAATAAAAATATGTCAATTTTCTAGAGAAAAAGAGCCGTTCAACCTCAGAAGAGAAGTTATATTAGGGTCAATCCCTGGTTCAGATTAATAATCCTGTGACAAAGTCAGAATCAAAAAGGGCATTAATTTGAAGGTGATTGTTGTCCAAAGAGGGTAATGGCTTCGTTCAAGGGAATGCTTTGTTTTTCACTGATTTATCAGAAGTAAAATGTTATTGTTTATTTGACGAACTAATTATTTAATTATTCATCAGCATCATCATCATCATCATCATCATCATCATCATCATCATCATCATCATCATCATCATCATCATCATCATCATCATCATCATGTTGCAAGCTCTTAGCGAAATATCCCTCTCATCACAACGGACTTTAAGATGTTCTATCCTTCATCAGTTCCCTTGCCTCGCGCAATCCATGTCCAGGGTGGCTTTAATGTCATGTAGCCACCGTGGAAGAAATAAATTGGAGAACTTGGTGACAACTGTCAAGATTGAGGAGAAGAGAACAAGGGGAAAACAAATAAGCAATATACCTGAATGGTTTGGGTGCGTAGTATGGTCGAGACAAGAACACTGAGCTGATCCACGACTCTGGTGATCGTGTGAGATTGCGAAATTTGACCGCCCACGCTTATCGGCATGGCACATGATGATGATTAGCCAAGGTCGTGGATATCCATCGCAGACTCTCCTTCCAGATACCAGGCCTTCCGTGGCTTTCTTTCCAAACTACTCTGTCATTTAATTGTCCATGTCAGTTTCCGAGACACGATGTTGTTTATGAAACAGTTCTCTTATTTGTTCCGTTATTGTAACATGTCAGTATTTTGCATCTTCTTGATCCAGATAATGTTAAGAAGTTAAAAAGAAGGTCCTGATTTTCTTAACTGTTTCAGTTTCAAATAAAAAATGTGCTTGGTGGTAAACAATCCAACGAACAAGTATTATATTGTGCATTTCCATTCACGGGGCATTGAAACTGCGGAAGATACCACGAAATAAAACAAACAACACGATGACCCTGGTATGGCGATATATTGTCCTTCTGTTCAAATACAAGGTCACATTTGGTGATATATTATCCTTCGTCACTGGATCAGTTAAACCAGGGACTGCCTGAATTATTATAGTAGAAGAGTTGAGTTGATCTGAGTTGAGTTGAGTTGAGACGAGAACCGACATCAAAGTACTTGGGACACTCCCATAGTTGCTCCTCCCTCATCTGCAACAGTCAGCAAAGAGTCCCAATACTATGGTACCATTAGCAGTCTGATTTTATGTCTGTCTGGCCTTTCCTCGGGGCCTTGAGTGTCGGCCAGATTCTCTGGTCACTCTCTGCAGCACCATTATCTCCAGACCATGATGATCTATCTGTTCTTCTGCAATATACACACTATCCAAACAGGCCTCGACCACGCCTGTCTTATCATGCACCACTACCCCATAGAGCGGTGCAGCAATAGAAGTATATAATGACACACTGAGTTCAGATTGGGCGACTCGAAAGTGATAAGTGGGAGGTACTGTAGGCATTACAGTAAGAAACATATATAAAGTAGCAATTATGAGATACTATTTTTTTTTAGTTAATTGCATATGAAGATCGTAAACTGATTAGAGACATTAGACGTAGACAGTCACAATTTTTTGGGCATGTTATGAGAAGAAATGATTTGGAGAACTTGGTGACAACTGGTAAGATCGAGGGGAACAGACCAAGGGGAAGACCTAGCAGCAAGTACCTGGATGGCTTGGCCTTGTGGCATGGTCGAGACAGAAATACGGAGCTTGATCCACGACTCTGGTGATCGAGTGAGATGGCAGAACATGACCGCCCACGCTTACTGGTATGGCACATTATGGATGGATGGATATCCTTTCCATGATGTCGCAGTCAACTCCAAAAATGTTTGGCTGTTTGTGGTTTCTTGGCAAATTTACATTAAGTAGTTTGTTATTGCTTTCTGAACGACTGGCAGCAAGATGATCTGCTTCCAAATGGCTCATAGCTGTGTTTGGAACGCGGTGTACGGGATTATGAATTGCGTTCGTAACCCCTTCACCGGAGGGCCGGTATTGGATTGTGTTGGCGAGACTGGGTGAGAGCAGTACATGTCTGGATGTGAGAGTAATACATGTCTGGATGTGAGTAGTACATGTCTGGATGTGAGAGTAGTACATGTCTGGATGTGAGAGTAGTACATGTCTGGATGTGAGAGTAATACATGTCTGGATGTGAGAGTAATACATGTCTGGATGTGAGAGTAATACATGTCTGGATGTGAGAGTAATACATGTCTGGATGTGAGAGTAGAACGTGTCTGGATGTGAGAGTAGTACATGTCTGGATGTGAGAGTAATACATGTCTGGATGTGAGAGTAGTACATGTCTGGATGTGAGAGTAGTATATGTCTGGATGTGAGAGTAATACATGTCTGGATGTGAGAGTAGTACATGTTTGGATGTGAGAGAGGTACATGTCTGGATGTGAGAGTAGTACATGTTTGGATGTGAGAGAGGTACATGTCTGGATGTGAGAGTAGTACATGTCTGGATGTGAGAGTAGTACATGTCTGGATGTGAGAGTAGTACATGTCTGGATGTGAGAGTAGTACATGTCTGGATGTGAGAGTAATACATGTCTGGATGTGAGAGTAGTACATGTCTGGATGTGGGAGTAGTACATGTCTGGATGTGAGAGAGGTACATGTCTGGATGTGAGAGTAGTACATGTCTGGATGTGAGAGTAGTACATGTCTGGATGTGAGAGTAGTACATGTCTGGATGTGAGAGTAATACATGTCTGGATGTGAGAGTAGTACATGTCTGGATGTGAGAGTAGTACATGTCTGGATGTGAGAGTAGTACATGTCTGGATGTGAGAGTAGTACATGTCTGGATGTGAGAGTAGTACATGTCTGGATGTGAGAGTAGAAAACGTCTGGATGTGAGAGTAGAACATGTCTGGATGAGAGAGTAGTACATGTCTGGATGTGAGAGTAGAAAACGTCTGGATGAGAGAGTAATACATGTCTGGATGAGAGAGTAGTACATGTCTGGATGAGAGAGTAGTACATGTCTGGATGAGAGAGTAGTACATGTCTGGATGTGAGAATAGTACATGTCTGGATGTGAGAGTAGTACATGTCTGGATGTGAGAGTAGTACATGTCTGGATGTGAGAGTAGTATATGTCTGGATGTGAGAGTAATACATGTCTGGATGTGAGAGTAGAACATGTCTGGATGTGAGAGTAGTACATGCCTGGATGTGAGAGTAGAACATGTCTGGATGTGAGAGTAGTACGTGTCTGGATGTGAGAGTAGAACATGTCTGGATGTGAGAGTAGTACGTGTCTGGATGTGAGAGTAGAACATGTCTGGATGTGAGAGTAGAACATGTCTGGATGTGAGAGTAGTACATGTCTGGATGTGAGAGTAGTACATGTCTGGATGTGAGAATAGTACATGTCTGGATGTGAGCGAGGTACATGTCTGGATGTGAGAGTAGTACATGTCTGGATGTGAGAGTAGTACATGTCTGGATGTGAGAGTAGAACATGTCTGGATGTGAGAGTAGTACATGTCTGGATGTGAGAGAAGAACATGTCTGGATGTGAGAGTAGTACATGTCTGGATGTGAGAGTAGTACATGTCTGGATATGAGAGTAGTATATGTCTGGATGTGAGAATAGTACATGTCTGGATGTGAGAGTAGTACATGTCTGGATGTGAGAGTAGTACATGTCTGGATGTGAGAGTAGTACATGTCTGGATGTGAGAGTAGAACATGTCTGGATGTGAGAGTAATACATGTCTGGATGTGAGAGTAGTACATGTCTGGATGTGAGAGTAGTACATGTCTGGATGTGAGAGTAATACATGTCTGGATGTGAGAGTAGTACATGTCTGGATGTGAGAGTAGTACATGTCTGGATGTGAGAGTAGTACATGTCTGGATGTGAGAGTAGTACATGTCTGGATGTGAGAGTAGTACATGTCTGGATGGTGAAGGAGTAGTATATGTCTGGATGTGAGAGTAAGTCACATGTCTGGATGTGAGAGTAGTAACATGTCTGGATGTGAGAGTAGTACATGTCTGGATGTGAGAGTAGATACATGTCTGGATGTGAAGAGTAGTACGATGTCTGGATGTGAGAGTAGAAACATGTCTGGATGTGAGAGTAGAACAGTGTCTGGATGTGAGAGTAGTACATGTCTGGATGTGAGAGTAGAACATGTCTGGATGTGAGAGTAGTACAGTGTCTGGATGTGAGAGTAGTACATGTCTGGATGTGGAGAGTAGTACATGTTCTGGATGTGAGAGTAGTACATGTCTGGATGTGAGAGTAGTACATGTCTGGATGTGAGAGTAGAACATGTCTGGATTGTGAGAGTAGTACATGTCTGGATGTGAGAGTAAGTAACATGTCTGGATGTGAGAGTAGTACATGTCTGGATGTGAGAGTAGAACATGTCTGGATGTGAGAAGTAGTACATGTCTGATGTGAGATAGTATAATGTCTGGATGTGAGAGTAGGTACATGTCTGGATGTGAGAGTAGTACATGTCTGGATGTGAGAGTAGTACATGTCTGGATGTGAGAGTAGTACATGTCTGGATGTGAGAATAGTAACATGTCTGGATGTGAGAGTAGTACATGTCTGGATGTGAGAGTAGAACATGTCTGGATGTGAGAGTAGTACATGTCTGGATGTGAGAGTAGTACATGTCTGGATGTGAGAGTAGTACATGTCTGGATGTGAGAGTAGTACATGTCTGGATGTGAGAGTAGTACATGTCTGGATGTGAGAGTAGTACATGTCTGGATGTGAGAGTAGTACATGTCTGGATGTGAGAGTAGTACATGTCTGGATGTGAGAGTAGTACATGTCTGGATGTGAGAGTAGTACATGTCTGGATGTGAGAGTAGTACATGTCTGGATGTGAGAGTAGTACATGTCTGGATGTGAGAATAGTACATGTCTGGATGTGAGAGTAGTACATGTCTGGATGTGAGAATAGTACATGTCTGGATGTGAGAGTAGTACATGTCTGGATGTGAGAGTAGTACATGTCTGGATGTGAGAGTAGTACATGTCTGGATGTGAGAGTAGTACATGTCTGGATGTGAGAGTAGTACATGTCTGGATGTGAGAGTAGTACATGTCTGGATGTGAGAGTAGTACATGTCTGGATGTGAGAGTAGTACATGTCTGGATGTGAGAGTAGTACATGTCTGGATGTGAGAGTAAGTACATGTCTGGATGTGAGAGTAGAACATGTCTGGATGTGAGAGTAGTACATGTCTGGATGTGAGAGTAGTACATGTCTGGATGTGAGAGTAGTACATGTCTGGATGTGAGAGTAGTAACATGTCTGGATGTGAGAGTAGTACATGTCTGGATGTGAGAGTAGTACATGTCTGGATGTGAGAGTAGTAACATGTCTGGATGTGAGAGTAGTACATGTCTGGATGTGAGAGTAGTACATGTCTGGATGTGAGAGTAGTACATGTCTGGATGTGAGAGTAGTACATGTCTGGATGTGAGAGTAGTAACATGTCTGGATGTGAGAGTAGTACATGTCTGGATGTGAGAGTAGTACATGTTTGGATGTGGGAGAGGTACATGTCTGGGTGTGAGAGTAGTACATGTCTGGATGTGAGAGTAGTACATGTCTGGATGTGAGAGTAGTACATGTCTGGATGTGAGAGTAGATACATGTCTGGATGTGAGAGTAGTACATGTCTGGATGTGAAGATAGTACATGTCTGGATGTGAGAGTAGTACATGTCTGGATGTGAGAGTAGTACATGTCTGGATGTGAGAGTAGTACATGTCTGGATGTGAGAGTAGTACATGTCTGGATGTGAGAGTAGTACATGTCTGGATGTGAGAGTAGTACATGTCTGGATGTGAGAGTAGTATATGTCTGGATGTGAGAGTAGTACATGTCTGGATGTGAGAGTAGAACATGTCTGGATGTGAGAGTAGTACATGTCTGGATGTGAGAGTAGAACATGTCTGGATGTGAGAGTAGTACATGTCTGGATGTGAGAGTAGAACATGTCTGGATGTGAGAGTAGTACGTGTCTGGATGTGAGAGTAGAACATGTCTGGATGTGAGAGTAGTACATGTCTGGATGTGAGAGTAGTACATGTCTGGATGTGAGAGTAGTACATGTCTGGATGTGAGAGAGGTACATGTCTGGATGTGAGAGTAGTACATGTCTGGATGTGAGAGTAGAACATGTCTGGATGTGAGAGTAGTACATGTCTGGATGTGAGAGTAGAACATGTCTGGATGTGAGAATAGTACATGTCTGGATGTGAGAGTAGAACATGTCTGGATGTGAGAGTAGTACATGTCTGGATGTGAGAGTAGTACATGTCTGGATGTGAGAGTAGTACATGTCTGGATGTGAGAGTAGTACATGTCTGGATGTGAGAGTAGTACATGTCTGGATGTGAGAGTAGTACATGTCTGGATGTGAGAGTAGTACATGTCTGGATGTGAGAGTAGTACATGTCTGGATGTGAGAGTAGTACATGTCTGGATGTGAGAATAGTACATGTCTGGATGTGAGAGTAGTACATGTCTGGATGTGAGAGTAGTACATGTCTGGATGTGAGAGTAGTACATGTCTGGATGTGAGAGTAGTACATGTCTGGATGTGAGAGTAGTACATGTCTGGATGTGAGAATAGTACATGTCTGGATGTGAGAGTAGTACATGTCTGGATGTGAGAGTAGTACATGTCTGGATGTGAGAGTAGTACATGTCTGGATGTGAGAGTAGTACATGTCTGGATGTGAGAGTAGTACATGTCTGGATGTGAGAGAGGTACATGTCTGGATGTGAGAATAGTACATGTCTGGATGTGAGAGTAGTACATGTCTGGATGTGAGAATAGTACATGTCTGGATGTGAGAGAGGTACATGTCTGGATGTGAGAGTAGTACATGTCTGGATGTGAGAGTAGTACATGTCTGGATGTGAGAGTAGTACATGTCTGGATGTGAGAGTAGTACATGTCTGGATGTGAGAGTAGTACATGTCTGGATGTGAGAGTAGATAATGTCTGGATGAGAGAGTAGTACATGTCTGGATGTGAGAGTAGATACATGTCTGGATGAGAGAGTAGTACATGTCTGGATGTGAGAGTAGTACATGTCTGGATGTGAGAGTAGTACATGTCTGGATGTGAGAGTAGTACATGTCTGGATGTGAGAGTAGTACATGTCTGGATGTGAGAGTAGAACATGTCTGGATGTGAGAGTAGTACATGTCTGGATGTGAGAGTAGTACATGTCTGGATGTGAGAGTAGTATATGTCTGGATGTGAGAGTAGTACATGTCTGGATGTGAGAGTAGTACATGTCTGGATGTGAGAGTAGTACATGTCTCGATGTGAGAGTAGAACATGTCTGGATGTGAGAGTAGTACGTGTCTGGATGTGAGAGTAGAACATGTCTGGATGTGAGAGTAGTACGTGTCTGGATGTGAGAGTAGAACATATCTGGATGTGAGAGTAGTACATGTCTGGATGTGAGAGTAGTACATGTCTGGATGTGAGAGTAGTACATGTCTGGATGTGAGAATAGTACATGTCTGGATGTGAGAGAAGTACATGTCTGGATGTGAGAATAGAACATGTCTGGATGTGAGAGTAGTACATGTCTGGATGTGAGACTAGTACATGTTTGGATGTGAGAGAGGTACATGTCTGGATGTGAGAGTAGTACATGTCTGGATGTGAGAGTAGTACATGTCTGGATGTGAGAGTAGTACATGTCTGGATGTGAGAGTAGTACATGTCTGGATGAGAGAGTAGTACATGTCTGGATGTGAGAATAGTACATTTCTGGATGTGAGAGTAGTATATGTCTGGATGTGAGAGTAGTACATGTCTGGATGTGAGAGTAGTACATGTCTGGATGTGAGAGTAGAACATGTCTGGATGTGAGAGTAGTACATGTCTGGATGTGAGAGTAGTACATGTCTGGATGTGAGAGTAGTATATGTCTGGATGTGAGAGTAATACATGTCTGGATGTGAGAGTAGAACATGTCTGGATGTGAGAGTAGTACATGTCTCGATGTGAGAGTAGAACATGTCTGGATGTGAGAGTAGTACGTGTCTGGATGTGAGAGTAGAACATGTCTGGATGTGAGAGTAGTACGTGTCTGGATGTGAGAGTAGAACATGTCTGGATGTGAGAAGTAGTACATGTCTGGATGTGAGAGTAGTACATGTCTGGATGTGAGAGTAGTACATGTCTGGATGTGAGAGAGGTACATGTCTGGATGTGAGAGTAGTACATGTCTGGATGTGAGAGTAGAACATGTCTGGATGTGAGAATAGTACATGTCTGATGTGAGAATAGAACATGTCTGGATGTGAGAATAGTACATGTCTGGATGTGAGAGAAGAACATGTCTGGATGTGAGAGTAGTACATGTCTGGATGTGAGAGTAGTACATGTCTGGATGTGAGAGTAGTACATGTCTGGATGTGAGAGTAGAACATGTCTGGATGTGAGAATAGTACATGTCTGGATGTGAGAATAGTACATGTCTGGATGTGAGAGAGGTACATGTCTGGATGTGAGAGTAGTACATGTCTGGATGTGAGAGTAGAACATGTCTGGATGTGAGAATATTACATGTCTGGATGTGAGAATAGAACATGTCTGGATGTGAGAATAGTACATGTCTGGATGTGAGAGTAGAACATGTCTGGATGTGAGAGTTGTACATGTCTGGATGTGAGAGTAGAACGTGTCTGGATGTGAGAGTAGTACATGTCTGGATGTGAGAGAGGTACATGTCTGGATGTGAGAGTAGAACATGTCTGGATGTGAGAGTAGAACATGTCTGGATGTGAGAGTAGTACATGTCTGGATGTGAGAGTAGTACATGTCTGGATGTGAGAGTAGTATATGTCTGGATGTGAGTAGTACATGTCTGGATGTGAGAGTAGTACATGTCTGGATGTGAGAGTAGTACATGTCTGGATGTGAGAGTAGTACATGTCTGGATGTGAGTAGTAACATGTCTGGATGTGAGAGTAGTACATGTCTGGATGTGAGAGTAGTACATGTCTGGATGTGAGGTAGTACATGTCTGGATGTGAGAGTAGTACTATGTCTGGATGTGAGATTAGTACACATGTCTGGATGTGAGAGTAGTACATTCTGGATGTGAGAGTAGTACATGTCTGGATGTGAGAGTAAATACATGTCTGGATGTGAGAGTAGTACATGTCTGGATGTGAGAGTAAGTAACATGTCTGGATGTGAGAGTAAATACATGTCTGGATGTGAGAGTAAGTACAGTCCTGGATGTGAGAGTAGTACATGTCTGGATCACTCAGTTATCAGTTAGCAGTTGGGGTATCTTCGTTGCACTCCGGACATGTCCATAGGTGCTCAGATCCTCCCCCCAGCATATGCATCAGCGTCCGGTGGCTAATAGTGCCAGTTCTGTGTTGGTTGACGAGGCACTTTGTTTTCCCGATGTACCTCTCGCGTCTGGCTGTGCCGATTCCTACTCCCAGGTCTTTCATCCTGGACAGCGATGTGGAATCACTGACGTCAAAATCCTCTGTTCTCGCCAAATCTTTAAGGACGTTAATAACATCGGCACGATCCATGGGCTGGCCATCTACAAGGGGTGCATAGCCAGCCAGTTTGTCAGCTCGTTCATTTCCCTCGACTCCCGCATGTCCCGGGACGAAGATGAAGGTGACTTTACGGACAACAGACTTCCGCAGCGATTCAGTCCAATTTCTACGTACGGATCCAGCTTCGACCTTCTGAATCATGCTCATTGAATCACTTAGTACACACACGTTGGTATAATGCTGCGATTCCAGCCATATGAAAGCCTGTGTAACGCCATCACCTCCATCGTCATGCTGCTCGTGGTCATAGAGTGGGCACCACTGGATTCTTGAACGGTTCGGCCCGCTGAACGGGCTGTAAATGCCCACGCACTTCTCTGCTGCTTTACAACAGATCCATCTGTATAGATGAGCACTTCGGGGCTATCTGAGTGTTCATAGATGAGCGCGTTAACCTCTGCATTGACAGCGGCAGGGTTCTGCTCTCTGCACCGTCTGTCGAGTGTGATAATGCAGGAGAAATTGCACTTAAAGGCTGGAGGCACCGGCACCCATTCCTTGCCGGGGCTGATACTGGTAAGACTGCAGACCTGTCTGACGACATCTTCCGCCCGACCCATCCATGATTTGCCCTCTTTAGCCTGTCACCCTTTTCTCTGAATATAGCGTCATGCAGAGGGTGCTGCTCATCTGCACTTATTTTTAAGTATGCACGAGCTCTCCAGATCTTGATCCTGTGTTCCATTGTCGGGAAGTCAAGGAGGTATCTCATTGCTACACAGCTGGTGTCTCTCGTGCAGCCCAAAATGATGCGCATGGCTTCGTTTTGTACCTTTTCGAGTCTTCCAATCTGTGTAGGGCTGACAGTGAGGATGGCCAGGGCATACTCGATGCGTGAAAGTACAAGTCCTTGGAACAGAAGTATTAGCAGTCTTTGCTCGATATTGGCAGTCGTCATGACTCTCATTGCTGACAAAACCTTTTCGAGCCTTCGTTATGACATAATCGACATGATCTCTGAAGGACAGGCTAACGATCAAGCCTCACGCCAAGATATGTCATTGACTGGGTTCTACTCAAACTGCTCCCATCCATTCTTACTGGCCGGCAGGTCTGTTTTCACAATATGGTTGTTTAGTGAGGAACCATGTAATCGTTGCCTTTGCAGGGGTTGACAAAGGGCATCGGCATCAGCACACCATGAGGAAATTCGATCTAGTTCGCCCTGCATATCATTGGCAACCGCCTGTCTATCTCGACCCTGTCGATACACGAGGATGTCGTCACGAATGACAGAGACCTACCCCTCCCGTCCAACTGTTGTTCAGTGATCGGCACCGTATACACATTGAATAGTACTGGTGACAGTGATGAACCCTGCGGCAATCCTGGACATATCGTTATCGGCATACCATGTCTGGATGTGAGAATAGTACATGTCTGGATGTGAAGAAATATTTTTAAAACTTAGTTGATGCTTTACAGGAGGTCACATTGAACCCCAGCATTATTTTGGCTGTTTGTCATTTTCTAGGCAATTTCACGTTCAGTAGTTTGCCGTTGGCAGTCTGCGTGGCTTAATTCGTTTGCGCTTGAACTTCCGGTACGTTGATGGTTCAAATTCAGAAAGCAATGACAAACCGCAGAACGTAAACTTGGCCCAACGTCCTGCGAAGGTCATGCAACATTTTTACTTAGTCTTTGCGTTCCGAACATGAAAATCAACACATAACGATCTGCTTCCAAATCGTCTGCAGTTTACTTCGAATTCGGTCTGTCAGATTGTGAATCTGTGTTCACAACCCTTAATCCGCAGACACCGACCTGGTGGAATGACAGCAACAGCAATGATAGTAATAGGAATAACTGTAATAGGAATAACTGTAATAGGAATATTTAAAGAGACAGGAAATAATTATTATTATCATCATGTGCCTTGCAGATAAGCGTGGGCGGTCATGTTTCGCCATATCACACGATCACCAGAGAGGTAGATCAGCTCAGTGTTCTTGTCTCGACCATATCACTTGGCCAAGCCATCCAGGTATTTACTTCTCTGCCTTCCCTCTTGTTCTTTTCCCTTAAATCTTGTAAGTTGTCACCAGTGTTCTCCATTTTTTTTCGTCTCGTAACGTATCCAAAAATTTGTGACAGTCTACATCTAATTTCTCTAATCAGTTTACGGTTTTCGTGTGTTTCTTGTAGGACTTGGTCATTGGGTTTTCTGTCTGTCCATGGTATTGTTTGCGTTTTCCCAGAAACCAAATTTCAACAGCCATTAAATGTTTTTCAGCTTGTCTACTCATTGTTCACGCTTCACATTCATACAAAAGTACAGGTTCAAAGTAGCACTTCAACGCTCTTTTTCTGGTTGCAATAGACATCTTTTTTATTAGTCAGTATGTTTTCCATCTTGCAAAAGGCTACCTTCGCCATGACGATTCTTGTTCTAATCTCTTCAAGGCATCTCCCATCAGATGTTATGACAGACTGGGTGAGGTGAATATGACTGAAATATAATAAATTATGATGCTGACCTGAAGTAATGACAGTAATAGGAATATTTACAGAGACAGGACAGATTGGGTGAGGTGAATATAACTTAAATATAATAAATCGTATAAAATGTAAGATCTTATATAAAACAAATAACACATCTGATATAGGGTTATTGCATTATGTATTCAAGCACAAAAGTATATTCAGTGAACAAAAACACCAATATATATGTGTGAGCAAACTTTAGGTATATACATGAGCAAAATATAATAACATATATTTTAAACAGATAACCTGACTTCTGAATAACTCTTACTGTTTAACACACCATTTAAAACGGTTGGCCCACAGATACACACAGTCACTGCAGGGGGTCATACCAATTTTGTACTTCAATTTTCTGTAGGCATCTCTTACTGAATGTTTGTACGAGGGGGCTTCAGAGGAAAACCTTAAATGGTGTGTGTGGTTGTTTTTTTTTTTGGGGGGGGGGGGGGGGAGGGGAGGGAGTCTTTTGGTTAATAAATTCGGAGAAAGTAAAGAAGAAATGTATCATTTGTTTTGATGTAGTCGCCACTGCGTGCTCAATGCAATTCGTCCAGCACCGATAAAGTACTTGGATTGCTGACCCGGTCGTGAACAGTCTGTCACAGAAGTCACGCCGATTTGAAACTTCCTACTCCACTCATACACTTGCTGGTCTGACGGGCATGCATCACCATACTGGACCGTTATTTGCTGATGGATTTCTATAGGTTTAACCCCTTCACTGATCAAACAACGGATAACAGAACGCTGCTTATCATTGATGAATGTCAAAAGTGGGGCGGCCATCTTTAAACTGTCTTTATGACGCCACCCTGTTCGTCTGCATTGTGATGTAACGTGCTGAAAACTCTTGAACCCTTAGCAACAATATTGACAGATTACAAGACAGTGGCATGGTTATTGTAACGTCGATCACACTTTTAAGGTTTTCACGTGAAGCATCCTCGCAGTTTATATGTAATCATTTTAGTTTATTAGTAATCGCTTTAGTTCTCCGTCCTTCTGGGCCATACAGTAGACCTGATTTAACGTTGGAATTGAATGTTGTAAGTTTGGATAGGGCACACATTGAGAAAACCTGAGAAGAGTGTAACTAGAAAGACCATCGTTTGGAATCAATCAATCAATCAATCAATCAGGTGCCGTCTCTACAATGAAGGTTGGCTGTCTCTCGCCTTGAGTGTACATTCTGTCAGGCTGATGTTCGTCCATCTCTTGATGTTATATTTCCACTTGTATCGTTGTCTACCTCTTCCTCGCTTGCCCTCAACCTTTCCCTCCAGTATGGTTTTTATAAGAGTGTTATGTCTTTTAACGTGGCCGAAATGTTTCACTTGCCTCTTTTGTATTTCTTTCATCAACTCTCTTTTCATTCGCAGTTTTTCTAGAACCTCTGAATTTGATTGTTTCTGTTTCCAATTCTGTTTGGAAACCACAGGGTAAAAGAAATAAAGAAAGACCTAAGAGTACACAGAGAAGAGAACTAGAGACAGAAATGAATAATATGGGCAGGAAATTGACAGAGGTGCGTGGGATAGCTAAGGATAGGCGGGTTTGGAATGGGTTGGTTGAAGGCCTACAGTGTCACAATGGGGGATTCAAGAATTAAAGAAGACAAAGAAGACTCAAGTGGCTAATATAAGGTGTGAGTGTGTCTGCAGTTTTGAAACTTTGTAAATTATTCATATTTTAAACATCAAATTGATACAGTGTGTATTTTTAATGACTGTGCAGTGTTTGAAAATATTGCCGTTCCAAGTTTTGTAATTACCTATTATGTTGCCTGAACTCCACAGAGGGTGAATACAAAACTTGGAACGGCAATATTTTCTAACACTGCACAGTCATTAAAAATACACCCTATACATGCTTTACACACACTAGACAGTGCAGCTTGTATCACAGAGCTGGTTGTTTCTGTAAACTGATTTACAACTAGTAATGACACTTTAAAACAACAACAAAATGCATTTTACATGACTGGGTAATCTATTGCAAATATAGCACTGTAGGGAAATGCGATCAGTAATGTGACTACTCAGCGTTACTTAATGTACTGTCAAACTACTTTGAGTAAATTAACGAGAATAGAACCATTGAAATTTCTTTTTCACGTTACACAGGATTTGTAGATCTTAAGCATTTCGGATTGTGTAGATGTTAACAATATATGATCACTTAGATCTTAAACACATAGGCTTATGTCATTTTAAATATATCAGATTGTGTAATCTTACACATATCGGATTGTGTACATCTTAAACATATCAGATTATGTAGATCTTAAACTTATCAGATTGTTTAGATCGTAAACATGTCAGATTATGCAAATCTTGAACATATCAGATTGTGTACATCTTAAACATATTGGTTTGTGCACAACTTAAAATATTATATTATGAATATCTTAAACATATTTGCTTGTTTAGATCTTACACATATCAAATTGTGTAGATCTTCAACAGTAGGACTGTGATGAGTTTAAATATTGTGTAGATCTTAAGCATGTTGAATAGAGTAAATTATAAACACATAGGATAGTGTAGATTATAAACATAGAGGATAGTGAAGAATATAATCATATACGATTGTGTAGATTTTAAACAAACAGGATTATATAGAGTTTAAACACATTGGATTGTGTAGATGATAAATATATCTAGTAGTATATATCTTAAGCATGTTGAACAGGTAGATAATAAACATATTGGGTGGTGTAATACATAAACTTATAGTATAGTGTAGATTATAAACAAAGAAGATGGTGTAGACTGTAAACATATAGGACAGTGTAGAATGTAAGCATATAATATACTAAAGTATATTAACAGATAGGGTAGTATACCATATATTCATATATGATAGTGAAACATATAAACATACAGGATAGTGTAGAATATAAATATACAGGACAGTGTAGAATACAAACATATAGAATAGTGTAGAATATAAACATACAGGACATTGTAGAATATAAACGTATAGGACCGTGTAGAATATAAACATATAGGACCGTGCAGAATATAAACACATAGGACCGTGTAGAAAAATTACATGTAGATAGTGTAAAGTATAAACGTATAGGGTAGTGTAGAATATAAACACATATGATAGAAGGTAAACATATAGACACAGGATAGTGTATGCTATAAACATACAGGATAGTGTATAATTTAAAAATGTAGGACAGTGTATAATATAAAAATATAGGATAGTGTAGAATATAAACATATGGGATAGTGTATAGTTATGAACATATATGAAAGTGTAGACTATAAACATAGAGGATAGTGTATAAAATAAATATATAGGATAGTATAGACTATAAACATATAATATATTGTAGAATAAACATATAAGATAGTGTAGAATATAAACATATGGGATAAAGTAGAATATAAACATAAAGGATAGTCATCATCATCATCATCTTCCACTTCTGCCGTCAAGCGTCGTGGGGAGGAATAATTTGCGTTCCAGCGCCCGGTGGGCGGCACTGGATAGTGTCACTCCGTGTGGTTGTACAATGTCTCTGATGTCGTCAATCCATTTTCTTTCTTGGACGTCCTCGTGGTCTCGTCACAGATGATCTTTGATGTAAGGCCAGTGATGGTAGTTGCTGATGTTGCATTCTAACGACATGGCCAAACCACTTGATCTTCTGTCTTTCAATCAATGTGGCACAAGGTGTTGATCCCACAGTCTGTCTGATAATATCATTTCTTACTCGGTCTCGGATTGTTAAGTTGGCAGCTCTCCTCAGGCATCTCATCTCGCAGGTGTTGATTTTGCGAAGGTGTAATTTGGATAAAGTCCAGGTTTGAGATTGGTAGCATAGGGTTGGTGTGAATATGCTGTTTATTATCTGTCGTTTTGCGGGCATGGGTATGTTTGGATGTTTCAGTAAGGGTGATAGTTGATATGTGAGTGCACTAGCTTTTTGACTCACATATCAACTATAGGATGCTGTAGACTATAAACACATAGGACAGTGTATAATATAAAGATACAGGATAATGTAGATTATAAATATATAAGATAGTGTAGAGAATAAACATATAGGACAGTATAGAATATAAACACATAGATAGTATAGAATATAACCACATAGACACAAAGGATAGTGTAGACTATAAACACATGGAATAGTGTAGAATATAAATGCACAGAATAGTGTAGAATATAAACAAATAGCATAGGCGTAGAGTATTTTCATATTATTAGATAGTGTATTTCCTGAACATAAAGGAAAGTGTAGGTCATTAACATATACTATAATATCGATTATTAATATATGGTATGGTGTAGATAATAAAAATATGTGACAGTGTAGATTATAAACATGTAGGGTAGTGGCGATAATTAACATTTGGGATCATGTAAACCTGAAACATATAAGATGCTGTAAATCTGAGTAAGTAGATAATTAGTACATGGCACGATTGTAAATGTGAAATTGCACATTATTGGTAATACGGTAACAGAAAGTTTACCCAGGAGCACGTGACTGGAATACATTAGCCACGTGATATGTGTACCAGATAATTGTTAGAATTTCAAAACAATGTTTTCCCCGTAATTAATTTATGAATAATGAAGACACAAACAATAGATTGCATAATTTAATGCCTGACATATTCTACTGCATTCCCAAAATAACACCATTAACTTTAATTCTACAGTTGGCATGATATATTCTTTTCTGATATAAGAATAACTTCTGTCTTCCTTTTTCTTCTTCTTTCAAGCACTACAATTACTGTATCTATCATTTCCTGTAGTTTCCGTTGACTTGTTGCTATAAGGCGGTGTCATTAGCATCACCTAAGTTATTTATTTTATGTCCACCAACCAGGATTAATGGTATACTTTAAGTAGGTCTCAATATATGTTCTCTGTACAATGAAAACACACCAGGAGACATTACAGTCTTATCTGATGCTCTTCTTTATAAACTAAACTGTTCCTAAAAGTTTGTTGATTCTTATGGCTGCTGTTTGATGCCAATATATGTTCTTTATTATTTGCAGACGTTTGCCGTCAACGTTGAGTTGTTCTAGTAGTTTGATTATTTCCTCATGCCTCACAAACGCTTTTGTATAGCCTGTGAAGCATAAGTATATATATATATATATATATATATATATATATATATATATATATATATATATATATATATATATATATATATATATATATATATATATATATAGAGAAAGAGAGAGAGAGAGAGAGAGCTCTTTCTAATAGTGCTCTGAGAATGTATATGGCATTGTATGTGTACTTTTCCTATACAGTTTTACATTTGTCCACATGTACCGATGGATACTGAGCCTCCATACTGCTTTTGCCACACTCTTGTGATTCGCCTGTCCTCTACCACCAGGATGACAATTTGGGCGCCTCCCTTCACACTGCTGGCATTACTCACAGGATTTAGCCATCATCATCATAATCATCATAATCATCATCATCATCATCATCATCATCATCATCAATATCATCTAGAGCAGTGGTTCTCAACCGGTGGGAAATTCCCCCCAGGGGGGAATTTTAGGGTTTCCAGGGGGGGGGGGGGGGGGGGGGGGAATGAAGATCATTTCAAGATCGCGTTAATACAAGAACCGATTACTTGATATTGCTTTTCCCTTCATACTTTACAGTTATGCACGTCTCATCCTTCTAAAATTCATTTTATAAAGTAAGTAGACCCACAAATCACGTTTTATGTGGATGTCTAGACCTGTTTTAACATATTTACCTTCCATTTTTACGTATACTGTGTAGGGGTGGGGGGATTTTTAGGTAGGAAATATGAAAGGGGGGGGGGGAGAATGATGTTCTGAAAATATGGTGAAGGGGGGCACGGGCCAAATTTTTGATAGGAAGGGGGGGGGGAATGACGTTCTTAAAATATGGTGAAGGGGGGCACGGGCCAAAAAAGGTTGAGAACCACTGATCTAGAGGATTCCTTGCCTGAATGTCTCTCCCATCACAGTGGTCCAACAAATTTCTCTATCTTCGCCAGATGTCCAATCTCATGAACTTGCATGCCCGTGGTGTCTGCACTCTCTTGTGTCCATCGTCGTGCTGGGCTTCCCCTGCCTCTTCCTCCAGAACCCCATACATTCCAGCACTATTCTGTCCAAGCCACGGTCCCGTTTAATATAACCAACGTATTTCAGCATCCGAGACGTGAGGCTGTTTATGTGCCATAGTTCTTCTATGTTTACATCTGCTAGACTATCCACAATTGTCTTCTTCTTGTTCTACCGTATTCTAAGAACGTTTCTACCATATTCTAAGAACTGTTCTGCAATATTTAAGTTCAAAGGTATTTTATTCAAATATAATGAAAACATATAATCTTTAGCACTGGATTGATTCATGAACGAATTAAAGTAAGGTTATCAGTGTGCAACACATGGCACTAAAGACATTTCTTCTGACTGCCCATCCCGTTGGTCAACAGTGTGCAACACATGGCACTAAAGACATTTCTTCTGACTGCCCATCCCGTTGGTCAACAGTGTGCAACACATGGCACTAAAGACATTTCTTCTGACTGCCCATCCCGTTGGTCATCAGTGTGCAACACATGGCACTAAAGACATTTCTACTGACACTGCAAGCCTGCATACCATTGGTCATCAGTGTAGGTACACAGCCTTCTAGCTCGTTTATGTCCAGGAAATTACTCTCCTCTCCTTTGACATACACCACACCGGAAATCATAAATCAATCCCCTTCCATCTCATTTATCCAACGGACATAATGCCGTGTTCGAGTAGATAAGCACGAGCAGTAATGTTTAATGGAGAGATGGGGATTCTGAGAGACAAAGCAACTAGATTATCTAAGTTACTTTGTGACAGATTAGGCCAGAATCCCGCTACCCATTTATCACTGTTTGTAAGATTGAGGATATATGGGGTGTGTGTGTGTGTGATGTGTGTGAGAGAGAGAGAAAGAGAGAGAGAGAGAGAGAGAGAGAAAGTATGTATGTATGTGTGTCTGTGTGCCTGTGTGCGTGCGTGTGTGTGTGCGTGTGTGTGTGTGTAAGTAAACTCCTATGAGTGAGTTTGTGATTGTGAGTATATGTGTATGCGAGGGAGTGTATATTTGTGTGTCATTGAGTGGGTGCATAACTGTGAGAGTTTGTTTAAATGATGTAAACATGCATGCGTTTATGTCTGTAATGTGATTATGTATATGTGTCTGGCTGCCTGCTTGTCTCATACCATGGTAATATGCAATGTGTATGCTCACAACCTTCATTGTGAATGTAACATGCACAATTGATAACTGATGTACGAGAAACGAGTGATTGGAAGGGCCGAATGTAAGACAGGCCTGCGTGCCCAATGTGTGACCCTTTGAGAATAAATTGTGTTCTTTCATTGTCACACTATGTGAAAATATCAAACACAAGCATAGTTTGACAATTTGTGTAGAATGATAAAATGCAACAGTCGCAGAAATTTCCTAACAAAGTGCATGCACATTTGGTCCTGAACCATAAAATAAAATTAACTAATTTTAATTGAGATATTTACATTCATAAGATAACAAGTAATGCGTGCACAGACGATTTATGTATTTCACAATTATGTGTCTTATCTGGCATGACAGATGCAAAAGGCATTCACAACATGAATGACATTACGTGTTTGCATCACATATGTGCTCACACAATGAGATTCAGCAAATAAAAGACACATGTTCAATGTTGTATCAATGGTGTAGTCGCACCAGCGTGCACCAGAATGCGATGGCTCGCTTGCTTTTTGAAGATAATACTTCTTCAGGCGGCATTCAACAGTCATTCTATTGGCTTGTTATTGGCACAGGAACGGAGCATAATGGGGCGACCCTTTGCCGTGAAGTTGGAACCGCGACTAACACACTAACTGATTAACTGGCTTGATATATTTGGAACCTTTATGTTGTTTTCTTTCATCTTGTGCTTGTCAGATATTGCTGCTGGTTTCACTTTCTGTCGTGCTTGCCAGATATGGCCTTTTTGTTTTTAATTCCCGCAGTGTTTATGCTTTCTTAGCTTAGTGCTGTTGTTTTTCTTTTTTCTTTGTTGCTTTCTTGACACGGAGTGTCGCCCCAGTACTTGTTTATGTAACCAGGGTGGAGAAGTTTTGTAATCAGGGTGGAGTACTATTTTGTGTAACAAGGGTGGAGTACTTGTTTATGTAACAAGGATGGAGTTCTTGTTTATGTAACCAGGGTGAAGTACTTGTTTATGTAACCAGGGTGGAGTACTTGTTTATGTAACCAGGGTGGAGTATTTGTTTATGTAACCAGGTTGGAGTACTTGTTTATGTAACCAGGGTGGAGTACTTGTTTATGTAACCAGGGTGGAGTACTTGTTATGTAACAAGGGTGGAGTACTTGTTTATGTAACAAGGGTGAAGTACTTGTTTATATAACCAGGGTGGAGTACTTGTTTATGTAACCAGGGTGGATTACTTTTTTATGTAACCAGGGTGGAGTACTTGTTTATGTAACAAGGGTGAAGTACTTGTTTATGTAACCAGGGTGGAGTACTTGTGTATGTAACCAGGGTGGATTACTTTTTTATGTAACCAGGGTGGAGAACTTATTAGTGTAACCATCCCTGCCTCAAAATGTGATGGTAAACATTCAGCTGTTAAATCATTTATTTGTTTTTTAAATTGCATTTCCCCGGAGATGTATAAGCAGCTGAGGCATCTACCACCTGGAAATGTCTCGGGAAATAAAGGCAGCCGGTGTGACAATAACCACATCGCTCATGATTGGTCAATAACAAATATGGGTCTGGTACCCTATGCTCAACATATGTAGTAAATTGGTTTGTTCTTTTTACAATTGCATCTAATGGACAACCAAAATGAGCAATCTGGACATTTTGAGGGAAGCTAAGTTGGAAAGACAACTTATCACAAACATCACAAAGAAGCAGTCATTGTTTTTTGGCCACATTATGAGAAGCAAAACAAGTGGATCATGTTGTGACAACCGGAAAGATTTACAGAAAGAGAGATAGAGGAAAACAGCCTGAGAAAATTATTGACAGTCTTGTGTCATGGCATGGAAGAGAGTCAACACACGAATTGATGCATGCCTTTGGAAATTGCAATCTGTGGAAAGGCCAGCTGGCAAGGCACTGGATGATGATGATGATGATGATGATGATGATGATGATGATGATGATGATGATGATGATGATGATGATGATGATGATGATGATGATGATGATGATGATGATGATCTGTTGATCACTGTTGTAGGGTAATAACAATAGTAATAATAATAATAGACCTTATGATATCAACTATGCAATTGTAAACAACTGAACTAAAAATTGTCTTGTAAAGCACCAACAGCCAACAAGTGCTGTTGTTGACTGCAACCTCCTGTAAAGGATATATAACTAACTTTATCAATTATATTGTTATATTGTGTAGCTTAACGTATTTACTACAAGTATTTTATGTCGTTGTGATACAGTTTGTGTAACGCCCTGGCATTATTCATCTGACGACTACACCACTGTTGTATCTGCCCAATGCTGCATCTTGTCGTCCGTCTTCCCTCACGACTTGGAAGATAGGTATATGGCCTTGAACTCTGAAACAGCAATGTAAGCAGTTAACCCCGCTGATGTGTGAATGCTGAGAGAGTAAGCAACAACACCTTTAGCTACCTTATTATATAGAAATGCCACTCAACAGTGCTATTATTGAGAATATGTAGACATTTCATACAATAGCAAAACGGTAAGAGTTGACTTGAGCTGAATTAACACCACAGCAATCTGAACATTTCCATACATGCTGTGTCCCCCACTTCAACAGCCAGCGAAGAGACGCAATATTGATCACGCCAGTTGTAGTCTGATTATGAGTCCGCCTGGCGTTTCCTAGAATTGTTGAGTGTTAGCCAAATCCTTTGGTCAGTCCCTACAGCACCATTCTCTCCAGACCATGTTGATATATCAGTTCTTGCACACTATTCGCATGATTCTAACAGGCCCTGGCCACATCTGCTTTATCGTGCACCAATCACAACGGTACACTGGGGACACAGTATACACAAACAGCACATAACGGTACACTGAGGACAAAGTATGTACAAACAGCACACAACGGTACACTGAGGGACATAGTATGTACAAACACCACACAACGGTACACTGAGGACATAGTATGTACAAACAACACACAACGGTACACTGGAGACACAGTATACACAAACAGCACACAACGGTACACTGAGGACATAGTATGTACAAACAGCACACAACGGTACACTGGGGACATAGTATGTACAAACACCGCACAACGGTACACTGAGGACATAGTATGTACAAACAGCACGCAACGGTACACTGAGGACATAGTATGTACAAACAGCACACAACAGTACACTGAGGACATAGTATGTACAAACAGCACACAACGGTACACTGGGGTCCTAGTATGTACAAACAGCACACAACGGTACCACAAGGCACATATAGAAGCTGTCGTGGCTAAGTGATCAAGCCGCATGGCTCTTGCTCCTAAGATCGTGAGTTCGCTTCCGGATTCCATCATCTGGTTCACGAGTGCAGTTTGTGTTCCAGAGGCTCGTTAGAGTCATTGCTGAGGCGACAGAGGTAGCGCTCTGAGCGACGCTTCCCGGCAGGCCACTATGCAAAAAGAGACTGAATGACGTGGTGTCCCGATGCAATGGAGTAGATCCTCTGGACTCTACATCTTGTAGAAGTGCTACTTGTTGATAAAATACTACTCTCACACACATTCGCACACACATATTCACACACATACTGTCATGTTCACAGGTAAACAATAACGATGCAATGTTATAAGCACATCGAACCTCTCTCTCTCTCTCTCTCTCTCTCTCTCTCTCTCTCTCTCTCTCTCTCTCTCTCTCTCTCTCTCTCTCACACACACACACACACACACACACACACACCCTCACATATACACATACTGAAATATTCTTAGGTAAACAATAACGATGCAATAACATAAGCACACCGAACTTCCACTCTCTCTCTCTCTCTCTCTCTCTCTCTCTCTCTCTCCCTCTCTCTCTATCACACACACACACACATACACACACACACACAAACACACATACACACACACACACACACTAAAATGTTCATTCGCAAACAATAACGATGCAATAACATAAGCACACGGAACTTTCCTTCCCTCCCTCTCTCTCTCTCTATCTACCTCTCTCTCTCTCTCTCTCTCTCTCTCTCTCTCTCTCTCTCTCTCTCTCACACACACACACACACACACACACTCATACTCACACGCATACTGAAATGTTCACAGGTAAACAATAACGGTGCAATAACATAAGCACATGGAACTTACCCTCATTCTCTCTCTCCCTCCTCTCCTCTCTCTCTCTCTCTCTCACTCTGATTCTCTCTCCTCCCCCCCCCCCCCCCCCCCCCACACACACACACATACAACCCGATTACCTGAATAATCCACCTTTCCATCCTTGTTCAGATCAGCCTCCTTAATCATGTCCTGGGCTTCAGACTGAAAAGCCAGAGATTATGACACAATCTACAATAATAACAGTATGAAAGAGAGAAAATAACTCGGGTATACTCAACACACCCTCCCACACGACATCCCTCCCTGGCACCATGTAACTAAGTGTTTGACTCCCAAATAATGGTGCTCCAGAGGACCTGCATTTCTCTTTCTTCCCCCCCCCCCACACACACACACACACACCCTCTCCCACAACTACTGACCTTATTTGAGCCTATTTACTTCTTCCTTTTCTCAAAGCTGAAAATCCATTAAAAACAGCCTTAGATTATTTTTTCTTCTTTTGGGGTGGGGGTGGGCGGGGGTCTGGTGTTGGGTGTGGGGGAGGTGGCGGAAGGCAAAGATAGATGATTGTGGACAACATCCAAACAAAACACGTAATGTAATACACATAACCATACACACATAGACAGAGAGATAGGCAGGTAGGTAGATAAGTAGGCAAACAGACAGGCAGCAAGGCAGATAGGTATTTAGGTAGGTAGGCAGGCAGACAGACAAACGGACAGTTAGGTATTTAGGTAGGTACGTAGACATATAGACAGACATGCAGGCAGGTAAGTATTTAGGTAGATAGGCAAACAGACAGACAAACGGACAGATTGGTGTTTAGGTAGGTAGGTAGGTAGGTAGGTAGGTGGACGTATTGACAGACAGGTAAGTAATTATGTAGGCAGGCAGACAGTTAGGTATTTAGATAGGTAGGTAGGTAGATAAATAGACAGACGTGTAGGCAGGCAGACATGCCCACAAAATGTGGACTGTTTACTTCTGATGCGAGCAACCAGTTCTCGTTGTGAGCCAACCTCTCACCTATTAGAGGGGCGTTGTGAGTCAACCTCTCACCTATTAGAGGGGCGTTGTGAGTCAACCTCTCACCTATTAGAGGGGCGTTGTGAGTCAACCTCTCACTTATTAGAGGGGCGCTGTGAGTCAACCTCTCACCTATTAGAGGGGCGTTGTGAGTCAACCTCTCACCTATTAGAGGGGCGTTGTGAGTCAACCTCTCACCTATTAGAGGGGCGTTGTGAGTCAACCTCTCACCTATTAGAGGGGCGTTGTGAGTCAACCTCTCACCTATTAGAGGGGCGTTGTGCATCAACCTCTCACCTATTAGAGGGGCGTTGTGAGTCAACTTCTCACCTATTAGAGGGGCGTTGTGAGTCAACCTCTCACCTATTAGAGGGCGTTGTGAGTCAACCTCTCACCTATTATAGGGGCGTTGTGAGTCAACCTCTCACCTATTAGAGGGGCGTTGTGAGTCAACCTCTCACCTATTAGAGGGGCGTTGTGCGTCAACCTCTCACCTATTATAGGGGCGTTGTGAGTCAACTTCTCACCTATTAGAGGGGCGTTGTGAGTCAACCTCTCACCTATTAGAGGGGCGTTGTGAGTCAACCTCTCACCTATAGAGGGGCGTTGCGAGATACAACCAGGCTATGGTCCAGCAAATCAGGACTACCTGAGATTACACATGGGTTAGTCATGTTTCCTCCAGGGTTTTATGTATTCCATTGTCATCAGATTTCAACTCAATGAGCAGTTGGAGCATTAAATACGAGACAATATAAGGCAATATAAATATAGAATGTCTGGTATTAAAAAAAAAAAACTGTCGTCTACTGCCTATAGTCTCTTGCGGTGTAGGATATAGAGGTTTTGAGCCTGAGAAATTAAGGCCTCCTGGATAGTGCAGTCGCTGCGAGCTGTGCAGGTTAGGATTTTCTTTTTTGCCCCAGGCAGAAAAAAATTCACACCTTAGCGAAGATTCGAACCCGGGTCTGTCGAAAGAGAATCCGGTATTCAAGCTATTCGGTCAGCCGCTCTTATTGAAGAATACTAGACCTCAGGCTTAAGTTTCCCCCCCCCCCCCCCTCCCCCTCTTCTTTCCCTAAACCACAAGGTACTTTAGACAGAAGGTGACAATTTGTTTTGACAGTTTGGCAGTATAGTTGAATTGTTTCACTAGAAAGACGTTACCAAGGTGATGTGTTCTCCAAGCTGTCTCAGCACATTGAAGAGCTCCTCCGTGACAATGAAGCCGTCGTGGTTAGCGTCGAATGCTTTGAAGACTTCCCTGAGCTCTGATTCTGGGTCCATAGTCACCTTTCTGGCAAAGATGTCCACAAACTCGTCAAAGTCAATGGTGCCGCTCCCTTCATTCAGAGAGAAATAAACCCAAAAGTCATGACCTAACCATGGACAGTCATATTACAGACAACATTATTTAGTTACCGGTATTTAGTCGCTGTTCCAACTTCACTGCAAAGGGTCACCCCCAGAATGATCCGTTCCTGTGCCAGTGAATATCACACAACATGCTCCTCACAGCCCCATGTGAAGAGTGGAACACTCAGCAGTACCTACAACAAAACAGCACGCACAGGCAAGTACATGCATAAGGCCGCTACCAGAATGCCAACACAACAGTCCGCCACGAAAATTACAATTCATCGTCGATGGAAGAGGCAGTAACTAGAAAATCAACAACTTCACACATATTATTGCATAATGCAACATTAGCTAGTTCAGCATCCAGCCGCCGCCATTTTCTGAACATGCAGTTCGCAAAACAAACAATAGCAGACAGATGTAAAAGCACTCCACACGAAATCCACAGCTTACAGTGTCACTCCACGCACTCAACTCAGTAGCTGGGCGACGGAATCATGCACTGTCAGTTTAACATGAGGAAATATGTAAGCAAGCCGTAGCCAGAAGCAAAACCACTCCTGGCCTTAACAACATTACACACATTTGGCTTTATTCATTGAATCCTTGACAGTTGTTACTTTAATCAGCATCAGCGTTCTCCTTACTTTAACTTATTCTACATCACACAAGATAGTGGTTAATTACCTGCCAAGACAGTGGCCCGGAAACTAGCCCCATCATCATCATCAAGTGCCATGCCAGCTAGCGTAGACTTTCGTGGCTCTTCACAGATTTCGGTCTTTAATGTTCTGGATCAACTCTGATGATGATATTCCTCCAAGCCACTGTCTCAGTCCATCCAGCGTCATTTCTCTTGGTCTGTCCCTGCTTCTCTTCCCCTTGATCTTTCCAGTCGCCGCGATGTTCTCCAAATCCTTTCTTCTCATCACATGACAAAAGAAAGTTGTTTCTTTCTTATTGTTGAATACAATATTCTAGTTTAATTAGCCTAAGCCCCAGCATAGGCTGAATTATTTTCCCCCTACCAGTATGACTTTGGAGTCAACCCAGCCTCGCAACACTGGGTACTAGACACTCTGGAGTCAACCCAGCCTGACAACACTGGATAATTGACCTACTGAGTCAACCGAGCCTCACAACACTGGATAATTGACCTACTGAGTCAACCGAGCCTCACAACACTGGATAATTGACCTACTGAGTCAACCCAGCCTGACAACACTGGATAATTGACCTACTGAGTCAACCGAGCCTCACAACACTGGATAATTGACCTACTGAGTCAACCGAGCCTCACAACACTGGATAATTGACCTACTGAGTCAACCCAGCCTGACAACACTGGGTACTAGACACTCAGAAGTCTACTGAGCCTCACAACACTGGATAATTGACCTACTGAGTCAACCGAGCCTCACAACACTGGATAATTGACCTACTGAGTCAACCGAGCCTCACAACACTGGATAATTGACCTACTGAGTCAACCGAGCCTCACAACACTGGATAATTGACCTACTGAGTCAACCGAGCCTCACAACACTGGATAATTGACCTACTGAGTCAACCCAGCCTGACAACACTGGATACTAGACACTCAGAAGTCTACTGAGCCTCACAACACTGGATAATTGACCTACTGAGTCAACCGAGCCTCACAACACTGGATAATTGACCTACTGAGTCAACCGAGCCTCACAACACTGGATAATTGACCTACTGAGTCAACCGAGCCTCACAACACTGGATAATTGACCTACTGAGTCAACCGAGCCTCACAACACTGGATAATTGACCTACTGAGTCAACCGAGCCTCACAACCTTCGGTGCTAGACACTGGAGTCAACCCAGTTTCTCGAAGTGGTTACTAGACACTTTGGAGTCAACCCTGTCTCGCAACACTGGGTACGAGACACTCTGGAGTCAACCCAGTCTCACAACCCTGGGTACTAGACACTCTGGAGTTAACCCAGTCTCGCAACCCTGGGTACTAGACACTGTGGAGTCAACCCAGCCTCGAAACACTGGGTATTCGACACTGTGGAGTCAACCCAGCTTCGAAACACTGGGTACGAGACACTCTGGAGTCAACCCAGTCTCACAACACTTAGTACTAGGCAATGTTCACACATTCTTGCGAATTGTCAGCGAAGCAAAGACGAGGAAACAATGTCGCTTAAAAGACAACATAATCAATTTCATTGCACCGAGTTATTATCCCATATGGCTCAGTCTCTTTCCGCAGCGCGTAAAGCGTCACACAAAGCACGAACTCCGTAGCTCCAACGACGACCTCCAGGAGTCTCCGAAAAAATGCACTCGTGAACCCAAAGATGCGGCCCGGAATCGAACCCACAACCTTCGGAGCCAGAGTCAGACGGCTTGATCACTTCACCACAGAGACTCCCAAAGACGAGGAGGAAATAAAAGAACTCCCAAAGACGAGGCGGAAAGAAACAAGTCATTCACGTCACAAAGCGTGGTCCTTTTATAGCTGCCTTTATCTGCCATGCTTGCTGTAGGAAATGTGATGCTGGCGATGGTGATACCACTGTTAGTGGTTGTAGTGGTTATAATGATCTTGGTGAAAATAATGCTGGTTATGATCGTAATGATGTTTGTGAATAAATGGTGACGGTGCTGATCATCATGATGATGATGACATTTATGTCAATGACGATGATGGTAACGTTGTTGGTGATGATGAGTATGATAATGATTATGATGTTGATACTGACAGTGATTGTCAGTATCCATATTTATTACGCCCCTTGGATTATGTGACTATTATAAAATAGGTTAGGGCTGACACATGGTTGCGCTTAGAGCAACAAACTGTGGGTATCACGGGTTGGTGAACAGGGCATGAAAGACTCGATAACACCATGAACATGTGATGTAAGAAGCTGCACCTTATAATAGCTAACAGACGTGGTAAACGTTTGGGGACCATCAATTAGAGAGTGGATACTGATGGTGTGACGATATAATAGCTAACAGACGTGGTAAACGTTTGGGGACCATCAATTAGAGAGTGGATACTGATGGTGTGACGATATAATAGCTAACAGACGTGGTAAACGTTTGGGGACCATCAATTAGAGAGTGGATACTGATGGTGTGACGATGATAATGGCATTGATGATAGTGATGATAAAGATGACAACGATAGTGAAGATGTTGATTGTGGTGATGTTATTATAATGTGATGATAGTGATACTATTGGTGATCAAGATGGTGATGGTGTTGACTGCAGTGGTAGTGGCTTGATTGTGATGGTGTGTGCACTACTGATAGTGGTGATAATGGTTGTGGCAGTGTGACAATGGTAGTTATGATAGAGGCAATGGTGGTTATGATAACTGTTGTAGTTATGGTGGCTATTATGATGGAGGTAATAGGAAGGATGATGATGGTTCTGACGACGGTGGAGGTGATGGTGGTAGTAATGGTGATAGTGGTGATGATGGAAGTAATGGTGATAGTGGTGGTAATGGTGATATTGGTTGTAATGGTGATAGTGGTGGTAATGGTGATAGTGATGATGAGCGTCATAGCGGTGGTAATGGTGATAGTGATGACGATCGTCATAATGGTGGTAATGGTGATAGTGATGATGATCGTCATAGCGGTGGTAATGGTGATAGTGATGATGATCGTCATAGTGGTGGTAATGGTGATAGTGGTAGTAATGGTGATAGTGATGATGATCGTCATAGTGGTGGTAATGGTGATAGTGGTAGTAATGGTGATAGTGATGATGATCGTCATAGCGGTGGTAATGGTGATAGTGATGATGATCGTCATAGTGGTGGTAATGGTGATAGTGGTGGTAATGGTGATATTGGTTGTAATGGTGATAGTGGTGGTAATGGTGATAGTGATGATGATGGTAGTAACGGTGACAGTGGTGATGATGGTGATAATGGTGATAGTGGTGGTAATGGTGATAGTGGTAGTAATGGTGATAGTGATGATGATCGTCATAGCGGTGGTAATGGTGATAGTGATGATGATCGTCATAGTGGTGGTAATGGTGATAGTGGTGGTAATGGTGATATTGGTTGTAATGGTGATGGTGGTGGTAATGGTGATAGTGATGATGATGGTAGTAACGGTGACAGTGGTGATGATGGTGATAATGGTGATAGTGGTGGTAATGGTGATAGTGGTAGTAATGGTGATAGTGATGATGATCGTCATAGCGGTGGTAATGGTGATAGTGGTGGTAATGGTGATATTGGTTGTAATGGTGATAGTGGTGGTAATGGTGATAGTGATGATGATGGTAGTAACGGTGACAGTGGTGATGATGGTGATAATGGTGATAGTGGTGGTAATGGTGATAGTGGTAGTAATGGTGATAGTGATGATGATCGTCATAGTGGTGGTAATTGTGATAGTGATGATGATCGTCATAGTGGTAGTAATGGTGATAGTGGTTCTAATGGTGATAGTGGTGGTAATGGTGATAGTGGTGGTTGCTGAGTTGAGTTGAGCTAAGAACGTACATCACTGCACTTAGGACATTCCCATACGCGTTCCGCCCCCTCGTTCAACAGCCAGCTAAGAGACACGCAACTAATCGTTTCTGCTGCTATATAATTGAAAGTTTTCCTGGTCTTCCCTCTCAGTATTGAGATTCTACCAGAACCCCTGTCGATCTCCCGCAATCTCATCCTTTCCACATATTGGTTCTCATCTGTTCCCCCACCTTTTCCACCTGGTCCCACAGGCACACGACTTCCCCCCCCCCCCCCGTCTATAAGTAATCTTCCACCAAGAGGTGCATTCCCAGCCAGCCTATCTCGTTGTTCATTCCCCTGCACTCCCGCATGGCCAGGGCAAAAAAAAATCCATACATTTCTTACAAACTGTGACATCTGGAGCGAGGTGAGTCAATCCACACGAACCATTCCTTTCTCCACTTACTAAGCATACTCTTTGAGTCCATGATGAAGATAATGTGTGTTGCAGTGGTCTCCTCTGATCAACGGAATGTTGCCGTGACTGCTTCCACCTCCATTCTCATGCTGGAGGTTGTAACCGCATATGCCAAACTCCTTTTTGTTAAAGAATCGTCCATTAGCCTTTGCAATGAAACCCCAACCACTCCGTCTGTTTCTCACCACTGACCCAAGATAGTAGTAGTAATGATGATAGTGGTGATAACGTTGACAGTGGTGGTAATGGTGATAGTGGTGGTAATGGTGATAGTGGTGGTGATGGCTAAGGTGGTGATGGTAGCGATGATGATGATGGTGGTGATGGTGGTGATGGTGATGGTGGTGGTAATAGTGATGGTGGTGATGATGGTGGTAATGGTGACTGTGGTGATAGTGATAATCCACCCATCATGTGTCATGACGATAAGCGTGGGCGGTCATGTTTTGCCATCTCACTCAATCACCAGACTCGTGGATAGTTCCGTGTTTCTGTCTCTATCATGCCACGTGGCCAAGCCATCCAGGTATTTACTTCTCGATCTTCCCCTTGGTCTTTTTCCTTCGATCTTGTCGGTTGTCATTAAGTTCTCAAATTCATTTCGTCTCATAATATGCCCAAAATATGTTGACTGTCTACATTTAATGTCTTTAATCAGTTTACGATCATCATTTGCTTCTTGAAAGACGTGTTCATTGGTCTTTCTGTCTGTCCATGGTATTCTTTGCATTTTCCTCAGAAACCACATTTCCACAGCCATCAAATATGTTTCAGCTTGTCTACTCATTTTCCGCGCTTCACATCCATACAAAAGTACAGGTTCTATGTAGCAATTCAACGCTCTTTTTCTCATTTCAATTGATATCTTGTTATTGTTCTGTATGTTTTTCGTCTTTTATTCTTTTGCCCATTCTACAAGTCTGTATCCTTTTTCGTTTCTCTCTCTCAAGCCATGAATGCCTACGCTGCATCCGTCGCCTTGATTTCCTACGTTTGCGTCGAAATCACCCATTATGATATTTATTTCTGATTTTTTACAGTTTTTCAAAGCGGACTCCATGTCATTATAAAATTCGTCTATACTTTCTTCACTGCATTCACTTGTTGGAGCATATATTAGAATGACATTTATTTTAAAAGTTCTTCCGTTTAATTTCACTAATAGAACTCCGTCTGACGCAGCCCAATATACTTTAACAGAATTTGATGTTTGCCGATCCAGTATAATGGCTACACCTCTTTGCCGTTCTTCTCCTCCAGAATAAATAATCTTACAATCCTCTCCTGTCTTGATCCCTGCCCTTTTCCATCTCGTTTCGCACATTCCTAATATATTAATCTTCTCTCTTTCCATTTCTTGTTTGATGTCTAATTTTCCATCTGCAGTCATTGTTCTAACATTCCAAGTTCCTACTTTCAATTATAGTAATCTTTTGCACTCGATAGCCTGCTGACGGTCTGGAGTCTCCTGGTGGACATGACTATCCCTACCGGTAGTGGCTGCTCCTAATGAGAACCCATTTACGCCGTTACTCTGATTTTCGATGAGACCGTAAAATATCATTTTCTTGGCATCTGTAAAGAAGGTAGTTTGCTATTGCTTTCCTTCTTAGCAGTGACCATACTGGCCAATGGCCGTAGCCATTGTCTCCCCAAAAAGGCTCTGCCTTCCGTCGTGAATCTGAGACCATAACCTACAACTATCTGTCGGCTGTTCTTCAACTGCATCCACCACCTGCACGCATGGCTTCACGTAACCCTAATCGGGAGACTAAACGGGTGCTCCACCTTGCCCAAGGGTGTTCCGTAGGCTAGTGGAGGGAAGGAGGCGCCTTACTTCTCTTTTAATAGGGAATACCCCTACCCCGTCACCCGATGGTGATAATGGTAATTGTAATGGTGATCATGATGGTGGTGAGGGTGGTGATTGTGATGGTGATCATGATGGTGGTGATGGTAATGAGGGTGATGATAATGGTGGTTATGGTGGGGATGATAGAGTTGGCGATGGTGGCGGTGGTGATGATGGTGATTATGATGATAGTAATATTGAGGAAGACCGAGAAGTAAATACTTGGCTGACTTGGCCACATGGCATGGTCGAGACAGGAACACTGAGCTGATCTACGACACTGATGATCGAGTGAAATGGCGAGTCGTGACCGCCCACGCTTTCCAGCATGGCACATGATGGATGGATGGAATGGTGGTTATACCGGTCTCCGTCGCTAAGGTCTTGCGGACAAGATTTGCGAGCCCGCTTACCTGCGTTCGAAACACATCTGCGACCGATTAGGCAGCAGACCGCGGCGCGCTGGGTCTTAACGTGTTGGCATGGGAGCCGATCGTTCGGAAAGCAATTGCAAACTACTGAACCTAAATTTGCCAAGACATCAACAACAGCAGTAAAATTCTGGTGTTGACAGCGATGTCCTGTAAATAGGATATGCAAAAAAATATAGTGCTTATGGTGGGGTTGATGATCCTGTTGGCGATGGTGATGGTGATAGTGGTTGTGGTGATGGTTGTGGTGGTGTTTTGTGGTGGTGATGGTGATGGTGATGATGGTTGTGATGATAATGGCCGTGATTGTATTCTTGGTGGTGGTGGCAATAATGGTTGTGATAATTTGTGGTGGTTGTGATGGTGATAATAATGGTTGTGATAATGTTTGGTGATCGCAGTGTTTGTTGTGATAGTGATTGTGATAATGTTGTGTTTGTAGTGGTGATTGTGATAATGTTGTGGCTGTAGTAGTGGTTATGTTGATGGTTGTGATAATGTTTAGTGTTTGTGGTGGTGGTGGTGGTGGTGGTGGTGGTGGTGGTGGTGGTGGTGGTGGTGGTGGTGGTGGTGGTGGTGGTGGTGGTGGTGGTGGTGATAATGGTAGCGGCTGCGCTGGAGATGTTTGACTTCAGTGACCCGTTCATAATAACATACAGTTGTGTAGACAGGGAGGAAGTAAAAATAGACAGACAACTAGACAAATTGGTAAACAGTCAGGAAGAAATACAGACGCTGGGCAGACAGGAAGAAATACAGACGCTGGGCAGACAGGAAGAAAACGACACACACTCAGCGGGGCGGACAGGAAGAACAGAGAGAGTCAGGTAGGCAGACATTAAGAAACTAGACACACAAACAGCGTGGCAGACAAGAAAAAAAGAAAACCGACAAATAGACCAGACATACATGAAGAAGAAAAAAGACAAGAATGTTGATGAAACCGAAAAGGGATGCTACTTTCTCGGTGGATAACCAGTAGTACACCAGATTACCTCCCTTGGGTGTCTTGATGTACCCGGCATCAAAATTCAAGATGGGCGTGATTTATAGAACCCATAATTTGAAAGTCGCGCCAAAGACAAACACTGAAAGACTACATTTGTGTGTGAGGCAAATAACAAATTTGTTGTAGATGCGTTGGGTTCCGTGTTGTGATGTTACCATGTATCGTGAGCATCGTAGATACTACAGACGTAGGGAATCTCTGTTCTTATCATACCTCACTGTCTCGTTTACTACAAAAGCTAGAGTACTACATATAGCCGTACCAGTACTCACTGTCTCTGTTACTTCAGAACCTGGGGGAACTATCTATAGTCATAGTAAACCTCACGTCGTAACTTCAGAACTTTGAAGACTATATCTAGACTTAACAGTACACATTGTCTGTGTTATTTCAGAACCTCGTATACTCTAGCCTTTACAGGACTATCTGAGTAGCTCAAAACCTTGGAGCTGATCTGTAATCTTAATACTATTCACTATCTGTGTGACTTCAGAACCCAGGATATCATCTATGGTCTTACCAATACTCACTATCTATGTTACTTCAGAACCTAGGATGTGATATTTAGTCTATTCAGTACTCACTATTTGTGTTACTTCCGAACCTAGGATGTGATATTTAGGCTGTTCAGTACACACTATCTGTGTTACTTCAGAACCCAGGAGATCATCTAAAGTCCTAACAGTACTCACTATCTGTGTTACTTGAGAACCCAGGAGATCGTCTATAGTCTTAACAATACTCACTGTCTGTGTTACTTCAGAACCCAGGAGATCATCTAAAGTCCTAACAGTACTCACTATCTGTGTTACTTGAGAACCCAGGAGATCGTCTATAGTCTTAACAATACTCACTGTCTGTGTTGCGTCAGATTCTAGGAGGTAGTACTTAGTCTGTTCAGCACTCACTATATGTGTTAATTCAGAATCTAGGAGGTAATACTTAGTCACTCATTATTTGTGTTACTTCAGAATCTAGAAGATCATCTCCATTCTTAACAATACTCATTATTTGTGTTACTTCAGAACATAGGAGGTGATATTTAGTCTGCTCGGTACTCACTAACTTTTTTACTCCAGAACCTATAAGCTCATCTCTAATCTTAACAGTTCTCACTATCGGAGATACGTCAGAACCTCAGAAACATATCTCTAATCTTAACAGTATTCTCTATCTGTGATACTTCCGATGTTGGAGCCTTATCTCTAATCTTAATCACTGTCTGCGTTACTTCAAAACCTCGAAGACATATCTCTAACTTTAAGAGTGCTCGCTATCTGTGTTACTTGAAAACCCAGGAGAATACTCACTGTCTGTGTCAACGGCTCGTATAAAGTTTTTGATCTCATGTATTGACGGCCTCTGTCCCAGAGAGACCATGACAGATCCCAGCTCGTCCGATGTAATCATCCCGTCGCCGTTTTTGTCAAACATGTGAAATGCGTCTCTGATCTCTGTGAAATAGATTACCAAGAAGTCATCATATACGTGGCGCATGTAATCATAGATTTGGCTAGTGTAATCATAGCAATCACAGATTTGGCTATTGTAATCATAACAATCACAGATTTGGCTTTTGTAATCATAGCAATTATAGATTTAGCTATTATAATCATAACAACCACAGATTTGCTATTGTAATCTTAGCAATTACAGATTTGTTTATTGTCGTCATAGCAATTACAGATTTGGCTTTTGTAATCATTGAAATTATACATTTAGCTATTATAATCATAGCAACCACAGATTTAGCTATTGTAATCATAGCAATTACAGATTTGGATATTGTAATCATACCAATCACAGATTTGGTTACTGTAATCATAACAATCACAGATTGGTTATTGTATTCATAACATACTCATATAATCTATAAATATGTTCTCTGTGGCGAAATTGTCTAGTTGCCCGCCTCAAGCTATGAAAGCCGCGGTTTCATGTTCTAACTTCTTTATTCAGTTCTTGAAAGAAGTTAACTCACAAAGAAAACAGGTTATTCCCAACAGAAGAAGACAATCCAGATTATCCGGCCACATTATGAGAAAGGTCAGACTGGAGTATGTCGTGACAACGCGAATGCAGACTTTTGACAGTGATCAGTAGTTAAATCTTAGCTGAGATGAGAGATTTGCTGTTGATAATAGAATATTATGAGTTCAAACAGTGAATTCAGTGTTGAGAATACATAATGTCTTGTTTGTAGTAGTCGTTGCAGTAGTCGTACGGTTCCAACTTCATAGCAACAGGTAACCCCATAATTGATCGATTCCTTTGCTAGCAGAAACGACACAAAATGCTATAGTCTATTATCCTTGGTGTTCTTGTGAAGGAAAACAGTAGCTTCGACAAGACCAACTCGCTAGAGCACCGACAACACGCCATCCTTCACCTGAATGTGAATGTTCATTGTCCAAGAAAACAGTGGTCCCGTAAAACACTAGAAGCCTGCACACGCACCTTAGCTTAAGGCGTCCGCCATTTTCTGAAACTGCACTTCACAAAACAATGCCATATTGGGAACAGGCCAGTTGCTCTTCGGAACACACAAAATACGAATAAAAGCAGAATAATTTGCGGATGAATACAATGAACTGCAAGAAAAGGACTGACCTTGTATTTTCTCGTCGGAAAATACGTGTTTCTTGGTTAGTTTTTTGGGCTTTCTTCTCTGAACTTTTTCTGATGCCTGAATGACAAGAAAAACAAAAAGTGCTATAAAATATATAAATAAAATGGCAAAAAATACACATAAATCACACATGGTCGCCATGATCTTCAAGTGCATGTTTACAATATTTTATGACATGATCAGTACATAAGCTGAGTCGAGAGTCTTTGTTTACTAGTTATCAATCCAGATAGGCGCAAAAAACTTTTTAACAAGGAAAGAGTGGTTCTAACAGATTATTTAATTAAAAAAAAAACACCCATAGAAATGACAACAGCAGAATTACAACATGTCAAACAATATATATGTCAACGATCTACACACAGGGGCTTAGAGAGTTAAGACGGAGCTATACAGAGTATACTAGACAAGAGAGACACAGGCACTATATTTAGCCTGACAACAGGACACAAGTGTGTCAACGACGAGAGCATTAAGTGCGTATGAGCGAGAGTATAGGAAACTCGCCTCTCGACGAGTAACTGGGGAATACCAGTTACAATAGTTAACTGACCAAGCGTGCTGGGACTCTACGCACGCAGAACTCGTCAGCGCACGCAGGACTGAATGTCCGAAGTTGAACGCGCAACTAGAAGCGTGCCTCAGACGGGGGACAAGGACTGAGAGAGAATAGACGTGTTCGCTAGGAACCATATGTAGTTTATAGACAATAGTGTTAGCTAGACCTTAGATTCCAATTAGTGTATAGTATCATTATTTCCACCTCTTCATTGCATCTGTGAAACATACCATGTTGTTGATTATCAATGAAGTAATCCGCTCGCCGAGCTTGTGTGTCATAAGCTCTAAATAAAAATGTATCCTTTTGCAAACCACACGAGTTATTGATTCGTGTTGTGCAAAAGTAGGGAGTCCTGAATAACCTGTCGCAAGTAGGTTGTTGACAGGCAGGACCCATTTGGTGTCAGAAGCTTCTGAACCAACGTCTAGAGACTCTAAATTTATTTTGTGGTGTTAAAATTATCCAAACGTGAATTACTAAATATAAAGTTTTGAAATAGATTTTTTCGAGAATGAACACCAAAATACTTTAAAAAGTACTATTTGTGGAGCTTGAACCACAATTAACAGAAAAGAATTAATAAACTGTGTAATTCTGTGAAAATTAATAAGAAATGTGTATGAAGTTGGTTAAATGAATATTGTACAAATATGTTGCAAAGTTTTCAAGCACACCATCGTGTACATTACATTTTGTGTGATACAGCCATCAATGTCAACATTTTGTGTGATACAGCCATCAATGTCAACATTCATCACATTTGATGGATATTAGCTACTAAACGGAATCGATAGAGCGTAGTTATACCAACTAGGAAGGAAAGTGAAGACAAGACGACAGTGACATTCATACGACGCATCATCTTACAAATCATGACGATCATTGATACTATCATATCATTCATTCATTAACATCATCTATCATTATCAAAATCACATTTGTTGTTGATCAGCCACATGAAAAATGAACATGTATCTGTAACATAGACATGTTTTTCTAAACTATTGATGCTCTAACAAACAGAAGCGTCAGTTTGCCAATCAAGTCGATCATTATTGTATAGAGAAGTCAGCGGTGGAACATCCCAAGTGCCAAGTTTTTCCAACCTATTAGATGAGTATATTTTCGAATCATTTTGATACTGACCATTTTAACGATGCATCTTATTTTTCAGTAACGATGTAAATAACTAACATATAACTGTACAACTATTGTGTGAAATTGAAATATTATTGTTGTAAAATAACATAAGATCACAAAATGGCATCGTTAAATGACTGCATCCAGGCAGGCAAAGCACTAGGCCATACTGGACAGGAATTAGAAAAATGAGTTGATCAAAAATATAAAGAAGAAATAGCTCGACAGAAGGAAGAAACAGACAGAAAAACTGCTTTACAGAGAGAAAAGCTGCTATAGATAGAGATGAAAGAGCATTAGAAAGACAGCATCAAAAAGAGCTGAAAGAAGCAGAGGAAGCCACGAAACAAAAACAGTTGGAATTAGATCATGCCATGAAAGAGAAGCAGATTCAGGTAGAGTCAGAGACAAAGTTAAAGATGAAAGAGTTAGAGATAGAGTCAAATATTCAAATAGCCTCTAGTAAACAGAAGAGCCAGGAGGAGCAGAATAAGTTTACCAAATATAAAGGCCTCATCAAGCCATACAGCGTAGGCGATTCCATTTCTGCATGGACGGAGAATATCGAGTTCCAACTTAAGACTCAGAAAATACCTTTAGATGACTGGGCAATGATCTACATGAGAAATCTCAGTGGGGAGCCATTAAAAGTGATAGAATCAATACCTACAGAACTAAGGAGTAACTATCAAGACATCCACGATAGAATCATGCAACACTTTCTGCTTGATGCTCCAGGGTATAGAATTCAATACTCACAAATAAAGCCTAAACCTACGGAAACGTTCCTAGATTACGTCTCTAACGTGCAAAGTACATTTAACAATTGGCTTAAAGCGGCAAAGGTGGGTAAAAACTTTGACAAACTGCAAGATCTAATGGTAATGGACAAGGTTATAGCTACAGTCCCTACCCCATTTGCAAAGTTCTTACAACAGGCAGACATAGAATCCATTCAAGAGCTAGAAAAACGGGGGTCGGCTTACTTTTCTGCAAATCGTGATGTCTTTAAAACCACCATCCATGATACTGAGATCACTGCCTTTGTGAAAAATGAACCAAGTAGATCGTATAGGCAAAAAGAGTATCGTAAGAAAGACCAGCCTTATCAGAAGCCTCCACTGTGTATTTATTGCAAACTTTATCATCCTAGTTATTCTATGTGTGATAAGAACCCAGCCTATCCATCTCACTTAGAAACGGTCATAAAGAAGCAAGAGAATAGGAGAAATTCTTTTAAACGTGCCATCAAATGTTATTTTTGTTCGAGTTATGGCCACTATTCGGCAAAGTGTTTGGGCAGACAAAGAATGAAAGCAAACAATGCTATGCTCACTGATACGTCATCTGATGATGAGAGTGTCATTGACTCTGAGCTTGAGAATGTACTACCAGAGAATGTGTGTGAAAGTGTGGCAGTAGTTACTGATATATTTGATTTCAATAAATGTCTTACATGTCATCAATTTCATGCGGAGGGAAAATTAGAATGTGGTCACGTTATTCCATGTGCCATTGAAGATGCTAATGCAGTTAATGCCTCCAGAGGTAAATTGAAGTTCTACGATGCACTGGTCAACAATCAACCATGCCAGTGTTTGGTGGACAGCGGGAGCACTGTACTTGGCCTGAGAAAAGAACTGGTGAGACCAGAAGATTACACGGGTGAATTTGTCAAATGCCGTACTTTCTCAGGAACGATTGAGAAATATCCACTGGCAAAAGCGCAGATAAATACCCCATTTCTTACCGGCACATTTACGTGCGCAATCCTTCAAGACCCTTGTACGGATCTTATTTTAGGATGCTTGACTTCACTAAAGAAATGTACTGACGATGATATTTTAGCCTGGAAGGAAACGAACCTGGCTAACGCTGTAACGAGGTCAGAAACTCAAACACACTACACTGACCTACAGAACGAGATGTTACAGCTGTTAACACCTTGCGGTGCTACTAACAATAATACCCGCCAAGAATTTATCGAGGCACAACGCACCGATCAAACTATCGCACCTTATTTTAAATTGTTAGGTGAGCGAGCGAAAGTGACTAAAAATGCATCTTGGTATTTTAGAATACACAACGGAATTCTCATGCGTTATTACACAAATAATAACCATGAAATTCAGCAAACGGTGTTACCTGTAACATACCGACAAACTGTGCTAAAGATCGCACATGAGTCACCGTTTGCTGGACATTTGGCCTATGAAAAAACCAGAGCCAGAATTTTGTCACAATTTTACTGGCCTAAATTCTGTACTGACATAAAATTTTTCTGTCGTTCATGTACTATGTGTCAACATCGTGTAAGAAAGGGTAAGCATGTGACGGCCAAAGGTCAACAGTCATTATTGGCATCACAACCAATACACATTGAACCTAATCAGAAAGTTCTCCTGTTACTACCAGATGAACGAAATTTATTGCTAACATCATGGCAAGGGCCATTCAACGTCGAACGGAAAGTGTCGGATGTTGACTATGAAATATCGATAAAGGGAAAATTAAAGATATTCCATATCAACATGCTGAAACCATATTTCTCACGACAGGAACTACAGACAGACGAACAAAATGCACCCACACCAAGTAATCGGACGACAGACGTACACAACACAACTACACTAGGTAGGGCGACACACGACAGCGACATCGCAAATACACTTAGCCAGATAACAGCACACACAGCTAATACCACTACAGTACTTAACCAGACAGATGACGACGGATTAGAATTACCAGTCCCTACTGTAGACACGACTGGGACCATTGACAGTATACGGATAGAAACCAAACTTACTGACGAGCAACGACGACAGATGATAGATTTAGTGACAGAGTACAAGGACATTTTCTCCGACATCCCAGGAAAGACAGACAGAATAGAGCATTCTATCATTCTGACTGATAACACCCCTATCAAATGTCGACCTTATTCCATCCCTCTAAATTATAGGGCAAATCTCGACAAAGAACTACTATCTCTTGAGTCGAGTGGAATAATTCAAAGATCACAGTCTGAATATTCCTTTCCTATCGTTCTTGTCGCCAAAAAGGACTCTACTATTCGCCTCTGCGTCGATTATCGACGTCTAAACAGAGTGACAAAGATCGATGCTGAGCCAATTCCAGCATGCGAGGATTTGATTCTAGATATGTCTACATCTCGTATATTTTCTAAACTTGATCTCACTCGAAGCTACTGGCAAGTCCCGATGCAACAAAATTCAATTCCTTTGACAGCTTTTTCCACACCTCTAGGACTCTATGAGTGGCGCTTTCTTCCTTTTGGCCTTCGTAATGCTCCTGCCACTTTTGTACGTCTTACTAGAGATCTGCTCCACGGGGTACCCAATACATCTACATATATAGATGACATATGTGTACATACTGAAGACTGGACGTCACACCTACAGAAACTGAGACATGTCTTCGACAGGTTACGATTATTCGGTCTTACCGTCAAACCAACTAAGGTTGAGTTGGGCATGGAACAAATTGACTTCCTAGGCCATACCATCTGCAGAGGCCAACTCAAAACAGACGAGAAAATAGTCACAAAGATTCTAAATTTGACTATGCCAACGACCAAGAAACAGGTCAGAAGTCTGCTTGGTCTTGTAAACTACTATAGTAAATTTATTCCCAATCTGGCGGAAATCACCAGTGTTTTTTCCAATATTTTGAAAGCTTCGGCTAAATTGGATGTGAAAGATGCAGCGTTAATTGGAACGTTATCAAAGTTGAAATATCTATTCAGTGTACCACCTATTTTGCGTTTACCTAACAAAAATCTTACCTATTTCCTCCGCACAGACGCAAGTGCGATTGCCATATCTGGTATATTAGGCCAGTTTTACGATGGGAGGTTCCACCCAGTGATGTTCGTAAGCCGGAAAGTTACCCCAGCTGAATCAAGATACTCAGCATCTGAATTGGAGGGCCTTAGCGTAATCTATTGCGTTAGAAAACTGCATAGGTTTTTGGCAGGTACAGAGTTTGTAATCCAGTCCGACAACTCTCCCCTTGCGGTAATGCAGTCTGGCATCCCTCAAAACAACAGGATCTACAGATGGTCCTTAATATTGGCAAACTATGCCTTTACAATCCAACATTTGAAGGGATCATTGAACTCTTTGGCAGGACGTCTTAAGTAGACCTTCAGATATAGCAGATACCTGAAGTACAGGAAAAGAACGACGACTTATCACCAGAAACAGTGACACTGTAGCTATTAATGAAATCAGTGACGTGTGTGATAGAAAAGTTACACTTTAAGTATGTTCTTTAAGTGCGTTAATATCGCCAGCCAACTAGACTGTGTAAGAAAAACAGTGCCATTATGAGTAAATGAACAGGCACATGAGTAACATTGTTACAGCGCGAACACGTAGATAAGCCATAATTACATCGAAAGTGTTAGACTTGAACCTACATAAACTAGTAGGGAACGTTATATATAGACACTATCCTGACAGGAGAGCAGATAATACTGTGGTGAATTGAACTAGGTTATGAAACTAGTCTACCAGGAACAGTGCTCGAACATTACAACAGAAAGGACCCATTTGGAAAGGACGACGTTAGTGTAGTTATATAATAACGTAATTGTGATATGTATATTACATTGTGTTTTTTTAAACAGTGCGCATAACCTCATTTTGTATATTTATAATTGAATTGCAAATGTTCAATTAATTATATGACGTTATTTATGTTAGTTCATAGGTATAAATCATCCACATTTACTTAAAAACAGCATTTAATTTAACACTTACGTTAGAAATGTAATTATTAGACATTACTTTATCACATCACCATGTAAACATAATCATTTAGAGATTAATTTCCTTAAGACATCATTTCTAAACTAACCCAACCATTAGAAAATTAACATCATTTCATTTACCGATAATACTATAAGGTAACTAACCCACTTTGCTTAGAGATAGTTAATTAATTAGGTTATTTCCCTTAGATTAATTTAGAACAGCACACGAAATTACTATAGCTTAGTTAGATTAGTTAGTAACACATGATCGGTAACTAACCATCATTGCAAACGTGTATAATATGTTGTATAGATATGACGCGTGCAAACTCATAGCACAGTCATGTGGCGTGAAGACTTGTACGATTCAGCCAATCATTTATTGTAAATATGTATTGTTCATTTATGTAATATTATGAACCATATTTTAAAGACGAATGAATGTTTTAACATAACTATGGTATGAAAGTTGAGCGAAAGATGTATAGATGAGAGGAGTGAATGAAGACAAAGTAAACATTGAGTGAGAGAGAGAGAGAGATTTAGCGGAATTTTTTTTCTCCGCGCAAATCGTCTTATTATGACTTGTCTCTGTCGATCTGTGTAAGCAATGTGTTGTTCAGTTTTAAGTGTGTAACTGCCATAGTTTAGAAATAGTAGTAGTAAATACAAGAAGTACTTTGAGCATCTTAAAACGAAATTGTGGTCATAAATAAAATTAACCAACATTTGTAGCCACAATAATCCGATTTACGGCGCTCGAAGTAATACATACATGTAGAATAGAAACACAGACACATGTTAGCAAGGTATTTACATTGTAGTTTATTAGATAACACGCAAACAAACAGGAAAACAAACACATAAAAGTTGCATTCACCATTTGTTGCAAAGAACGGTAACTTAAAACAGGGGACACAATAACTTCTGTAAAAAACCTGAAAGTAACATTGAAAATATTTATTCACAAACGGAAGTTAAAAGGTGAAGAGTAGAACAGAGAGCATACGAGTTGGTACTAATATTATAGGGGAACATGAACAGTATGCTCATGTGTTGTTCTCTTAACAGAGACAACTTGTTGCGGGTTGTCATATTGGGCAATTTGAGGACAGGTCGAGACATAAGTCAACGGGTGAAAGTCAAAAGACATAGGGTCAAACGACGGAAGCCAGGACATAAGTCATAAGACAACGGTTCCGGATCAATACAATTCCCAAGAATATAATAGAGGTCTATAGCCAACTATATTGATGTGATGCACTACTCAATTAGCCGAGTGAATCAATATAACAGTGTGAAAAGGGAAAAGAAGATAGTTTGTTCTATCCCCAGAAGAGATACTTAAACTGATGAGATCTTTGACAAAAATTGGACAGCCAATTTTTCAAGTGACGAATACGTGTTACATACGGGAGTTAAACGGTTGTAACACTACACACAGAGGAGAGGAGTGTGTCAAAGATCTACACACAGGGGCTTAGAGAGTTAAGACGGAGCTATACAGAGAATACTAGACAGGAGAGACACAGGCACTATATTTAGCTTGACAACAGGACACAAGTGTGTCAACGACGAGAGCATTAAGTGCGTATGAGCGAGAGTATAGGAAACTCGCCTCTCGACGAGTAACTGGGGAATACCAGTTACATTAGTTAACTGACCAAGCGTGCTGGGACTCTACGCACGCAGAACTCGTCAGCGCACGCAGGACTGAATGTCCGAAGTTGAACGCGCAACTAGAAGCGTGACTCAGACGGGGGACAAGGACTGAGAGAGAATAGACGTGTTCGCTAGGAACCATATGTAGTTTATAGACAATAGTGTTAGCTAGACCTTAGATTCCAATTAGTGTATAGTATCATTATTTCCACCTCTTCATTGCATCTGTGAAACCTACCATGTTGTTGATTATCAATGAAGTAATCCGCTCGCCGAGCTTGTGTGTCATAAGCTCTAAATAAAAATGTATCCTTTTGCAAACCACACGAGTTATTGATTCGTGTTGTGCAAAAGTAGGGAGTCCTGAATAACCCGTCACAAGTAGGTTGTTGACAATATACACAGAATGAAAATAGTAGTCTAGCAAACTGGAAGAGCACAGCGACCAGCAGGCGATGAGTCCTCCTAAGGACAAGTCCTTTCAGGATTACATCCGAATATAGAAAGACAAATAAGAACAAATTAAATACAATGAAGACCAGCAACTAACTTACAACCCCAATTATAATCTGATCAAAGGTTGAACAGGATAATCTTAACTGATTAAAGTGACATGGGATGATTAGTCGTCATAAGCGACTTCCCATATCTGCCATGGAATTATATATCGCAGACATGTTGTCATTGCTTTATAATACAACATGTCTGCTAACATATTAGTAACTTTGAGGTCATAACTGTGACACGCCATGTTTATTTGGTCCGAACCTATTGTTTGTTTGGCACTAAATCTGTTATTAACATAAAATGGGGGCCACAACCAGTCCAAGTAACGTACCCAGGTTCTAGAGGGAGCGAGCATATAAAACGGCGCCATGATTCACATAAAACCACGACCGTGATGACTTTAGTCAAACAAGTTAACTTGGCGTCACTTATTCAAAACAGGGCACAAAGAAAGAGAGTGCTCAAGTGCTATATAGAACCTGTTTTGCTGTATGGCAGTGAATCTTGGAATGTAAATGAACACATTAGGAATAACTTGGAAGCAACAAGGATGTGGTTCCTGAGACAAATGTAACGACCCTTTCCCTGCATTCTCCAGCTACGCCCCTGAACTGCCTTAAAACTGATGTGTTTTGTTATTTGTCCGACACTGCCGAAGATGATAACGTTTAATACGACTATATAATCTAAACGTTTATTTGCATCGCATGCCGCTTGCTCGCTAGAGATATCAACAGCATGTAATATCTGGTTTCTAAATCCAGACCTACACTTGGTAAATCTTTGGCATAGATCTTATTCAAAACCTGGCAAGCAGACATGCCCTGCCCCTGCACACAAACAGCAGGAGTTTAAACTACGACCAGCAAGTGGCCTGGTTGGAGATGTATATCATTTAATCCAACCTAGGCAAGAAGTAGGGTGTCCGGGAAATTGTGTTTATGAGAGCGGGAAACAGAAGCACCAATACATTCACGGACATTTGTGAAAGCTTAGACTTAGCGTCTGTGGCGAAGAGGTAGAGAACGTGATTCGCAATCCCCCATTTCGTGTTAGAACATCAGTTTCAGGTGATTTAGAAGCAAACAGCCTTGCGTTGATTTTAAACAATGGTATGAGCGTCGGTCTTTAAAAAAAAACGTCATCGCAAATTACTGAACGTAAACTTGCCTAGTAAATCACACGAACAACCCCAGACAATTTGCTGGGGTCGATGGTACTGTATTGGATTGATTGATTGATTGATTTAGGAACCGACATCACAGCTCTTCGGGGCATTCCCATAAGCGGACAAGCAACTAACTTTTTGTTAGTGCTGGGGAGTTATATAGAACCCGTTTTGCCTGTATGACAGTGGATCTTGGAATGCAAATGAACAAATTAGGAAGATCTTGGAAACAACAGAGATGTGTTTCCATGAGACGAATGTTGCGAATTCCTTGGACTGACAGAGTAGCTAACAACGATTGCCTGAAAGAGGCTAATGAAATTAGAACATTATATACAACAATAGTTGGGCCGTTATAAACCCAGACAAGGAATTGGTTGTGTGGTGCTCCCTGGATAACCGGATTGTGAAGGCAGATGCCCCGTGTATTATATTGAATGGATGCCCTCTTAGTAAAGAGAGAAAATTGAAGTACTTGGGTATCACATTTGACAGGTGCATGTCTTTTAAGGATCATGTGGAGGCTTTGGTGGTGAAGGCTGGTAGGGGACTTAATGCATTGAGGGCGATGGCAACAACCGGGATAGATCAGAGGATACTTTACAGGCCCTTTCAGCAGTTAATAATATATATAATTGAGTGTGGTTTGGGGCCTGATGACAGCATCAAAGAGCCAGCTTGAAAGGTTGGAGCGCATACAAAGTGTGGCCATGCGGGTGATCCTGGGGTGCACTAAGGACACACCAATTATATGCATGACGCATATCCTGACGCTGCCAACAATGGCTGATAGGCATAGGGTCCTTCAAGCCAAATGGTACCTGAGAGTTGCTGCAGATAAGGATCACCACCTGAATGAAGCCATGGATATGGTCAAGGGCCATAGACTAAGACAAGGCAGGTCCTGGATGGCACAGGCATATATATATATATATATATATATATATATATATATATATATATATATATATATATATATATATATATTATATATATATATATATATATATATATATATATATATATATATATATATATACGACAGGTGTGTGATCTAGAGACCATCAATCGTTTAAAAAAAAAGTGGGATGAAGCACCGGAAGACATGACGAACTGGCACAATGTAATATTGACACTGGGTCGTGAGTACAGAGAGTGGGCGGCAGGCCGCAGCGAGTTTGAGGTGCAACAACTGATCTAGAGTAACACACATCAACGTGACATAGTGATCTATACTGATGGGTCAGTGGTGAGAAACAGAAGGAGTGGTTGAGGTTTCATTGCTAAGACTAATAGATGATTCTTTAAAAAAGGAGAGTCTGGCATATGAGGCTACGACCTCCAGCAAGCGAATGGAAGTGGAAACAGTGTTGCCATTTTAGTACTTTTCGCGCTAAATTTAGTGCTTTTTCAAGTCAGTTAGTGCGAAAATTTTCCGTTTAGCGCGGCCGAGTAAATTTAGTGCTTCACAAATGATTTTTGCTTCTTTTTAGTGCTTTTTTGGGGTGGGTAAAAATTACTTTAATAATAATTTTGGGAACACTAAAAAGCCGAATTTGAACTGAAGCGAGGGAGTAATACAGTCTTAGTACGTTACCGCGCAATATTCAACTAATTTAACTCCCTTTAATACGATTTAGCTGAAAGCGAACGCCATTTTGCAGACAAGTCCAAACGTCAATACATTAGCTTTTAATCGAGTTCATAATTTTGTGGTGTCTACATTATCCTTTCATTTAAGCTTATTTGTGTTTCACCATGAGCAAGAAATATTGTCAAGATTTCAGAGAACAGTGGTTCAGTGACACGAGATTTCAGAAATGGTTGTTAAAAGTAGAAGGGGATAATACTAAGTGTTTTTGCAAATATTGCAAATGTTCAATTGCAGCCAGGTTAAATGATATTGAGAGGCACAAGAATACAACGAAACATCAGAATGCCGAACAACCATTCAGTACACAAAGGCAAACAACAATTGCATTTGACAAACTGAAAGATGATGTCAAAGAAACAGAAGGATACATGAGTTTGTTCATAACTGGCCATTGTTCGCTTCGCGTTGTTGACCATTTAAGTGAACTCTGCAAAGTACACTTTGGTGACAGCAAAGGTTGCAAGAACTTTAAGCTTAGGAGAACTAAGTGCAGAGCAGTTATTTCAAATGTACTTGCACCATATTTCACAACAGACTTGACAGCTGATATTGGCAAAAGTAAATACAGCTTATTTATTGTTGAGAGCAATGACATTTCTGAAACTAAGCTACTTGGAGTAGCTATTAGGTACTATTCAGAGACAAGAAAGCAGTTTGTGGTTACTTACTTAGATTTAGTTGAACTGAGTGACTGCAACGCACAGGCAATATGCAATGCGTTAAAAGATTGTTTAAACAAGAATGGACTTGAGTTGCAAAGATTAGTTGCACTCGGCACTGACAATGCGTCTGTCATGACAGGTGTAAACAATGGAGTATATACAAAATTAAAATCCGCAGTGGGTCGAGCTCAGAACTCATTTTGATGTAGCAAGACTCAACGAGAGCTGTTATACAGCAGAACTTCTACATTCTATGTTTAGCGTGTATCTCATATTTCTCAAGCATATTCTCGGAGAAGTTCAAAGTGTGAATGAAAAATTCGAAGCAGATATACAGGATCCAACAAAACTACTCAGCGATCTTGTCCAGCTCATTGATTCTATCAGTTCAAAGATTGCTATTCCTGGGAAAAAAAATAACAGAAAGTGATGCTATTCAAGATTATTTAGATCCTACTCCCAATCTAGGTTATGAGTTTGAGAAAGAAATAGCAGACAACAAGTTTCCCGATGAGAAAAAAATTCGTGGAAGGTGCATCCAGTTTTTAATAGAGCTATTGACACAGCTGCGTTTACGTACACCCGATAACGTTCGAGTGTTGCAGTCCATGTCATGTCATAGTGGAAGTGAATGTCTACAGCCAATGAAGCCCTGTATATTGGATCTTGCTAAAATGTTTGTAGAAGATGCAGCTACTCTCACCCGCATCGATTTCCAGTGGAGAAAACTTCATCATATGCAGTGGACACAGACCTCTGACACACTTGGACTGTGGGCAGACATAGCCTCATACAGGGATGCCACCGGTGAAAATCCTTTCCAAGATCTTACAGATTTAGCTTTAACTATGCTCATTTTACCTCATTCTAATGCGGACGTGGAGCGTATTTTCAGTCAGATGGGAGTTATAAAATCAAAATTGCGGAATAGACTTAGCATAAAGAGTTTGACAGCTGTTTTGACTATAAGATATGGAATGAAAAGATATGGCAAATGCTGTCATGATTATAAACTACCTAAGGATATTCTGCGAAAAAGTGGATCACAGGAGGCATATACATGTTTCTTTAAATCATACTCCTCATCCTCATCATCGCAGGAGCAAACACAGCAGGAAATAGCTACAGAAACTGAAGAGGAGTTGTTTGACTGGGATTTGGCAGATCTGGAATAAACTTCATTCTAATATTCAGTGATAATAATAAATTATAATGTGCTCCTTTATAACATTTTGAATGAATACCACAAGTGCTTGTTTTAGTGATTTCCCAAAAAATAGTATTGCAATTTGGTGCTTTTTTGGCTCGAGAGTAGTTCTGACTGGGATTTGGCGGATCTGGAATAAACTTCATTGTAATATGAAGTGATAATAATAAATTATACTGTGCTACCTTGTTACATTTGTACTAAAAACAGTTGGTGCTTTTTTTTTTTGGGGGGGGGGGGGGTGCTTTCCAAAAAAGTTTAGCGCTTTTAAAGTGCTTTTTGGGGTCGATTTTGGTGCTTTTTCATCAAAGGGAGATGGCAACACTGGGTGGAAGCAGTCACAGCGGCATTCCGAAGGTTAGGGGAGACCACTGCAACACACATTATCTTATTCACGGAATCAAGAAGTATGCTTAGTAAGGTGGAGAAAGGAATGTTTCGTGTGGAATGGTTCACCTGGCTTCAGAGGTCACAGATTGTGATAATTGTGTGGATGTTTTGCCCTGGCCATACGAGAGTGCGGGGGAATGAACAGGCTGAAAGGCTGGCAGGGAATGCACTCTTGGTAGTGGATAACTTTTGGATAAGGGCGAGGTGGTCGTGCGCCTGTGGGATCAGATGGAGAAGGTGGGGGGGGGGGGGGGCAGATCGAGAATCTGTATGTGGAAATAATGAGATTGCGGGAGATTGGTAGGGGTTCTGGTAGAATCTCAAAACTGAGAGGGAAGACCAGGAAAACTTCCAATCAGATAGCGGTGGGAACGATTAGTAGTGTGACTCTTCGCTGGCTGTTTATTGAGGGGACAGAGTGCGTATGAGAATATCCTGAATGCAGTGATGTCGATTCTTAGCTCAACTGAACTCAACAGTAAGAAAGAGACAAAAAGCTTTCTTTGGTCATGTGATGAGAAGAGAGACATTGGAGAACATCGTGACAACTGGAAAGATCGAGAGGAAGAGAGGCACAGTTAGACCAAGAGAAATGATGCTGGGTGGAGTGAGACGGTGGCACGAAGGAATATCATCAGCAGAGTTGATCTAGAACATCAAAGACCGAAACCTATGGAGAGTCATGAACGCCTTCACCAACTGGCATGGCACTTGATGAAGATGATGATGATGAGCACACACATATTAAATGTGAACAGGGCCACCACATGTCCGCGAGAAACAGGTACATAAATAAACGCACCTACAAGATCAAAGTCAGAAATTATCTGATAGAAGGATACATAATAAAAACAGATTAGGTCACTGAGATAGAGAATGTAAAAATAAGATATGTTTGAAGAAATGTTTGAGGAAACGTAAAACGATTAAAGAAATGTTTGAAGAAATGTAAACATAAGAAAACTAAGACAAACTACTGAACTAAAATTGACTTGTAAATAAAAAAATAAAAATTGGCAAAAGATACTGGATTTAAGCGCAACGTCCTGTAAAAGGTATGCAACTAACATTTAATAGAGACAAAAAAAGTCGCTTAAAAGTCGACAGGGTCGACTTCATTGCACCGGGTTTTATCCTATATGGCTCGGTCTCTTTCCGCAGCGAGGAAAGCGTCGTACAAAGCACGAACTCCGTAGCTCTAGCGACGACCCACAGGAGTCTCCAAAAAATTTAACTCGTGAACCGAAGGAACCCGGAATCGAACCTACAACCTTTGGAGCCCGAGTTAAACGGCTTGACCACTTCGCCACGAAGACTCCCGATTTAATAGAGACAGTTACAGAATGACTGGCATAGAATGACATAATATGACAGTTGACTGGGAGAGCACGGTAAGCCATTGACTGACTGGCATCTTGCCGTATTGACAGATGATAGTTTGTAAAATGGAGTTATACATCTCCATAGCACAAAGTCTGGGCTGAATTTAGAGATTATATGTTTCATATGCAGCATGATCCCTCTCTTGGCTTGCCTAGTTTACTCTAGAGGAAAGGTAACACCAAAATATCTGGAACAAGACCAGCTGCAGAAGCTGCCGGTTCAGCAAATCAATGCTCAAACTGTCCGTCTGTTCCATCCTAGACCATTTGCCGACCACGCTTAGGTCCTGGTCTGGCCAGCCATGACATTTAGTCTTTAGGTTGCATTTCCTAGCACTAACTTAAGTCTTGCACCATTCCAATTGCACTCCTCCGCCCGAAGCCGTTGACACAATGTGGTGTGCCAGGTTTGGTGAGCACTATAACAGTGTAGCCTGTTATACGGGGCTAGTTAGGTGGCACAGTGTGCAAAAAAGAGGGAAATAAATAGATGAAGCTCGCGTGAGCCCCGTAGTTAAGTAGTTAGGGACGCTCACGTGCTGACGTAGGGATAAACAAGGGCTTAGTTACAACTCAGCCGCCGAACCAACAACATGTATTTGTTTTGATAATCCATGTATCCGTTTTGATAATACTGAAACTTCTTCAATTAAGCTGAGTCCTTAACAGTCATCAGTGGCTTGTCTTCATATATTCAGTTACCTGCAGTCGCCTTTGGGTTGTCGCTCTGTTATACAGCTCAAAATGTTGCCGTCGTCGTAGGATTTCTTACTTGGGTTGCCCGCGGCCAAACGAAGTAAGTTCCAAACTACACGTTTTAATGATGCACATCTGAGAACTACTACAGAACATCAAAGTAGCTGTCAAATACACGCTCAAGCTGAAGAGATGGCGTAGAAATTTAAGATTCAAGATACTTTAGAGGTCCGCTTAAACTCAACTTCAAGATCAGGCAATCTTGTCAACTGTTGGAGCCTGAAGAAATATAAACTCAATTTTTGTCAACTGTTCGAGCCTGTAGAAATATAAACTCAATTTTTGTCAACTGTTCAAGGCTGAAAGAAACGTCAACTGATAACGCTCTGGTCATGAAGAATTGTTGCATAGTATACGATCCAGCCGCATTGGGCTCCTCTGAGGCGGTTGGGCATAATGGTTGCCGACCCAGCTGAAGAGGATAACCTATTTCAAGCGTCCTGTTAACTTGACCAAAGCTGAGCTCAAAACGATACAGTTTGTACCCATCCAGGGGTGAAATCAGAAATCAGAAGACAGAAGTGCCCATCCAGGGGTGAAATCAGAAATCAGAAGACAGAAGTGCCCATCCAGGGGTAAAGTCCGAGGTTTTCCATCACACAGGCTAAGCTAGAAACCTGAACCCAGAGGTTTTCCGGGAGAGAGAAAGGAAGCAAGTATCACGCTCATCATTTAAGAAAATTTTGAAAACGCTTATGGAAAGTACAGCCTTTATACGCCACGCCAAGTCGTATCCTTAACCTACAATTGAACATAAAAAGTATATTGATTATATGTATTTATAATATTGTAATTGTGCAATAGTTTTCATTGATTGACCTTATTAGAAGATTTAACAAAGACACTAAAATGGCACAGGATGAGGCTTCGTTGACACAAATTTTGGGTGGAGTAGGTAGAGCAATAGGCAGACTTAACACAGCAATAAAACAACAAAGAGTAAGTACAGACATTGAAAAATTCAGTGGACAAGCGAGGGATCTTAAGAAATAGATGACAGCGGTAGAAAAACACTCTTTCTTAGTAGGAGCCACAGACGAGGAAAAGAAAAAATTTGCTTACCAGGCTACTGTATCACCGGTCTCGGATCATATTAGGAGGAAATTAGAAGCTGGGGCAGATGAAACTTGGAAACATTTTAAAGATGACCTGGCCCATAAATATGCGGAGATCACAGATCCACAACACGCTTTCTCAGTGTTAAAACAGTCTAAGCAGAACAATGGAGAAAGTGTTCAACTATACAGCGACAGGTTAATTAATTTAGCTAAGGAGGCGTTTCTAGGACAGAACGTACAGGGTGAAGAGGTAAACAGGATGTTAGTTGGAATATTCGTTGATGGCATAAAGTCAGATGGACTTAAATTCAAGCTTATGGGGGAAAATCCTGCGAGATTATCACAGGCTGTGGATATAGCTGTACAGGAAGAACGTTTGAGAAGGAGATTTAGACTAAGGGTAGGAAGAGAAATAGGAAGCAATAGAGAGGATAGAATTGAGGAACCTATGGAGATAGGACAAGCAAGGTACGGATGGAGAAGACGGGGAGAAATACAGACACTGCAGGGAAATAATAACGAAAGTAATCAAGATAGAGGAAGATAAATGAGAAATCCTATAAGAGAGACAGTAGCTAGTACAAATATGGTCCTGTTGGAATTGTGGACAGAAGGGACACACTTTTAGATTTTGTGGCAACAGACGTGCTCAGGTTAGTACACAGAATAGAAGTGTTAATAGTAGACCAAATAGGAATTTTAGAGAAATGCAAAGAAGACGCCGAGTTAATCAGACCAGCGCAGAAATACTGACACTGGTAAGAAATTAAAGAAGACAACGTAGTCGAGGTTTCCAATCGAATGGCCAGTATGATACCATTACACTAAGGCCACGTCAAAGTTCAACCTGCTTTAGAAGACAACCGCTTTATAACAACGACAGAAACTATCGCAGACGGGATGTAAACGACGTGACGAGAACACGAAGGTATGAAGAGAGACAACATAGCAGGCCAGAAGTCAATGGTTGGCAGAGACAGAATTTTTATAAGAAAAGATGGAACTGGAACTGGCCATCTAATAATGAAGAGCTGAGAACATTGCGAAGTCAATGGTTTGAGATCAGAAGGTTGAGATATGCACTCGCAAAGTCAAACAAAAGAGAAAATCAGCATCAGACTAATAGAACCTTAGCTGATGATCGACAGGTGTTTTCAGTTGTTAGAAGTAGACAAGAAAGAGCGACACAGACGCAGACAGGTAATATGATAGACAATAATACGCAAACTCAGGTAGACACGGTACAACCGACTAAAAAGATAGGAAGGGGAACACAAACTATTAAGACGGTAGAACTTACAGAACCAACACAAGTAAAAATTGAAAAGGTTGCGCCAGTCAAAATTAAAGAGAATGTATGTAAGCCGTTAAAACCAAGAAACACCAGACAGAAAGTTAGAAAAAGTGTTAAAGCCAGATCTGCAAGTTTGCTAGTAAACGTAGGTACGACTGGCGTAGTAGCAGATGCCTCAGATGGAGACATTGAGTTTCTCCCTGACTGTGACATGAAAGGTAACGGTATAAATAAAAAGAATATTGGTTGTAGTAGTTCCGACTACAGAGATGTTGCTTCCTCTTCTACAACATATAATCAACAGGTTGGGGGAACGACCATATACAGTGATTATTCAGAGGACGAGGGAGGAAGATATAAAATATATCGGACGTATACTGAAAATAGTGAGCAGACCGACGCGGTAAAGACAGGAGTAGCAAATAAAGGAAACAGAAAGAAAGCACTTAAGAAGAAGAATAGTAATAAACAGATGGCAGAAATTTACTCGACTACGGAAGATGACATAAGAAAGATCAGAGAATATATGACCATAAGACCTGAATACTTTAATGACAGTCTGACAGTTATAGATACTGAAGATGAGATAGATGAAGAGAGACACACACTAGTAGTAGGAGACAATGAACTATTTGGGTTAGATGCGCTCTATAGCTGTTAGAATTCTGAGGATGATGAATGGCATATTGCATTGTTTTGGCTTACGAGATGAATTGCGGTTTGAGCATATACATATGTTTCTGTCTAAAATAGGCAGATGCGTTTTTTTTTTTGGGTGTAGTATCACAATATATGGTGCAGACAATAGTGTTATTTTGGGTAGAGAGTCACAGCAAGTGATAGATAATTTTAAAGCTGGTGAGTGGTGGAATATTCTACGTGGGTACGCTATAAAGAATATCTTGTGTTTGGTTGTGGTGCGGGGAGAATAAACAATGTGGAAATTGAAATGTCCCTTGTCCGGAATGGCCGGATGGAGTGGGTTGATCACGTTGAGTGATGTGTGCTTGAGTAGTGGACGTAAGGTAAACTTGACACGGAAGTAAGCTTATTATCATTGCTAGAGATAATGTGTAGTTTGAGTAGGGTAGGCTCTGAACTTTTAAAAGGGAGTGAATGATTGAGAAAAGTGAAAATAAGAAAGCAGTTGAATTGAGAAAGTCCTGTTGAGTATTGGAGTCATTCGTCTAGTTATGCGTTATCCTTGCGTGTGTAAAAGTGTAGACAAACATGTGTTCGTAGCGCTGAAGAGGGAAGTTTTGAAAAGTCGTTTGGGGTGGGGTGCATGGATAGAACGATGTCAAGTGGTTGGTAGTAGCGCATAGATGTACGGGGCCCTTGGTATATCTTAGACTTGAAGCGGTGTGAAGGGAGATTGTGTCACTGTCTGAGCAAGCATAAAATACGAGTGCCGTGCGAAGAATTGATGAGTGGTGACGCTGATAAAGCATACCGGTGATTTCGTGGAGGACAGAGTAAGTGAGTGATGTGAAAGTTGAAAAAGGTAGAGAGTAGATGATTGAAAATTTGAGATGGCTTCTGTTTAGAATGAGTGGTATTGGATGGTATAAATAATTAATGAAAATTCTATGACAGGATGACAGATAGAGAATTAACGTTCCGTTTGTTGTTTTAGGAAGCAGATTCCATGTCGTTGGCGGATGTGAGTGTGCGGAAGAATGAGAGAACACAGAGAAGTTAGCTGCGAAGGGCTGCTGATAAATGGGAAAGTGATTGTCAGCGACTAAAAGGTATAGACAACAGGATTAATGTGTTGGATGATGGGGGTTGGCGAAGAATTGGTTGTCTGAGTCAAATTGTGAAGAGAAGAGTTGATTCTGGTTGGTGAAGATAATAAGGAAAATTGAGGAGTAAGGGTGAGAGAGGCAGAAGTGAGTAATTCTGAGAAAGTATTATGTGAAGAAGCACGTGAATCGTTAGAAACATGTTAGAATGTAGGGCTTATTAAGAACTTGAGGAATTAATAATACGGGAGGATGCAGCGTTTCTTACGTCAGGTGTTCGAAAGCAGTCAACAGTAAACGTTATGAATGGGAGACTAATGTTACGGAAGAATGTAGAGCTTGAGACGTCGACTGTATGATGTGCTCCCCAGACCTAGTACAATTAGAAGTAAGACCAATGTGGTACTAGAGACTAATTAAGAGACTGACACTATTAGGTAGAATGATGTGAGAAAAAAAAAAGGCTTAGTTTGCGATTATGCTTGCTGGAGGAGAGGTGATTGTCGATTTACAGAAAACGGATGGTCATTTTTAATTAATGACTTTTGTTGAGGGAATAAATATTGTTCTGCGTATAATGAGAATATAATCTTTCGGTAACAGATATATTGTGGGGTTAATGCAGGTTAATAATTGTCCTAGCATTGAGTTTTTTTTTTTTTTTAATTGTTTTTAGAGTAGTGGAATAGGCATGACTTGTGTTCTTTGTAGTGAATAGATATATATTACTCATTGGTCCTATAAGAGACCAATGTTGTTTGGTTACAATAAGTAGTTGATTTTATTTGAACTTGATTACTATTTCATTATGTATATTTATTTTGAAAAATGTGGGGATATATGAAAACATGTTTGAAAACAAGGGGGGGGGGGGGGGGGGGGTGATATTGTTCTATTTTGATTTGTCTTGACTCCAGTTATTTATGAATTGTGGTTTTATTTAGCTAGTATGTTACTTTGTTTGATTAATTTCACTTGCAAAAGTTATAATGATTTTCTTTCTTGAGTTGCCCTGACCATGTTTAAAATAGTTTTTCTTTTGGCGTTCAGTTGTGGGGAATTATAAAATATGAACTGGTCCATATTAAAGAGACTTGTTAATAGGGTCCTTGGGAGTTCTGGATGCAGAGTTACGTTCAGAAAAAATGAGGCAACTTTAAGAAATGATCTTCATGGGGTAGAGAGAATCACATGGATTGAGAACCATGGAGAGATATAGTTGGCATTAAAAATGGCTGCGGTTGTCAGCAACGATTGGAATAAACGTGGACTGAGAGCCATGGGGAGTGGATTAAGTAAGTAAGTGCACAAAAAGGGGGGAAAAGTGTTTTGTTATAAATTATGATTGGTTATCATGTTCAATCGTTTTGCATTGTTCAATTTTTAAGTTGTTAGAACTTGTTAGAAAAATAGTTACCAGTTGCTCGCTATGAGTTAATAGAAACACATGGATGTGGGGGATGAAATAGGAGCTGCATTAGACAGCGTTAATAGAAATACATGGATGTGGGGGTTAAAATAGGAGCTGTATTGAACAGCGTTAATAGATAGATGGGAAATGACTGGTTTAACTCAAAAAGGGGGCGGCTGTGCTTATCAGCATAAAATAAACATTGGATAATTGGGGGATGCTGTACTTATGGCATGAAAGAAGAAGTGGAAATTAAAATATAGGTTGGGAAGGTGTGTTACAGATAGAAAGTACAATCATATATTGCTAGCTGTTGTTGGCAGCGCAAATAATACAAATTTTTTACTGAGTGTAGAAGGCTGGAGTTTTAGATCGATGTAACTTTTGACAAGAGCATTTATTATTAACAAAAAAATGAAGATTAACGAATTATGTGATTTGGGTTTTTGAAAACTTTATTTTATAAAGTTTTGAAAGTGCATGGGAGGATAAATGTGTTAAGTGTGACTACTTCTTACTACTCTTCGGTGCGCACCAACCACTTTCCTGTCTATCTTTCCTGTCTATCCTGTGTTGTTGAGAGTATGATAAGTTGTAGAAATACATAAGAATCTTCAATTTTTGTTAACCATAATTTCGATCGGCATTTTATCAATGAAATGAAGCGGGTTGCTTTGCGAAGAATATTGTAAGATGAGTTTTTGTGATATAGACTTACGATATGTGAATAATATATGTGGAGGTTATAGAGTATGGGGTCGTGGCGGCTGGCTGAATAGAGAGAGGTGTAATAAATAAGAGTTCCAGGTTAGAGTAGAGGTATATGAATTTTGTAGTTGGGAGTGGAGATAGATTAAGATTGTTTGGTACAAGATATGTAAGCGGATTGCTTATGCTTTTACAGAAGAAGAAGTAACTTTAATTTTGTGTGGGATTATTGGGTTAAGTGTCTTGAGTCATAGATTTGGGGTAAATGAGTTGTGGAATTAAGACTTTTCGGGGAAAAGTCTTGTTAGGGTGGGAAGGTAATATAACAGTGTAGCCTGTTATACGGGGTTTAGTTAGGTGGCACGGTGTGCAAAAAAGAGGGAAATAAATAGATGAAGCACGCGTGAGCACCGTAGTTAAGTAGTTAGGGACGCTCACGTGCTGACGTAGGGATAAACAAGGGCTTAGTTACAACTCAGCCGCCGAACCAACAACATGTATTTGCTTTGATAATCCATGTATCCGTTTTGATAATACTGAAACTTCTTCAATTAAACTGAGTCCTTAACAGTCATCGGTGGCTTGTCTTCATATATTCAGTTAACCTGCAGTCGCCTTTGGGTTGTCGCTCTGTTATAGCACCGCCCAACATTCGGCGCTAGCAGAAAGCAGTTAGTGCCGTCTACTGTCATCCGGAAGCTCAGTCATATTTGACTAAGTAAGACCTGACAAAATGGTAAGCCATTGAGCGTTGCAGTTATGCATGTACTAAAACAATTGCATTATTATTTAGGCTGCTATATTTATTTTGTCAGGTGTGCTGCATACATCTGATACAAGCGGCAAGAGGGGGATTTGATTACTCCACTCAAACTAATGTATTAGTCGTAGACCCCGTGAATTAAAATTAAAAGTATTAGTCACCCCACTTTTAATTCTACCGGTGTGTAACTATACCACAGTAATCATGTCACCGGTAACTATGTCACAGTTACCATCACAGTAACAATATCAAATTAAGTAGGCACCAAGAACCATGTCACTGTAACAATGTTACGGCAACTATATCACAATTATCATCACTGTAACAATGTCAAATTAACTATGTCACAGTAACCATGTCAGAGTAACCATATTACAGTAACCATGTCACAGTAATTGACTGACTGCGCCTTGCAGTCTTGACAGACGATAGTTTGTAAAATGGGGTTATCTCTCCATAACACAAAGCCTGGGCTAAATTTAGAGACCATGTGTTGCTCATGCAGCATGATCCCTCTCTCGGCCTGTCTAGTTTACTCCAAAGGAAAGGTGACACCAATGCGTCTGGAACAAGACCAGCTGCAGAAGCTGCCGGATCAGCAAAGCAATGCTCTAACTGTCCGCCTGTCGGAGCTTCGATTCTGGACCAGTTACCAACCAAGACTTGGGGCCTGGTCTGCCCTGCCATGACATTTAGTCTTTAGGTTGCATTTCCTCACACCAAGATAAAGCTTGTACCCTCCCAGTTGTGCTCTTCCGCCCGAAGCCCTTGGCACAATGTGGGGTGTCGCGTTAGGTAAGCGCCGGTAGCTAGGTCATATCTAATTAAGACCTGACTGACACAGTAATGATGCCACAATTATCATCACAGTAACAATGTCAAATTAATTATGTACCAGTAACCATGTCACAGACACCATGTCACGGTAACTATGCCACAATTTTCTGTCTCCCTGAGTCTCAGTGGCGAAGTGGATTCGAATTCGGGCCATGTCCTTCGGTTCACGAGTGCATTTATTTCGGAGACTCTTGTGGGTCGTCGCTGAAGCTACGGAGTTCGTGCTTTGTGCGAGGCTTTCCGCGCTGCGGGAAGAGATTGAGCCATATGGGATAACAACCCGGTGCAATGAAGTCGACCCTGTCGACTTTTAAGCCACTATTTTTTAACTATGCCACAATTATCATCACAGTAACAATTTCAAATTAACCAAGTCACAGTAACCATGTCACAGAAACCATATTACAGTAAGCATATCACAGTAATTATGCAACAATTATCATCACAGTAACAATGTCAAATTAACTATGCAACAGTAAACATGTCTAATTAACTATGCACCAGTAACCATGTCACAATAACGGTGTTACAATAACCATGTCACGGTAACTATGCCACAATTATCATCACGGTAACAATGTCAAATTAACTATGCACGAGTAATCACGCTACAGTAGCCATGCCACACTAACCATGTCGCAATATCCAAGTCACGATAACTATACCACAATTATCATCACTGTAACCATGTTGTATTACTTATGCAACAGTAACCATGTCACAGTAACTATGCAACAGTTACTATGCAACAGTAGCAATATCACAGAGCCATATCACAGTAGTCATGCCACAGTAACCATGTCACATTAACTCTGCAACAGTAGCCATGTCACAATGACCATCTCAAGAGAATGCCTGGTGCCTGTCTACTCGCGCATACCCCATGAATTAAACTAAATGCAACGCATTAGTCACCCAACTTTGAACTGAACCCATAATAGCACCATAATCGCCTACCTTCGATCTGAGCCCAGACCAGAGCTTTAATAGCCTACCTTTGATCTGAACCCAGACCAGAACTTTAATCACCTACCTTTGAACAGACAGAAATTATATAGTACAGTAATGGCCTACGTTTGAACAGACGGGAAATTATATAGTACAGTAATGGCCTACCTTTGAACAGAAATGAAGGGGTCTACCTTTAAACAGAACTTAAATTAATACAGCAGTGGCCTCCCATTTTACCACATCCTTTTAAATTAACCAAAACTAAAGCAGTATGGCGCCTATCTATATAACGACCCCACATCAGTGCAGTATGACGCCTGTCTATACAACGACCCCACATATGTGCAGTATGGCGCCTATCTATATAACTACCGCACATCAGTGCAGTATGGCGCCTGTCTATACAACGACCCCATATCAGTGCAGTATGGCGCCTGTCTATACAACGACCCCATATCAGTGCAGTATGGCGCCTGTCTATATAAATAACCCATATCAGTGCAGTGTGGCGCCTGTCTATGTAAATAACCCATATCACTGCAGTATGGCGCCTGTCTATATAAATAACCCATATCAGTGCAGTGTGGCGCCTGTCTATGTAAATAACCCATAATGTGGGCAAGGACTCAAGTTCATGGCCAGTGTGCCTTGGAAAATACAACATCGGTCGCATGAATGAAAATGGGCAAAAGCTGCTGGAGCATTGCACCAGTAATGACCTATGTATTACAAACTCTTTTTTTAAAACAAAAGAGATGCATAAGGTCACATGGAAACATCCAAGATCCGGCCATTGGCACCAGCTGGACTTCATCATCACACGGAGACAACATCTGAACCATATATCATTGACTCGTAGTTACCACAGTGCTGACTATGATACGGATCATTCTTTGGTTGTTGCAAGGGTTAGACTGAGACCAAAGAGAATCTACACAGCTAAACACAAATGTAGCCCCAGGATTAATATTATTAACACTCATGATCCTGAAAAGTGCTTTCAGTTTCAACAGCAACTTGAAGATGCTTTCACTGATACACCAGAAAATTGTACAGTAAATGAAAAGAGGGGTCAAATTAAGGAAACTCTTTATAAAACTGCCGTAGGGGTTTACGGCACTGTGGATCATAAGAGGCAGGACTGGTTTGCGGCCAACAGCGAGACTCTGCAGCCCCTGATTGATAAAAGAAGAAAGCTCTCTTAAGAAACAAGGAAAGACCAACGCGTAACACTCTGAGTGAGCTAAGGCAAGCTAGGAAGGATGTGCAAAAGGCTGCCAGGCAGTGTGCAAATGATTATTGGATCAAGTTATGTGAGTCCATTCAAATCGCAAGTGATAAGGGAGACATAAGAAGCATGTATGAAGGAATAAAGAAAGCCTGTGGTCCAGTGATCAAAAGAAGTGCACCATTGAAAACCTTGACTGGAGAAGTCATCACTGATAAGAAACAGCAGATGGACAGATAGGGTAGAGCACTATTTGGAGCTTTACTCAAGTGAGACCAAACTAGCGGATGATGCCCTCAACGCCATAGAGGCTCTACCAACTCTTGACCACCTGGACACACTTCCCACCATAACAGAAGTTAAGTGTGCTATAAATGAACTTGCATCTGGCAAGGCTCCAGGTAAGGATGGGATTCCAATAGAGGTTATCAGGAGTGGGCAAGACACACTCACTATACAGATCCACCAGCTAATAGAGCTATGCTGGCGTGAAGGACAAGTCCCACAGGATTTCAAAGATTCAAGCATCATAACACTGTACAAGAACAAGGGCGATCGGAGCGACTGCAACAACTATAGGGGTATCTCACTTCTGTGTATTGTTGGAAAAGTATTTGCCAGAATTGTTCTGCGCAGACTTCAAGTCCTAGGAGATCAAGTCTACCCCGAATCACAGTGTGGCTTTCGACAGAACCGGTCTACCACTGATATGATATTCTCATTGCGACAAATGCAAGAAAAATGCCGTGAACAGAATCAACCACTGTTTATTGCCTTCATCGACCTCACAAAGGCATTTGATTTGGTCAGTCGTGAGGGTCTGTTCAAGGCACTAAAGAAGATTGGCTGCCCACCAACTCTTCTGTCCATTGTGGAATCGTTCCACACAGGCATGAAGGGTATAATCAAGTTTGATGGTGCAACTTCTGAAGAATTTGAAATCAAGAGTGGAGTTAAGCAAGGTTGTGTACTAGCTCCCACCCTCTTTGGAATATACTTTTCACTTCTACTGAAATATGCATTTCGTGATCAGGATGGTGGTATATACATTCACTCACGCTCAGATGGCGGCCTCTACAATGCTCAGAGATTGAAGGCTAAGACCAAAATTAGGAGGGTACTGATCAGAGAGTTGCTTTTTGCAGATGATGCTGCAGTTACGACCCACTCTGAGGAAGAATTGCAATGTCTACTATCTGCATTCTCCAATGCTTGTTCTGAATTTGGTTTAACAATTAGCAAAAAGAAGACACAGATTATGTCACAAGGTGCACATGAGGTACCATCAATCTTTATTGACGACGCCGAACTAGAGATAGTAGACCATTTTACATATCTAGGATCAGTGGTAAATAGCAAATTATCCCTAGATCAGGAAATCAACATCCGGATTGGTAAGGCAGCAACAACAATGAACAGGTTAAGAAAAAGAGTCTGGGAGAACAGGAAGCTTACTGCCAAAACAAAAGTCCTTGTCTATCAAGCCTGTGTCCTTAGTACTCTTCTCTATGGCAGTGAAACCTGGACAACTTACTCACACCAAGAGAACAATTTAAACAGCTTTCATATGCGGTGTCTGCGAAGAATTCTTGGTATTAAGTGGCAAGACAAAATCACAAATACTGAAGTATTGGAAAGATCAGGTTGTGTGACAGTTTATTCCATGCTCAGTCTTCGTAGACTTAGATGGATAGGACATCTTAGGAGGATGGATGATGGTAGAATACCAAAGGATATCTTTTTTGGTGAATTACAGATGGGTAAGAGATCTCAGGGTCGGCCTCTACTACGATACAAAGATGTGTGTAAGCGGGACATGATTGATACAGGCATTGATAATGCACATTGGGAGCAAGTCGCCGCTGAACGTGTTGCATGGAGGGCAAATATCAGAAATGGAATAAAGTCAAAGGAGAAAATTATTGCAGAAAAGTCACACACCAAGCGTTTGAGACGTAAGATGGTGCATGATGGTGGAAATGACCACGTGTTCACATGCACCCACTGTGAACGGACATTTACAGCGCAAATTGGCCTTATCAGTCACACTCGCTACCGCCATAGGTAAAAGTTATTATGCCTTTTTAGAGCACAAACTATCGTCTGTCAAGACGGCATGGTGCCAATGGAATCAGTGCAGTGTGGCGCCTGTCTATGTAAATAACCCATATCAGTGCAGTATGGCGCCTGTCTATATAAATAACCCATATCAGTGCAGTGTGGCGCCTGTCTATGTAAATAACCCATATCAGTGCAGTATGGCGCCTGTCTATGTAAATAACCCATATCAGTGCAGTGTGGCGCCTGTCTATGTAAATAACCCATATCAGTGCAGTATGGCGCCTGTCTATGTAAAGAACCCACATCAATGCAGTATGGCGCCTGTCTATGTAAAGAACCCACATCAATGCAGTATGGCGCCTGTCTATACAACGACCCCATATCAGTGCAGTATGGCGCCTGTCTATGTAAAGAACCCACATCAGTGCATTATGGCGCCTGTCTATGTAACAAAGCCACATTAGTGCAGTATGGTGCCGGACGTGGATTTTTAGCCTAAACCATCGCTTTTAACCCCGATCATCAAATGAAACTTAAACCAGCTCGACGCCTACTTTCACAATGAATCCAGGTGCCTACTGACGGGAAACGGATGTTTAGTCAATTTCCTCCTATAAGTTTATACCGGCTTCAATGCTAGCAGTAATCTGCTCGCCACATGTACTCCAAGATCATATCATTTCACGATTTGTTCAAAACTTGCCAAACTGTTAAATCTTCCTCTTCTTCTTTCGTTCGCCTAAAATATGTTTATAACTGCAATGTTGTCTCTTGTATGAATCTAACAGTCTTTTTTAGTTCATTCAGCGGTCCATAGAGTTTATCTTCCACTGTTGTCTCTCTAGGCCAGAAGGTTCGCCTGGATATGTTGTAGTTTGGGCAATCCTGGAGTATGTGCTCTGCTGTCTGCGACGCCAAACCACATGTGCACATGTTAAACTGTTAAATAATGTCAAACCGTATTATGTGCTATGAATTTCTGAGTTGAGTCAAGAACCGATATCACAGCACTTGGGACATTCCCATACGAGATCCGTCCTTATCTTCAACAGGCAGTGAAGATTCCTAATATTAATGGAACATTCCCATACGAGCTCCGTCCTTATCTTCAACAGGCAGTGCAGATTCCCAATATTAATGGGACATTCCCATACGAGCTCCGTCCTTATCTTCAACAGGCAGTGCAGATTCCCAATATTAATGGAACATTCCTATACGAACTCCGTCCTTATCTTCAACAGGCAGTGAAGATTCCCAATATTATTGGTACCAACTGCAGTCTGATTATGTGTTCGTCTTGCGTTTCCTTGGAGTAATTAGTGTCGGCCAGATCATCTAGTCACTCCCTGCTGTCCCATTCTATCTAAACAATGATAGTGTATCTGTTCTTCCACACTATACATAAGATCCCAATGGGCTCTGACCACGTCCTCCTTATCATACACCGATACCCAATTCAGCGGTATAGATCCAGCCAATGTATCCGCCTGCTCGTTTCCCAAAACACCAGCGTGCCCTAGGGAAGTTATGTCTATAAGCAGATACGATTTGTTCAGCACGAGTGGTTCAACCATTATTTAAATGGTAAACTAAAGGACTCTTTTTCAATACAACTGTAATTAATTTATTTACTTCATGTGATATATAACTCTGCACTATTTACCCGAGGAGATGCAGCGAAATATACCAGCAACATTTTGTTTGTGGCGGATGTGTTAAAATGAGAGCCAAGCTCCACGCTGGTAGCAGTGGTATCTGGTACCACTTAAGGACGAACAGTGGCTGAGAGGTCACGGTGTCGCCTTTGCTTCGTAGGGTACTGGGTTCGTTTAAAGCATAGGTAAGAACACGTCCCCTTGATCTCTTGGGTAGTGAAATCGGATACCTAACCTTCTGGGATAAGGGCGACAAAAGGAAGTTACGTATGAAGAGTAGTACACGTTAAAAATTCACGGAAATCGCAAAGAGTATGCGGTACGGCCGCCAACCTCACAAATAATATCAAATATGTTTGATACAAATATCATACCCACGGGTAGATAGAGCCAGTTACCTAGGATGAAATATATCTAGAGGAAGGAAGCTTTATACAAATGCAGCCCGAAGTCGGACATACTGATCTCCGAGAGGCAGAACTAGGTTTTACACACTTCTCTTGAAAGAGGAATGAAGAGGCAAAGAAAGATTACATTTGCCGGTGCTGTTCAGCCATGTAATATTGCTATCGTAGATCAGGATAAGTAAAAATGGCTCCCGCATATCCTGAGTATATTACCACACGTGTACTGAGAGATTGATTCGACTTCATCAAACAGCTATCATAGATCTGCGAAAGTAAAGATGGTTGGCGCGGTCTTTGACGATATCACCACTCACGTACCTTCTGCTCACAAAAAATATGGACGCAATCCAGTATCCGCGTCAGCGCCGAAGGATACTGTAATACCACATGTTACCCCCTACTTGGACAGAAGGACGCTATATCGCCCTACTAGGGTCATCGTGTTATTTATTTTGTTTCGTAGTATCATACGCAATTTAAATGCTCAGTGAACGGAATTTTTCATTATAATACCTGTTCATTTGATTGTGCAGCATGTCTGGTCCAAGCCCCCTGCCTGGCACTGAATAAGTTAAGAAACTACTCTTTTGCATTTTGCTAGAAATGATTTTAAAATGTTGCATATCCTTCGCAGAGCGTCGCGATCAACACCAGGGTGATTTCTAGACAATTTTACTTTCGATTGATTATGTGGTTGTTTCGGGATTTGAAATTTAAATATTGAGCACAACCCACTACTGGCAACGCCGATCGCATTCTGGTATGAACCTAAGGCCTATCCACGTCAATATGGAAGCACTATACTCGAGTTTCGCCCTCGTTTGAGCTCGTCAGTAGTGCATATCCCTGACCGGATCCGGAAACAGTCCCGGATCACGCGTGTGAAGCGGGTGTGTAACCACGCGGCACACACTGGACACACCAAATTTCTTCCTTCCTACTGACGACCATAACCTGAGTCTTTTTACAATTTAATTCTAACCCCAGTTGCTCACTGTGTACAACAACCGCATCTACTAATTGTTGCAGATCCTACGCATTGTCTGCAATTAATACTGTATCATCTGCATATCTAATGTTATTGATGTTTCCTCCAATGCTGATTCCATTTATATCCTCTACATTTCTGAAAATATTTTCACTGTATAGGGAAAAAAGATCTAGAGACATCACACATCCCTGCCTAACACCTTTCTTAATTGACTGATACTGTTCCACTTCATTATCAATCCTTATTGCAGCTTGTTGTTTTCAATATATGTTTTTTATACGTCTAATGTCTTTCCCATCAATTTGTAGATCTGCAAGCATATCCACCATGTTGACATGTCTAACTCTATCAAAAGCCTTTGTATAGTCAATAAAGCAAAGATGTATATCCTTGTTTACTTCTATAGAACGTTCAAGAAATCAACATACAGCTGAAAGATGCTGATGTTGACAGCGATGTCCTGTAAAGGATATGCAAAACATTTTTTTTTTATGTGGAAAGAATTAGATTGCGGGAGAGCGGCTTGGGTTCTTGAAGAATTTCAAAACTGAGAGAAAAGACCAGGATAACTTTCGATCAGATAGTGGTGGGAACGATTAGTAGTATGACTCTTCGCAGGCTGTTGAACGAGGGGACAAAGCGTATGGGAATGTCCTGAGTGCAGTGATGTCGGTTCTTAGCTCAACTCAGCTCAACTCAATTCTGAACGAGAAGTAGGCGTTGAACCACTGATCCCGCTATAAGTGCACAAGAAGTTGATCATTTCGGCCACGGCGACATCCTAAAAAAGGATAAGACGTTAAATTCGACCCTAAATTTTAGAACCTTATTTTGTTTGTTGGATATGGGAATAAGTAATGCAATTTCTACTTTGTCGGTGCGCATGCAAAGATGTATCAAAATGCAAACAGGGGTATATTTGTGTTTTAACGACTGCTGAAGGTCTCTGGTCATTTGATCTCATCTGAGGTGTGGAGCTGAAGCACAAACAGAGGGAGAGTGACAGTTTATAGCAGTGTTTCCCAACGTGGGGCCCACGCCCCACAGGGGGGCAATTTGACTGTCAAGGGGAGCAATTCGAAAATGGAAGAAATCGGCTGAATATAACAAAACGGGGAGACTTGAGACTGAAGTTAACTAAATTGGAACCTGACATAAGATCTCTTTGCAGCAAGCATCAAGCGCAAGGATCTCACTAAATTTCAATAATAATAATTACTAATAATTAAAATAATATAGAAAAATCTTTCATTAAAATTATTTTGTACTTGAATTTCAGTTCTCCATTATATGTTTTGAAAATTTACTTACTGTGTTTGCTCAATAATTACCTAGTGATTTCTTCCTAAAACCTATCATTCAAGTTTCTTTAGTGAACATTTCAATTTTTGAATATTAAAAATAATGTATTTGTTGAGGGGGGGGGGGCATGGGGCGGGGGAGGGGGGCAATATGAATTTTAGAAAGGCTTAAGTGGGGCATGGTACAAAAAAGGTTGGGAAACACTGGTTTATAGGCTTCATGTACCGTGACTTCCGTGGACTCTGGATTTCCCTCTGTCCTTTGTTTACGTGATCGGCCTCTTCTTTTGGCTCAGTTTGGTCTGTACATCAATGCTTGTTGTGGTATACTGTCAGTTGGTAGCCTAAGTATTTGGCCGAACCATTACAATTGCTGTTTTTGATGAAGTCTATATATTTCGTACAATTAACCCAATAAACCATGTCACTAAGCTTCTACACATAATTATAATGACAAGAACAAGAAAGAAAATAAAAATGGAAATTAGTGAAGAACAGTATGATTTTGTGGAAGGAAAGGATACAAACAATGCAATACATATATTTATTTATTTTTTAAAGCATATCCTTTTTACAGGACTTAGCTGTCAACACCAGCATCTTTCAGCTGTATGTTGATCTCTTGGCAAGATTACGCTCAGTAGTTTGCCATTGCTTTCTGGGCGGCCGGCTCACATACCCCGTAAGTTACCGATGCGATTCGAACCACTGCTGATTTGAACCGTCATCACATTACCTGACGAGAGTATACAAGATTACGGAGAAAAGTCATAACCTCTAAGCCACGAAGCCGGCAATACATATATTACGAACACTAATAGAAAGGTCAATAGAGACACAGAAAGACATATATTTGTGCTTCATAGATTATATATTTTATGGCATTAGATAAAGTAAAACATAATGAACTGATTAACATGTTGAAAGATATCAACATTGATGGGAAAGATTTAAGAATAATAAAGAATATTTACTGGATCCAAGTAGCAGCAATTACAATTGGACATAAAGAGGGTAGTTACGAACAGATATAGCTAGGAGTACGACAGGGGCGTGTCTTGTCATGAGATTTCTTCTCCCTCTATAGCGAAGTAATAATGAGAGAGATCAAAGAGAAGCCAGGAACACTAATCGGAGGGTATAATGTAAACAATATACGTTATGCAGATGACACAGTATTGGTGGCGGATAATGCAACAGACCTACAACAATTGTAGTAACAGAGAGTGCAAAGAAAGGACTCTCCTTGAATATCAAGAAAACAGTAACAATGGTAATATCAAAGAAAATAGTGACACCAAAATGTGACATAGAAATAGAAGGAAAAATTCTTAACCAATTTGATAATTTTAAATACTTAGGGACATTTATAACATCAGATGGAAGATGTACAACAGAGATTAAGAGCGAATATGGCAAGCAAAAGCCGCATTTCAGAAAATGAAGATTATCTTATGCAATAAATCATTATCACTGAATGTAAGAAAGAGAGTGCTGAAATGCTATATAGAATCAGTTTTGCTGTATGGCAGTGAATCTTGGAATGTAAATGAACAAATTAGGAAGAACTTAGAAGCAACATAGATGTGGTTTTAAGACGAATGTTGCGAATTTCTTGGACTTCCAGAGTAACTAACAACGATTGCCTGAAAGTGGCTAATGAAACTATCACTATATACTAACACTATATACAACAATATGAAAGAGACAAACAGCTTTCTTTGGTCATGTGATGAGAAGAGAGACATTGGAGAACATCGTGACAACTGGAAAGATCGAGGGGAAGAGAGGCAGACCAAGAGAAATAATGCTGGATGGATTGAGACGGTGGCATGGAGGAATATCATCAGCAGAATTTATCCAGAACACCAAAGCTCTCGATATGTGGAGAGACATGAACGCTTGCGCCAGCTGGCAGGGAACTTGATGATGATGAGAGTTGCTATTGCCCCTACTGTGGTCCTGATTTCAGCATTTCTGATTTTCTTTCTTCAGTATATGTTCAGTTGTCATCTCAATAATCTCATTTCTGTTACTGTAATTTTTATTTAATCTTTTTTCTGTTATTGTCCAACAAAGTGAAATATCTAGATGCCTTTGGCATTTGACATGAACTCAGAATAGATAGGGAAGATCTCAGAATAGTAATCACATGTCTGGAGTGTCATCAGATACGAATGCAAATATAATTAATTCAGATCAATTGGAAGGGGCATTAGGAAGTGTTTTATCACCTGATCTATTCATCATTTACAGCGAAACCAAAACTCAAAAACATGGACCGCCGTGAGAGAGTGAAAGCAGGAGATCAAAATAGAAATATTCTGATTATGTCAATGAGACAGTTTTACTAGCAGATAGGACGTCGTCTACAAATTATTTTACACACTGTGGTTGGGGAGAGTCAGGAGGGAATATTATTAAACATAGAAACTACAAGTTGGCGTGTCTGAAAGGATAAAAGCGCTCAACATGAATTCCCGGTGCGTCGATGGCGAAGTAGGGTGTTTAATTACTTCAATCCCTTAACCGGCATTGGTTGCACTTACACGTTCAGAAACCAAGAGCAACGTAAAATTGTCTAGAAAATCGAAAAATCATCGTGACGTCCTGCACAGGATATGAAATTTTTCTTTTCTTAGCAATGCTAAATGTATAGTAGTTTTAGACAGACAGACAGAGAGGGAGGGAGAGAGAGAGAGAGAGAGAGAGAGAGAGATAGAGAGAGAGAGAGAGAGAGAGAGAGAGAGAGACGAAAATCAGACAAAGAGAGGCAGAGTGTGGAGGGAATGGGAGGGAGGGAGAAATATAGTTAGATAGAGAGAGATAGACGAAAATCAGACAGAGAGAGAGGGGGGGGGAGGGGGGTGGGAGAGGAATCGTGAGAGACAAATAGATAGATAGAAATAGAGACATAAAGATAGAGAGAGACAGAGGTAAACTGAGATAGATATAGGGAGAGACAAACAGACAGAGAGAGGTGGGGTGGGATGAGAATGATAGAGAGAGATATAGGTAGAGAGAGACAGAGAGGTGGAGCGGGGTGGAGAGAGACATAAAGAGATATAAAGGTGTATAGAGAGATATAGAGAGAGATTGAAAGAGACAGAGGTGGGGCGAGATGAGAATGATAGAGAGAGAGGTAGAGAGAGACAGAGAGGTAGAGTGGGGTGGAGAGAGACATAGAGAGATAGAGAGATATAGAGAGAGATTGAGAGAGATAGAGACAGACAAACAGAGAGAGGTGGGGCGGAGGGAGAGAGATTGAGAGAAAAATAGAGGAGAGAGTGATATATATATATATATATATATAGACACAGAGAGAGGGGTGAAGCGGGATGGAGAGAGAGAGAGAGAGAGAGAGAGAGAGAGAGAGAGAGAGAGAGAGAGAGAGAGAGAGAGAGAGAGAGAGAGAGAGAGAGAGAGAGAAATTGCCGTGGCCCCTTGACATGTACATGTTCACGTTAAACTCTAGTATTTTCCCCACAAAGCACCTGTGTGAGAAGTTCCGTAAACCTAACATAGACCAGCAAAAGTGTGTGTCTCTGGGATGTACCTACCATTCCGCCTGTTGCTATTTTGGGACTCGCCCGTATTAACCAGGTTTTCAGGATAAGAAATACGAGAATAACAGAAGCAGCAGGCCGCGTCAATCTTCGGAAACGCACAGAAATAACTGACTTGGGGATTAGAAAATCAACGCGTGTTGGAGCAATTATTTTGTGCCTTGTATTGTGTTCTGTGTGTATATTTATATTTGCGTGTTTTTCTAGTGTTCTGCTTTAGGCTTGTTTGGCTGTGCTTGGCTTCTCGTCTCTGCTGGGTTTCTCGTGGTCCGACTTCTAGACGAGATTTCATCTTAACTGTGCTACAATGAACGCAAACAATACAACATAACACAAAGTAATGCAGCTTTACAGAACAGAATTACGAATAATTCAGGACGTTGCGGCGACTAGCCTACATCGGCAAAAAAATTCATGCACAATAAAATACACACACATATACAAACAAATACATACATACAAACACATACATACATTAACACATACTTCCTCTTCTTCTTCTTCAGCGTTCCGAGCCATTGAGGTTCTTTGCTGCAGATACAATAGCGCAGAGTGGTCTCGAGGTATGGTGTCCGCCTCGAGTGCTGGAGGTCCCGGGTTCAACCCCCGGTGAGGACCGGGATTTTTTCACGTGGACTTCTAGTAATAAAATTTCTCCTGGTCTCTGGGTAGTGAGATAGGACGCCCGTGTGTATTGTTGCGCACGTAAAAAATCCCTTGGCAGTTGGAAATCAAAAAAGAGTAGCCTAACGGCGCTGCCCGGGCAAAATTTCGAGTTAAAAATCTACCCAAAGTATTTCAGGATCCTCGCACGGAGTTCGTGCACTGAGCTGAGTTTCTCCGGACTCAGGCTTGAGTTATGAGAAGAACGGAGCACCTTATGGGTTACACCCGTGTGCCATGATGTTGATCCGTCGACTAAACTAAACTAAACTAGATACAATCCGTCTTCATTCGTCTCTCTGGTTGACCTTCTCTTGCCAGTCGTTGATTCCAAGTGCTTGTAGGTCTGTATATATATTATCTCTCCACCGTCTTCTTGGTCTACCTCGGGGTCTACGGTCATTTATTTCCTGAGTGTAAGTGAGTTTTGTTTCCCTATTATCTTCCATTCTTTCTGTATGCCCCAGCCATTGCAGTCTATTAGCTTTCATGATACCAGTGATTAGCTGGGACTTAAACAGATCATAAATGTCAAATGTCTTTGTTACTTCTTCTTTTCCACTCTCCACTTTGTGCATCCCTAATGGGTCCAAAGATGCGTCTTAAAACTTTGTTTTCAAAGGTTTGTAACAAGGCTTCATCTCCTTTCGTTGTACTCCAGGTTTCAGAGCCATACAGCACAACTGGTCAGATCAGTGTTTTGTATATTGTGATTTTGGTGTTGCGAGACAGCGCATTTGATTTTAGTAGATGTTGTAGTGCATAGTATATCTTATTTCCAGAATTGATTCTAGTTTGTATTTCTTCGCTTATAATGTTGGAGCAGTTGAAGATTGTACCCAGGTATTTGTATGTTTCCGTTCTTTTAATGGTCATATTATCTATTTGTATGTGGCCAGAGTTTTTAGCCATTCCTTCTCTTGAAATTACCATATATTCTGTCTTATCTTGGTTGATAACCAGCCCCATCTGTTGGGCTTTTTCCTTTAAGTGAGTCAATATTACCAATGTCTTTTGTTCATTTTCCCCTATAATATCTATATCATCTGCTTAACCAAGCTGCTTGGATGATTCTCCAATATCACATTCCTCCTTTACTTTCCTTACAACTTTCTCTAGAGCCAGATTGAAGAGTAGCGGCGATAGTTCATCACCCTGTTTCAAGCCAGATGTTATTTGGAAAGGGTCTGATTTCCTGCCTTTATATGTTACTACATTATAAGTATCTTCCATGCATAGTCTGGTCATGTTGATTAATTTCCTTGGTATTCCAAATTCCTACATAGCATTCCATAGACTATTCCTATGGACACTATCATAAGAATTTTTAAAATCCTACAAAAATGTTATGGAGATCTTTTTTATATTCCCCATTTTTCTCGGCTATTTGTAGTAAGATAAATATCTGATCTATTGTTGATCTGTTTTGTCTAAAACCCGCCTAGTAGTCACCTAATGTGTCTTCTGAATATGGTTTTAGTCTATTTAGTAACACTGCGGATAGTATCTTATAGCTTGTGGACAGTAGTGATATTCCTCTATAATTTTCACATTGGAAACACATACAAACACATACATGCAAACAAATACTTACAAATATACAAACAAATACATACATACAAACATTGAACGCAGGACACGCAATGATGTAGTAGCAAATGAGCTTGTTACAATATCAAGAAAATGCCACTAAAGCTGAACAAACATAAAAAATAACACAGAGCTAGCAACAGAATATATGATAGCAAATTTAAACCTGGAAGAAATGGAACAGGTAATGAAAGCCCGTCAGAAAGAAGAAATCTCTCGGAAATGACGGAATTACAAATGAAATGCTAACAGGACTGGGTGCTAATGCAAAAAAAGAAACTATTAGAAGTGCTAGATTATAACTGGAAGAGAGGAATAGTCCCACATATATAGGAAGAAGCTGTACTAATACTGGTCCACAAGAAAAATAAAGAGCTGGCAGAACCAAATGGCTATCGACATATCGGTCCACTCAGCTGTGTAGGGACATTAATGGAACGCATTATTAAATACAGGTTAATATGGCACCTGGTAGAAAAACATATCGTACTTCCACAAGCAGGATTCAGAGAGTACAGATCCACAGAAGATCAAATAACCTATATGTAAGTCAGGAAACAGAGGATGTCAGTCAAGAGAAAAAGCACACACTAGCAGTCTGGGTAGATTTAGAAGAATATATCTGGTAAAGTATAGAAGGAGGGACTGAAATTAAAATTGCGAAAAAGCGGGAAAATGTACAGGTGGATCAGTCACTACCTTAATAGCAGAATTGTCAGGTCAAAAGTACAGGAACAAACCAGCAAGAAGATGGTGTTGGAGCAAGGTGTTCCCCTAGGTGGAGTGTTTTCACCAACACTATTCCTAGCACATATAAATAACATTATATAATATGCCCCAGTCAAAGTACACGCCTCCATCTATGCAGACGACTTAGCCTTGTGGACTTCAGAAGGATATATTAATACAGCTAACAACAGGCCGCAGACTCTCATCTCATCATGTTCCTCTTGTACCTTGCGGTGTCGAGGTGAAGTATAAACATCGTGAGTGCCCGATTATGGGCTTCATATATCGATATTCCCATGGACCCCCTCTGTTATTCCCTCCGTCCAACGTTTACGTGGTCGGTCTCTTCCTCTGTTTCCATCTGGTCTGTACATCATTGCTTGTTGTGGTATGCTGTTGAATGGCAACCTACTTGCATGGCCAAACCATTTGACTTGCTGCTTTCTAATAAAATCAAGTGCTGCTTTAACCCCCACTTTAGTCCTGATTTCTTCATTTCTGATCTTATCTCTTCTTGATACGTTGAGTATTCTTCTCAGGAACCTCATTTCTGTTGTGATTTTTCTTTTCTCTTTTTCTTCATTGTTCACGTTTGGCATTGGTAGCATAGAGTTGGTAGGAAGATTGTGTTGCAAAGTACTTTCTTTTTAGTTATTGATACATGTTTGTTCTTTAGTATTGTGCCATTTGTCCAATGAGTTGATTTGCCTTATTGCACCTATTTTCGATCTCGTCTTCTGATCTGCCATTTGATGATATTATACTTCCTAGGTACTTGAAACTCTTTACTTGTATCAAGGGATGTTCGTTTAGGTGAATTGTTGTTGTTTGTTCTTCTTTAGTTATAGTCATTGCCTCTGTTTTGCTTGTGCTAATTTTCATGTTATGTTCCCTACACATTTCGTTTAGACTATTCATGTGGTCTTGTAATTCAGCTTCTGATTTTGCTATTAGTGCTTGGTCGTCCGCAAACAGGAGTTCTCTAATGGTTAGATTTGCAGATGGTTCTTCTTCTGTGTTCTCGTCATGCGGTATTCTTGCTGTCTCTGCTTGGCTGGTTTCTTTACATATGTTGTCTATATATGTTATGAACAAGAGGGGGAACAGGACACAACCTTGTCGTACTCCAGATCTTATGGTGAAGGGTTCTGAGTGTCCTCCAGTTGCTCTCACTATGCATTCACTGTTGTATAAACTTCTACATAGGTTTGTTAGATGTGTACTCACTCCATATTGTTTAAGAATTTCCCACAACTTGTTTCTATCTTCTCTGTCGAATGCCTTTTCTTGGTCGACAAAGGCTAAGTAGAGTGTTTCATTGAATTCGATTGATTTTTCTATAAGTTTGTAAAGAGCAAAAATGGCATCTGTGCATCCTTTGTTTTTCCTAAATCCAAGTTGTGTTTCGCTTAGCTGGGGTTCTAAAGTAGTTCGTAATCTTTTTTTTTTTCAAGAATTTTGCAAAATATTTTCCCAGTATGACTCAACAGTGAAATGCCTCTGTATTGTATGCAGCCTCTTTTGCTGCTGCCTTTGTTGTTGTTTTTTTTTTCAAATTGGGATAGTTATGGCGTATCCCCAGTCTCGTGGATGTTCTACCCAAACATGGTTGAATAATCTATGTTGCCAAGCTGTTCCTACTTCTCTTGCTGCTTTAATTAGTCCATTTGGTATTTCATCCTGTTCCGGTGATTTGTTCAACGGGGCTAATCTTATGGCTTCTATAATTTTTTCTTTTTGTATGTCTGGTTCTAGTTCTTCAGTGACATCTGTGTAGGTTTCTTGAATTCCTTTGACATCTGATGGGATGTTGAGAAGTTATTCGAAATACTGCTTCCATCTTATTAGGAGGCCGCAGCAAGAGCTACTAATGTCAAAAAAAACCTGGCTAGTGAAGATCAGTGATAAGAAAACTGCCTGCGCGGTTTTCTCCCTCTCAAATAAATTACAGGAAACTAATCTATTGCTGAATGGGGGGGGGGGGGGGGGGGGGGGGGAAGGGGGGGGGGCAGTGCGTCAAGAAGAAAGCTAAAACATCTAAGTGTCACCTTTGATCGTCGCCTAACCCATAAAACACAGGTTAAGACATATCGAACAAGAGCAAGGCAACAAATGGCGATCATGAAAAATCTTGCTGATACAACATGGGGAGCAGATGGGAAAGTTCTCTAGAAGCTAAACGTTGGGTAAGTGAGGCCAGTACTGGAATACGGTACTGCACTTGGGCAACAGCAGCTAAGTCACACCTTAATAAAATAATGAAAGTTCACAATCAAGAAATGAGGATGATAACTAGAGGCATAAAAATAGTAATAAATTGGAAAATATCACATCTCTACACCTGTACAAGACAGAAGAGATAGCAGAGACCAGCAACAAGCAGAAAACATTTTAATGATTCTAAGAAATGGAACAAAGAAGACACAGTCGGTAGCTATTGGAAAGTTGTCAGTTCATTTCATAGCAGAGACTGCGGCAGAAATGTTTCGCAGAGAAAAATAAAGAGAAACAAGAGACTTTTTTCAGGTGCGTAGTCAAGCGTTTCAGTACTGAATGGTAGAAACAGTAGCAGACTTATGGTCAACACGATATAATTATGCCAGAAATCCAAAAGGGTTGTAATACAATGGAATTCGTCTCATTGCAACAAACTTGGACTAGAAAAAGCCGGCTAATTAGGACAGGAAGGTGGAAGACTACATCAGTCTAATACAGACAAAACATATGATAAGATCAAAAGATTTATAAGACGCAAATAATGAACCAAATGGAAATCAGAGCCATGTGGAATTAAAAAAACTGTGCAATGATGTCGATTTTCTTGCCTATAAACCTTTTAAAACCCGTTTTAATTTCTTTCAATAAACAGGAAATAAGTTTGAATGAAAGGGTTACAAAACCGGAAACGGGAAAGATGCATGCAGAAGTGAGCATGCGTTGTATTGTCATTTCATAAATATTGAACAATAATAGTTAATTAATGTTAATATATAATGAAGTTAATGACAGAGGTATAGAATCTTTGGATCGAGGCACTTCGGGGAACCATGACCCAAGGTCAGGGGCATTATGGATCGATTAGATTTGATTCCGTATTTAGCTGTCAATTACAAACAACGTTATCTCTGTAGTGACTATACCGTGCCGGTCTCCCTGGCCTAGGTTTTAGCGACTTCCTCCGTAATCCCGTATACTCTCATGAGTAACATGACGACGGCGAGAATCTGTAGCGGTTCTAACCGCGTCGGTAACTTATGGGGTATGTGAGCCGGTCGCTCAGAAAGCAATGGCAAACTACTGAGCGTAATCTTCTCAAGAAATCAACAATCAGATGAAAGATGCTGATATTGACAGCGATGTCCTTAAAGGATATGCAAGCATTTTATTTTTAACTATACCGTACCCGACGAACACAATGGGAAACAAATATAATCAGTCCTGTTTAGGACTGACTTGAAAGAAAGTAAAGAAATGAGGGAGAATCAAAATCACAACAACAACAAAACCGACCTCAGTTGTAACCAACACTGAAGAAACGGATTAAACGAAGCCGATGAATAAAGCCTAATTCCCCTCCCCCTCCCCCTCCCTTTAAGTAAACACAGAACTAAACAGATTTATCACGATCCCCCCCCTCCCCCTCCTTTTAAGTAAACACAGAACTAAACAGATTTATCACGATCCCCCCCCCCTCCCCCTCCCTTTAAGTAAACACAGAACTAAACAGATTTATCACGATCCCCCCCCTCCCCCTCCCTTTAAGTAAACACAGAACTAAACAGATTTATCACGATTCCCCCCCCCCCCTCCCCCTCCCTTTAAGTAAACACAGAACTAAACAGATTTATCACGATTGATTAAATGAACCTGGACAGAGGTGTGGATGGCCGTCTTTTACTATGTCCACTACCACTGGATTTTTAGAGTGTGCAAAATACACATGGGGCCTTCTTTACTTTCGTTCCTTTCCGGGAGAGCTAGGGATCAGAGTTCAGTTGAGTTGCGCTAAGAAAGGATATCATTGCGCTCAGGACATTCCCACAAGCATTCCGTCCCCTCGTTCAACAGCCAGCGAATAGTCATACTGCTAATGGTTCCAACTGCCATCTGATTGAAAGTTATCTTGGCCTTTTCTGTCAGTTTTGAGATTCGTCCGGAACCCCTGCAGATCCCCCGCTATATCATTCTCTCCACACACGGGTTCTCAGTCTGTTCCACCGCTTTCTCCACCTGGCTCCACGGTCGCCTGTTCCCCCCCCCCCCCCCCCCCCCCCCGCCGCACTCCAGCATGACCAGGGCAGAAAATCTGCACAATTCTCACAATCTGTGACCTCTGAAGTCATCAGATCCAATACCCAGAGGGGAGCCCAATATCACAGGGTTCCTACCTGGATTAACAGCTGAATTCGGACACGGTACGTCTGGAGTCAAGGGAGAATGTCCTTACCCTACCCACAACAACTTCTCTTTCATAATTATAACCAGTGCAAAAACGGCGGCACTCACTGAAACATGATATGAACTTGGGTAATTAATTAACTTCTGCTGTTCTTTATTGGATTTTTGTTGCTGAGGCTGGACTAGTGCCAGAACTTGTGCATCTTGGCGAGCTTAATCGTGTAACACTGATTGAATTGCGCTTGCGCTCCCACCTATGCTACACCATTGCTTCACAAATTCGGACTAGAGCAAGCTCAACAAGGTCTTCTTTCCCCGCTGATTCTACCAAGCCTGTTCCCTTGGCTGTGGTTCCGCTAGATAGTAGATAGGGACAGTGGGAATCAAACATAAGCCTGGATAAATCACATATCACATCAAGGTAAATGAATCACAAGTCTAGATAAATCCCATGTCACATCAAGGTAAATCAAACATAAGTCTAGATAAATCACATATCACATCACGGTAAATGATACATAAGTCTAGATTAATCGCATATCACATCTAGGTAAATCAAACATAAACCTAGTTAAATCACATATCACATCAAGGTAAATCAAACAGAAGCTGATCTAAATCTCATATCACATCAATGTAAATCAAACAAAATCATAAACAAATCAATACAGTAAAAAGACAAGAATCCTACTCCACGTCCTGATGCGTGGTGGGTATATGGTGTTAGCTTTATGTATTTATTTCATATATTCATATTCAGAGGTCGGCGTGGATGAGAGAGTTAACGTGTTTAACTTCCTTCTTTGGCGGCGGCGTAGTGAGTTCGTTCCACACGCCGGTCAGCTGAGCTTAAATGTTGACTTTTCGTTTAGAAAGCATAGGCAAACTGACTGGCACCTTGCCGTCTTGACAGATGATAGTTTGTAAAATGGAGTTTTGCCTCTCCATGGCACAACGCCTGTGCTGAATTTAGAGACCAAGTGTTGCCCATGCAGCATGATCCCTCTCTTGGCCTGTCTAGTTTACTCCAGAGGAAAGGTAACACCATACGCCTGGAACAGGACCAGCTGCAGAAGCTGCCGGATCAGCAAAGCAATGCTCTAACTGTCCGCCTGTCGGAGCTTCGATCCTAGGGCAATTGTCGACCAAGGCTTAGAACGTGTTCTGCCCTGCCATGACATTTAATCTTTAGGTTGCATCTCCGCGCACTAGGGATACCCTTCCTATTGCGCTCCTCCTCCCAATATTTGGCGCTAGCAGAAAGCAGGTAGTACCGTCTACTGGCATTCAGCAGCTCAGTCATAGCTGACTAAGATCCACTATTCGGAGCTAACAGAAAGCAGGTAGTACCGTCTGCTATCATACGGTAGCTCAGTCATTTCTGTCTAAGACCTGTCTATAACAGGCAAACTACTGAAAGTAAAATTTCCTCCTAAATCCCAAACAGCCTAGACAGGCTTGTTTTGATTGCAAAGTCCTGCAAAGAACATGCAACATATTTACAGTCAGCCCCATAATTTATAAACTGCTCGTTAGAGGACGTGAATATTACACATTCCGCCTTTACACCCCGAAGCGCTTTCTGGTACTCTCTTAGACTTGACCTAATTGGGAGCTCGGACCTACATTATTTTTATTTCCCGCATATATGGGGATTTGAACACGTGACCATTGGGCCGATAGGCAGGCGTATGTCAAACATACATGTAAATAAATCAACACCAAAGTTAGGAGAATTAAAAGAATACATTTCTACATCAAACATAAATCAAAGTACACCAACAACAAATCAAAGTAAATCAAGATAAACCTTTCTATTCAAACATAATTCAAAATAAAGCAAACATAAATCAAAGTAAATCGAAAATAAATTAAAGTAAATCTAAAATAAACTTTTCTAATCAAACATAAATCAAAGTAAAGCAAACATAAATCACAGTAAATCAAAAATATATCACATTGAATCTAATATGGTCAGATAAAATCAACCATACATCAAAATAAACCAAACATACGTGACAGGGAATCTAACAAGATCAGATATCAATCGACCATAAATCACAGTAAATCAAACATAAATCACAGTGAATCTAACATAACCAGGTAAAAGGAACTACGGACGGATCGCAGTAAATCAGACATACATGACAGTGAATTAAACATGAGTCAAAGTAAATCAAATATAAACCCTAATGATTCAAACATCCTCTTAGCCAAATACAACCTTAAATTAGGTAAATTGAACACACGTCAATTAAATCAGATAGTATCATCAAGTGCCTTGCCACCTGTCGTGTGCGTTCATGTCCTTCCATGAATTCCGTCCGTTGCGCCCTGGACCAACTCTGCATATGATAGTCCTCCATGTCACCGTCTCAGTCCATTCAGCATAATTTCTCTTGGTTTGCCTCTGTCTCATTCCCCATTGATCTTTCCAGTTGTCAAGATATTCTCCAATGCCGCTCTTCTCACCATATGACCAAAGAATTATCTTTGTCTCTGTATATATTGTTTTAGTTTCATTAGCCTCCTTCGTTGTTAGTTACTCTGGCAAGTATAAACCTAATCAAATTAAATATACACCTAATTAAATCGAACATAAACATTGTTACGTGATTTATGTCTAGTCAGGGCAACGAACAACATAAAAATCATTTGAGGGCCATTTGACGTGGCGCCAGACAATTTTACTTTGAAGTTCCCACCGCAAATAACATTCAGTAATGAAATATAATTTGTCATTGTAAATTGGGGGGGGTGTTGCATATCCCTTATAGGACGTTGCAGTCAACATCAGTATTTTTCAGCTGCTGTTGATGTACTAGGCAAGATTACATCTGATACAAATACATGTACCACTGGTCTTTATTTGTTTGTCGGTGTATACAGTGACCGTAAGAAACAACTGAAAACAATAAAATGAAATGTTAAGCTACTCACCATTGGACAGTGACAAATGAAGTTAGTCGATGCACTTGCTAGGGAGAAAATGAAACGAGTTTCTAATATTAGACTAGGGTTTTCTAGGGAGCACACGCTAACTACAGCAGCACGCAGGGCTTAGATAGAAGCACTTTGCTAATGATATCCTCTACAAACTATTACTTTCTTATGTGTCTATACTAGTGGAGTAATAACACGTCTAGATGTAATACTGACAGCAAAACAGAATCTGAGCTTTTCATGGCGACTCCTGCAGATCCACAACCATCTGTCTTCCTGATAACGAAGATTCTAGCTAGAAGGGACTAACGCCGCAATGCTTCTGGTTTTTAGACCGACTACCTGCTCGTACACTCACGTGCAATAACCGCCGCGCTGAGAGAGAGAGAGAGAGAGAGAGAGAGAGAGAGAGAGAGAGAGAGAGAGAGAGAGAGAGAGAGAGAGAGAGAGAGAGAGAGAGAGAGAGAGAGCAGAAAGTAAACCTGGAGTATGTCAAGATAACAGTCCACCAGCGATATGGGAAAATATGCCAGAATATATCACGGCGATAGTAAACAGACGCGAACTCCAAATGACTTGGTGATCTCGCACATGTCAGGTGTGAGAGAATATGTTTTTTCCGGTTTCGCTATTCGTATCGTGTTGAAGTTCTACTTAGACCATGTACTTTTGTATGGATATAAATGTGTGGACAATAATCATACAAGCTGAAAAGCATCTAACGGCTGTGGAAATGTGGTTTCTGGGGAAAATGCAAAGAATACCATGGACAGACAGAAATACCAATGACCAAGTCTTACAAGAAACAAATGAAAACCATAAACTATAGTCTATCAAGAAATGAATGCCTTCATTCACGATCAATTATTTTGAAAACTGTCTGTTGCATCGTTATGAAATTTTTCCTGCCGTCTTATGTTTGCCATTGTAAATTTTTGTGTTTTTTTTGTTTGTTTATTGTTTGTTTGTTTGTTTGTTTGTTTGTTTTTTGTTTTATTTTTGGGGAGGGGGGTTTGCATATCCCTTATAGGACGTTGCAGTCAACATCAGTATTTTTCAGCTGCTGTTGATGTACTAGGCAAAATTACATCTGACACAAATACATATACCACTGGTCTTTATTTGTTTGTCGGTGTATACAGTATTATGTATTACATAATTTAATGCAGTCGAGCCTACAAGCACTTGGAATCAACGACTAGCAAGAGAAGGTCAACCAGAGAAACGAATGGAGACGGATTGTATCTGCAGAAAAGAACCTCAATGGCTCGGAACGCTGAAGAAGAAGAAGAAGAAGAAGAAGAAGAAGAAGAAGAAGAAGAAGAAGAAGAAGAAGAAGAAGAAGAAGAAGAAGAAGAAGAAGAAGAAGAAGAAGAAGAAGTCTTATATTTACCCCCACCCAAGTAATATATCTTTGATAGGTCCAAAATCAACTTAAACCATGGAAAGCGGCGACATTTCTTTGATGTTTTGGTGAAAAACTAGTGATTTCTCGCTAGAAAACTTATTTTACAGTACTTTTCCGCCAGTTCGGATGACGACACAAGGCTCTACGCGAGGTACTTGCCATAAGGCTAATCCTATGTCCCACGAGAAAATTAACTTATTCAGCGCTAATGTTTCCTGTGTGAAGAGGTAATACAGTTAATAACATGGACTTCATCTCTGTCCCGTAAATCATATTCCGCATATAAACAAACTTTGAAATCTGCTGTATAATCTCCAGAACAAAATTTTTTTGTTGGGTGGACATAATGATAAGGTTATATACTAAATCTCATAATTTTCACTCAGTTGGTTACTGAGATATAGAATTTTATATTGGGGCAGACAAAAGTAAACAGACTATAATTAGAGAAATTCGACGTTGACAGTCACAATTTGTGGGCACGTTATGAGAAAAAATAAATTGGAGACTTTGGTGACAATTTACAAGAATGAGGGGGAAGGCATAGAAGTACATACCTGGATGGCTTGGCCACGTGGTATGGTCTAGGCAAGAACACTGAGCTGATCCACGACTCTGGTGATCGCGTGAGATGGCGAAACATGACTTCCCATGCATATCGGCATGGCACATTATGATGATGATCGTCGACTGTCCGTCTCACACAATGTATTCGGTGGTGACTGGTTAGTTTTAACCCGAGATTAGAAGCGAAAGCAAAATCCTTGTTTAAATTTAGCAATATATAACATAACAAAATTTAGTTGCTTATCCTTTACAGGGCTTCGCAGTCGAGCCCAGCATTGGGGGGGGGGGGGGGGATTTTGTTATTTCTTGGCAAGTTTGCGTATTATAAAGAAAACGGATATGTGGAAAACAAATGGAGAGGCGGGGTGAATTACAACTTATAGTATGAAAATAAAACTAGTTAAAACGAAAGCAAAAATAGATAGGTTGGAAGAATTGTTAACAATATGTTAGGATTATGTGAAACTGACTGACTGACTGACTGACTGACTGACTGAATGAATGACTGATTGGCAACTTGCCGTCTCGACAGATGATAGCTTGTAAAATGGAGTCACATCTCTCCATAACACAAAGCCTGGGCTGAATTTAGAGACCATATGTTGCCCATGTAGCATGATCCCTCTCTCGGCCTGTCTACTTAACACCAGAAGAAAGGTAACACCAATGCGTCTGGAACAAGACCAGCTTCAGAAGCTGCCGGATAGGCAAAGCAATGCTCTAACTGTCCGCCTGTCGGAGCTTCCATCCTAGACAAGTTGCCAAACAAGGCTTAGGGCTTGTTCTGCCCTGCCATGACATTTAGCCTTAAGGTTGCATTTCCTCGCATTAGGGTATGGCTTGTACCCTCCCTATTGCATTCCTCCGCCCGAAAGCGTTGGCACAATATGGGGTGGCGGGTTTGGTAAGCGCTGCCCAATATTCCACACTAAGAGATAGCAGGTAGTACGGTTTACTGTCATACGGTAGCTCAGTTATTTTGACAAAGACCTGACAACATATGTGAAACTAGATACAGAGAAAACATCACGAGAGAGATGTGAAGAGACATGATCGCCTTCGCCAGCTGGCATGGCATGACATCTGTGATGATGATGATGATGATGATGATGATGATGATGATGATGATGATGATGACCAAGTATGTGGGACTATTAGGGTTCTAAATAAAAGGTCAGCTGGCCAGCTGCAATAATCATCCGTGGTGTTCCATGGCTATCGCAACAAGTTGCGATCAAATTCATGTTGATTTTCTAAGCAATCTTACGTTCAGTAATTTGCCATTGCTTATAGAATGAGAAATTAACGTTTAAGTCCAACTTAACGCCGTTGTCGGGGTTGACCCCGTCACCAGCACAACGGAAGTTTAAGAGCAAGTGCTTTTATATAGTGTGTATCTTTAATGACTGTGCAGTGTTTGAAAATATTACCGATCCAAGTTTTGTATTCACCTTCTCTAAAGTTCATGCAACAGTTAGTTAGTTAGTTAGTTAGTTAGTTAGTTAGTTAGTTAGTTAGTTAGTTAGTTAGTCGAGGTTCCAACTTCACGGTAACGGGTCGTCACCATTATGCTCCGTTCCTGTGCCAGTGAATATCACACAAAATGCTCCCCACAGTCAAATGTGAAAAGTGGAACAGACAGGAGTCTCGGCAATCCAACAGCCCGCACAGGTACACTATGCATAATGCCGCCACCAGAATGCCAACACAAAATTCCTCCACGGAAACCACAGTTCATCGTCGATTGACTCGGCAGTCACTAGAAAGACCTCATTCATGCAACATAAAAAGTAAATACAAAATTTGAACCGACAATATTTTCAAACACTGCACAGTCATTAAAAATACACCCAACTTTCTGCTATGTCGCTACAAACACTACTGTATCGGCTAGAGCAGGGGTGGGAAAATATTTTGTGCGTAGGGCCACATTGGCAAATGTAAAGCTATTGGGAAGGGGGGGGGGGGCCGCATATATATTATGTCCACTTTGTTTACAGCAACCTATCACAATAAGTAATTATGGATTATTATTAAATAGGTTACTAAACAGTATAAATAACTAATTATTACAATTTTATTTTACTTATACACTTATACATTATATTTTACAATATGGGCAAACACTTTTACTAATTTGTTAACACAATTTTACAATTGTTTATTATAATAATTTTTTTTTTTAAATTATCTATCAATGGCTTTAATTTAGACACAAACCTACTACATTGTCACTATAATTGTTGATTTGTAATGATATGTGTGTAACTGCTTGCAATTTTTGACAATATTCTTGAAATCAGGAGCAAGTTTTCTTGTTGAAATTCGTATGATAGCATGCAAGGTGCAGCCCGACACAAAAGACCTATTCTTAGATTTCTTGATCTTCAAGCAAGAAAATGCTTGTTTGCAAATGCACGCTGATCCAAACAATGGTACCAGTTTACAAAATAGAAAATCAGAAAGAAATGTTATCAAACATGTTAAAACAATCATATCGGTACATGGAATTCTGTAAAATTCAACAAAATAACTTAAAAACGAGGTTAAAATTTGTATTTCTAAGTGCACTCGAGGACCGCATAATATGAGTTGCCGGGCCGCATGCAGCCCGCGGGCCGTAGTTTGCCCACCCCCTCTTTTCTCTCCTTCCCCCCCCCCCCCATCCCCAGGCCAGAGCGTTCTGCGTGACAACATCGGGATACATGGCGAGATAACAGCCTAGGAAGAGATAGCTTGATGGAATAAAAGAAACATTGAAGAAATCAAATACGATATTATTACCATTAGCCAATAGGACAAGATACAAGACAGGCAAAAAACAGAAAATAACACCTATCTCTTCTCTGCAACGCTTTACGGTAAAGAGGCATCTGTTCTGCATTCTAATCGCTTGTTCATTGTCCAGGATTCTGCGCCATACAGTAGTGATGAACAAATATAACATTTGACAATTCTCATTTTCAACGCGGTATTAATGTGGTTGCCGAATTCCGTGGCGAAGTGCTTACGGACGTGGCTCGTAATCCTGTATACCAGCGTTCGCAACGGAGCTGTGCGCGATTTGGCAGCAGACCGCGCTGCGTTGCTTTCGCGTTAGTATCGGTGCCGGTCGTTCAGAAAGCAATGGCAAACTACTGAAATTCTACTGAACATGTGTATATTTCGACTTGAAGGATTTATCTAGTTAATTCATGTAAGTTGTGTGATTTCTGCAGTATGTACCTGACGAGATGCAGCGAAATATGCCAGGCAATAAATCGTGCAATCTATTGTTTGTGTCTTCGTTATTCAAACTACTGAACGTAAACTTGCCAAGAAATCACAGCAGCAAAAATGTTGGTGTTGACTGCGATGTCCTGTTAAAAGGAAATGCAAAAGAAAAAAAATAATGCGGTTTTAAATTTTAATAATGTTGCAAAAAATAATGCTGTTTTAAATTTTAAATTTTGCATATCCCTTACAGGACGTTGCAGTCAGCTGCTGTTGATGTTCTGGGCAAGCTTTACGTTCAGTATATTTGCCATTGCTTTCTAAACGACCGGCTCACATACCCCCGTAAGTTATCAGCGCGGCGCGATCCGCTGCCGAATCTCGCAGATGCTGTTTTTACCACTTGGATATACCGGATTACGAGCAATGTCGTTGCCGTTAACCCCTTGGTCTAATGATAAAATGTTTGATTATTTCCCCTATGTGGAAACTCTCCATACTTTAAAATGAGAATAGCCTCTGCAATCCATTTCCTGGTTTTCTATTTATTGTTTGCAGTTCATGTCTGCCCAAAGAACCGTCTCTCTCAGCGGTCTTTGATTCCTCTTTATGTTGGGCCAACTCTGTATCTCAGTTATGCCTCAAAGTTATCAACTATTTCAATAAAAACATCTGACCTGATGACGTGAAGCCAAGGAATATAAGGATACACAGCCAGCGTGTAATTAACTAGCTGAATTAGCCAGTGACTCAGTTTGAGGTACAAAACAACCTGACAACCAGGGTTGGGCGGGGTACTGAACTGAATGAATAGGGTTATTTTTGTGAACTATTGTATTGGTTTATATTGGACATACAGGCTGGCTGATTTCTTAATTGAAGACGAGATTACCTTTTATTTAAGGATCATCTCCGCTAGAGGTATGTTCAAGTATTATATAATAATTTAATATATCAATGTTTTTATTATTATTAATATTATTATTTATGATTATGAAATCTATTTAGTAATAATGCTAAATTAAATATGTTGTGCATGTCGTTTTTGTCTGCAGGTGTGCATTTACATCCTGCAGCCTCCATTGACAATATGAAATGACAATAAAATGGAAAATTCTTACACAAGTGGATAATTTTAAATACCTAGGGGCAATTATATTTATAACATCAGGTGGAAGATGCACAACAGAGATTAAGAACAGAATAGGGTAAGCAAAAGCTGCATTTCAGAAAATGAAACATATTTTATGCAATAAGTCACTATAACTGAATATAAAAATGATAGTGCTGAAATACTATAAAGAACCTGCTTTGCTGTATGGCAATGAATTTTGGAATGTAAATGAACAAATTAGGAAGATCATGGAAGCAACAAAGATGTGGATCCTGAGATGAATGTTGCAAATTCCTTTGACTGAAAGAGTAACTAACAATGATTGTCTGAAACAGGCCAATAAATCTAGAACATTAAAGAGACAAACAGCTTTCTTTGGTGACATGATGAGAAGAGAAGCATTGGAGAACATAGTGACAACTGGAAAGATCAAGGGAAAGAGAGGTAGAGGCAGACCAAGAGAATGGATTCTGGATGGACTAAGACAGTGGCATGAAGGAATATCATCAGCAGAGTTGATCCAGAACATCAAAGACCGAGATCTGTGGAGAGACATCAACGCCTGTGCTAACAGGCAGGGCACTTAATGATGATGATGATAGCCTCCATTGCCCTTGCTGTTTGGTCAAGATGTATGTTGGTACTGCCTTGTGAATTGTAACCTCTTATCTGATAGGAGATTGAGAAGGTGTCCTAATTGCACTCAGGACATGTTTGTAGATGCCCTGGTCTCCACCTTAACAATTCCATCTGTGTGGCAGCTAATTACACTAGTTCTGTGCTTTATGACGACAGTCCCCCAGTGCTTTCTGTGTATTAACCTAGTAAGTTGATGAATGAAAAAAACAAAAAACAAAGAGACAAGTTAAATATTTCAGCCTCATTGAAAGACAACCCTCTTGTAAAAACTACACCGTAGGGAAGAATTGAAGACAGGTGAGCAAGAGATAGGCATTGATACAAGTGGGAAGATAACTTTAAGTGATGGACAAACAAAATCTGTCAGTGTGTACAACAAGGGTGAGAGAGAGTATTGGACACCAATTCAGCAAACCTTGTGAAAATGGCATCTTACTCTTCTTTACCCTCTGTTCGCCTGCTGGCAGTAAGAATGGATGGGAGCATTTTGAGTAGAACCCAGTCGATGACATATCTTGGTGTGAGGCTTGATCATAGCCTGTCTTTCAGAGATCATGTCGATTATGTCATATCGAAAGCTCGAAAAGTTTTGTCAGCAATGAGAGTCATGGCAACTGCCAATATCAAGCAAAGACTGCTAATACTTCTGTTCCAAGGACTGGTGCTTTCACCCATCGAGTATGCGCTGGCCATCCTCACTGTCAGCCCTACACAGATTGGAAGACTTGAAAAGGTACAAAACGAAGCCATGCGCATCATTTTGGGCTGCACGAGAGAGCTGTATTAGCAGTGAGATACCTCCTTGACTTCCCAACAATGAACCACAGGATCAAGATCTGGAGAGCTCGTGCATACTTGAAAATAAGTACAGATGAGCGGGACCCTCTGCATGAAGCTATATTCAGGGAAAAGGGTGACAGGCTAAAGAGGGGCAAATCATGGATGGGTCGGGCGGAAGATGTTGTCAGACAGGTCTGCAGTCTTACCAATATCAACTCCGGCAAGGAATGGGTGCCCGTGCCTCCAGCTTTTAAGTGCACTTTCACCTGCATTATCACACTTGACAGACGGTGCAGAGAGCAGAACCCTGCCGCTGTCAATGCAGAGGTCAACGCGCTCATCTATGAACACTCATATAGCCCCAAAGTGCTCATCTATACAGATGAATCTGTTGTAAAGTAGCAGAGAAGTGCGTGGGCATTTACAGCCCGTTCGGCTGGCCGAACCGTTCAAGAATCCAGTGGTGCCCACTCTATGACCACGAGCAGCATGACGATAGAGGTGATGGCAGTTACACAGGCCTTCATATGGCTGGAATCACAGCATTATACCAACGTGTGTGTACTAAGTGATTCAATGAGAATGATTCAGAAGGTTGAAGCTGGATCTGTGCGTAGACAGTGGACTGAGTCGCTGCGGAAGTCTGTTGTCCGTAAAGTCACATTCACCTTCGTCCCAGGACATGCGGGAGTCAAGGAAATGAACGAGCTGATAAACTGGCTGGCTCTGCACCTCCTGCAGATGGCTAGCCCATGGATCGTGCCGATGTTATTAACATCCTTAAAGATATGTCGAGAACAGAGGACTTTGACATCTACATCGCTGTCCAGTATGAAAGACTTGGGAGTAAAAATTAGCATGGCCAGACACGAGAAGTACATCGGGAAAACAAGGTGCCTCGTCAACCAGCACAGAACTGGTACTATTAGACTCTGAACGCTGATGCATATGCTGGGGGGAGGATCTGAGCACCTATGGACCTGTCCTGAGTGCAATGAAGATACCCCAACTGAAAACTGAAAACCCTCTATTTGTTCATAGGCCCTCAATCAACTCTGTCCAGTTGTCCTATTTTTTATCATCTCCTGCAGCCTGCTCAGTGAAAAACCAATGAACAAGTCCTTCAAGAAACAAATGAAGATCGTAAACTGATTAGAGATATTAGACGTAGACAGTCAAAATTGTTTGGGTATATTATGAGAAGAAATGAATTGGAGAACTTGGTGACAACTGGCAAGATCGAAGGAAAGAGACCAAGGGGAAGACCGAAAAGTAAATACCTGGATGGCTTGGCCATGTGGCATGGTCAAGGCAGAAACACGGAGCTGATCCATGACTCTGGTGATCGAGTGAGATGGCAAAACATGACTGCCCACGCTCATCGGCATGGCACATGATGAATAGATGGATGGCAGCCTGCTTCATGTCCCCCCATATTATTTACCTCTATCTCTAGTTCTCTTCTTCATGTGTTTTTAGCTCTGCCTTTACGTGTTAGCTCTAGCCCAGCATGGTACATGACATGGTATAACACATGACATGGTATGACACTCAGCATTATTAGAATTTCAGACAAATAACATTTGAGGACAAAACTGGGAGGTTACAATGATACTAATGAATTTAACTGTGAAACAGGTCAAATGACAGCTAAATATTTATAGCCAGAGTGTCCAACATATACAAAACAGAAGGGTATTCTTTCCTTCATCCGCTGCATTTGAGAACAAATTATGAAGATGACAGCAGGGTAAGTTTGCTGTTGCTTTCTTAAGGTACATTCAGGTTGACCTCTCAGAGACGACCCCCCAAGCCTCACAATAAATGGTAGAACTGTGAATAGAGAAAGCAGACTGAAGTACCTGGGGATCACTTTTGATAGAAGCCTGTCCTTTAGGGATCATGTTGAAGGGGTGGTTACAAAATGTCAGAAGGGGCTCATTGCACTGAAGAGTATGGCAGCAAGGGACATGGAGCAGAAAATGCTATTCACGCTTTTTTAACACATGATCATTTCAGTGGTAGAGTATGGACTGGGAATGCTCACTGTCTCAAAGAGTCAGCTAGTGAAACTAGAGCGCATACAGAATGAAGCCATTCTGGGATGTACAAGGGGCACCCCAATAGTGTGTATGCGATACATCCTGACATTGCCGACCATTGTGAACAGACACAAGGTGTTGCAAGCAAGGTCATACCTCAAGGTAGCTGCGGACATGGTATACCTCCTGCATGATTCTCTGGATGCAGTCAAGGGCCACCGGCTGCTAAGAGGAAGATCATAGATAGCTCGGGCAGAGAATAACATTAGAAAAGTGTGCACACTTGAGAAGATTGGCAGAGGCAAGGAGTGGGTCAGAGTGCAGATTAGAAATTCAGACTTGTGTGGGGTTATAATTACATTGGGCTGTGAGTGTAGGGAGTGGCCAGCAGGCACTACAGAAGCTGAAATTCAGCAATTAATTCATGACTACTCTCATCCTGGCCATGTGATTATCAATGCCGATGGCTCTGTGTTAAGAGGCAAAAAGAGTTCCTGGGGATTCATATCAAATGAAAAATTCTGATGTCTAGTAAAGGAGAGTTGGGGCATATGACACCACAACCATCTGAGAATGGAGGTGGAGGCAGTTACTGCAGCTTTCCACTAGTTGGAAAATAAACTGTACACGCAAGTTGTGATTGTAACTGATTCTCAAAACATACTGTCTAAGGAGAAGCCTGGCATGCTTTGTGCAGAATGGCATGCATCAATTCAGAGGTTGCTGGATCTGTTCTCCAGGACACTCTAGGTGGTTAGAAATGAACAGGCTGGTAGATTGGCTGGTGCCACATCATTAAGGAGTGATTTTATGCATGATAAGGCGGATGTGGTGAAGGCCCTCTGGGAGAATGTCATTAATGCGGAAGGACAGATAATTATCATGGTCTAGAGAGAATATAGCAGCAAGGGGTGAGATAAGCTATCATGGTCTAGAGAGATTGTGACAGTAATGGGTGGTCAGAGGATCTGGTCAACTGTCATCACTCAGAGGTAAAGCAAGACGGACATATAATCAGATTTCAACGGCAACAGTATTAGAAATCTACGCTAGCTGGTGAAGATGAGGACTGAGCGCTTATGTTAATGCCCATAGTGCAGGGATGTCGGTCCTCAACTCAGCTCTTAGAGATGTACAAAGAAGAAGAAGAAGAAGGCAAACAACAGGGCTTCATTATTCATCTTGTAGAAGAACTAATATTGGTGTCATGTTTGCCTCCAGTTGTTATTCACTCAGTAAAGTTTTCTATTGCTTTCACGTCACTACAATTATTTGGGTTGTTGCCCTTTGTATGTGATACATTGTTTTATTAAATCAATTTTCTTGCTATCTTTAACCAATAGAAGTGAAAATGCTTAACCAAGTGGACAATTTTAAATACATAGGGGCATTTATAACAACAGACGGCAGGTGCACAACAAAGGTTAAGAACAGAATAGGGCATGCAAATGCTGCATTTCAGAAAATGAAGAGTATCTTACGCAATAAGTCACTATCATTGAAAGTAACAAAGAGCCTAAAGTGCTATATAGAACCTGTTTTGCTGTATGGCAGTGAATCTTAGAATGTAAATGAACAAATTAGGAAGACCTTGGAAGCAACAGAGATGTGGTTCCTGAGACAAATATTACAAATTCCTTGGACTGCCAAAGTAACTAACAACGATTACCTGAAAGAGGCTAATGAAACTAGAACATTATATACAATAATAAGAAAGAGACAAACAGCTTTCTTTGGTCATGTGATGAGAAGAGAGGCATTGGAGAACATCGTGACAACTGGAAAGATCGTGGGGAAGAGAGGCAGAGGCCAGCCAAGAAAAATGATGCTGGATGGATTGAGGCGGTGTCATGGAGGAATATCATCAGCAGAGTTGATCTAGAAAACCAAAGACCGAGATCTGTGGAGAGCCATGAATGCCTACGCCAGCTGGTATTGCACTTGATGATGATGACGGTCTTTAACAAGGCATTTCACTTTAGCCAGTTTGTTTTATTAAGAACACTTATACTAATAACTTTACAAATCAAAATGATTTTAGTATGTGAAAATCTTTACTGTAAAAAGACACAGATTATGGTCATCACTAGGAAGAACGAAATACCACAATGTAATATACAAGTAAATGGGAATATTCTTCAACAAGTGAATCGGTACAATTATCTCAGAACAGTCATAACATCCCATGGGAGATGCCTTGTAGAGATTAGAACAAGAACCGCCATGGTGAAAGTAGCCTTTAGCAAGATGAAAAACATACTGACCAATAAAAAGACGTCAATTGAAATGAGAAAAAGAGTGTTGAGGTGCTACATAGAGCCTGTTCTTTTGTATGGATGTGAAACTTGGACAATGAGCAGTCAAGCCGAAAAACATCTGATGGCTGCAGAAATGTGGTTTCTGAGGAAAATGCACAGACTGAAAAACCAATGACCAAGTACTACAGGAGACAAATGAAAATCGTAAATTGATTAGAGAAATTGGACGTAGACAGTCAACATTTTTTGGACATGTTATGAGAAGAAATGGTTTGGAGAACTTAGTGACAATTGGCAAGATCGAAGGGAACAGACCAAGGGGAAGACCGAGAAGTAAATACCTGGATGGCTTGGCCACATGGCATGGTCAAGACAGGAACACTGAGCTGATCCACGACTCTGGTGATCGAGTGAAATGGCGAGTCATGACCGCCCATGCTTTCTGGCATGGCACATGTTTGATTGAAAATATGTGTTATGTTGGGATATATGAGGGTGAGTCAATAAGTAGGTCACACAGTTCTGTGGGATGGCAGGTAAATGTAGTTGGTATTTTCTACAGGTGTCATTAGTGACAGCAACATCAAATTTTATATTCCCGTTCATCAGGTGGTGCTAGGTGTCTCATGTGCATGCACAGTACATAAACATAATGGCCACTGTACTTACGGAGTGTACAGCCAAAGAGCAATGTGCTGTTGTGCGTTTTTTGTGGGCAAAAGGACTGCCTGCAAAGGACATTCATAAGGAAATGCTTCCTGTTTATGCTGACAAATGTTTGTCCCGTAAAGCGGTGCATACCTGGGTAGAACAATTTTTTCAAAATTGTTGATGAATTCCGATCTGGTTGTCCTGTTGAGATTGCAACAGAAGCATCCGTGCAGCGGGTGGATTAGATGATTAGAGGTGACAGGCGAGTAACAATAGACTCTGTAGCATCTGCAATAGGGTGCTCACATGGTTCAGCATACAACATAATGCAAGATCGATTGAAATTTAAGAAAGTGTGCTCAAGGTGGGTACCCAGACAATTGAAGGAGGAACACATAATGAACAGATTTGGCCTGTCCTTGCATCATCTCTGTCGATACGAAGATGAAGGAGAAGACATGCTGAACAGGATTGTTACTGGGGATGAATCATGGGTGCATCAATACCAGCCAGAATCAAAGCGTGCTTCATTGCAATGGAAACATCCTTCTTTGCCTTGTGTCCAAAAATTAAAGGTTATGCCATCAGCAGGGAAGGTTATGTTGACAGTGTTCTGGGATTGTCAAGGAGTGCTTTTAACCAATTTCAAGAAGAAAGGTGACAATGTGAATACTGAATCATACTATGAAGTTCTATCGATGCTTTACGATGCAATTCGAAGAAAACGTCTAGGACTGCTGACTAGAGGGGTGTTGTTTCTTCATGACAATGCCAGACCACATACGGCTCGATTAACTCAGGAGAAAATTAACCAACTAAGGTGGGAAGTTCTGGAACATCCACTTTACAGCCCTGACTTAGCCCCTAGCGATTTCCACTTTTTTGATTCACTGAAAACCCACCTTGGCAGGAGACATTTCGCAAATGATGCTGAAGTTGAATGTGAAGTGAAAACGTGATTTAGAAAACAGAGCATGCAGTTCTATGCCACCGGTTTGGGAGGACTGATAAAACGATGGGATAAGTGCATCAATGTTGGTGGAAATTATATTGAGAAATAAAGGGACAATGTATGTATAAAAATAAAGTGGTTTCAAGTTGTTATCATATTTAGTTATTTTTCTACAGCCATCTGTGACTTACTTATTGACTTCCCATCGTAGTTGTGTGATTTGATGCTCAAGTATTGTAGTTGTGTGATTTGATGTTCCAGTATTGTAGTTGTATGATTTGATGCTCAAGTATTGTAGTTGTATGATTTGATATTCCAGTATTGTAGTTGTGTGATTTGATGCTCAAGTATTGTAGTTGTATGATTTGATATTCCAGTATTGTAGTTGTGTGATTTGATGCTCAAGTATTGTAGTTGTATGATTTGATGCTCAAGTATTGTAGTTGTATGATTTGATATTCCAGTATTGTAGTTGTGTGATTTGATGCTCAAGTATTGTAGTTGTATGATTTGATATTCCAGTATTGTAGTTGTGTGATTTGATGCTCAAATATTGTAGTTGTGTGATTTGATATTCCAGTTTTGTAGTTGTATGATTTGATGCTCAAGTATTGTAGTTGTGTGATTTTATGCTCAAGTATTGTAGTTGTGTGATTTGATGCCCAAGTATTGTAGTTGTGTGATTTGATGCTCAAGTATTGTAGTTGTATGATTTGATGCTCAAGTATTGTAGTTGTATGATTTGATATTCCAGATTGTAGTTGTATGATTTGATGCTCAAGTATTGTAGTTGTATGATTTGATATTCCAGTATTGTAGTTGTGTGATTTGATGCTCAAGTATTGTAGTTGTATGATTTGATATTCCAGTATTGTAGTTGTGTGATTTGATGCTCAAGTATTGTAGTTGTATGATTTGATATTCCAGTATTGTAGTTGTATGATTTGATTCTCAAGTATTGTAGTTGTATGATTTGATGTTCCAGTATTGTAGTTGTATGATTTGATATTCCAGTATTGTAGTTGTGTGATTTGATGCTCAAGTATTGTAGTTGTGTGATTTGATGTTCCAGTATTGTAGTTGTATGATTTGATGTTCAAGTGTGATTTGATGTTCCAATATTATAGTTGTGTGATTTAATATTCTAGTATTGTAGTTATGAATATGATGTCCCACTGTTGTAGTTATGATTTGATATTCCAGTATTGAATGTGTGATTTTTATATTTCGTTCTTGGTCTCATTTTGTTTGCAGATAACAGCCATGTCAGGTGCTAGATTCACAGTGACGAAATCAGGAGGTGAGGACCAGCCAATCACAGACGCAACAGGGGGATATGGTTCGATGCCACAATCCAGCATCCAGTTTGCACCACATTCAGGTCAGCCTTTCTTGTTCTGATTATGTTTACGATCTATGTCAGGCATCAACGTTGTCATGATAATTCACTGAACAATATTATTACCAGTCTGCCTTCAGAGTTCTGGGGGCCTCTTTGGTGAAATGGATAAACTGTCTGCCTCATTTTCTGAAGGTCGTGGGTTCTGTCCTGGACTGCATCATTAAGATTTTCCCAAGATCCCTGAAGTTGCGGAGTTTGTTCTTTTTGCGATGCACTCGGCAAGCGGATTGCTGCTCTGTCATGAGAGATTAAGCCAAATAGGGTAACACCTGATGCAATGAAATCATCTCTCACAATTTTAATACTTTAGTGCTCATAGTATTTTTGTTAGAGTTCTCCTCTTTCTTTGCCTTCACTCACTCAGAAAAGGACATTGCTTACTTGGTATCTTCCAAACATGCAATATTTGCTCCATTTGGCCGATACATCTACATCCAACTACATCACAACCGTCTCTGGGACCATTTTTGTAATGCCTCTTCTATCCCTACTCGGTGATGCAGTCTGCTTTTAGGACTATCACTTTAGGAGCAGATGGGGGGGGGGGGGGGGGGGGTGTGTGTGTGTGTGTGTGTGTGTGTGTCTTGATCCCTGAATCACACAATCAGTCTGTCAATCATTGTATGCAGTCCTCACTTTTGCTGTGTCATTTGATCCTAGATCTGGGTGGAACATTTGTTGGAAGGCAGTTGTTAATGGTCAGGAATAAGTTTTTTGTTTTTTTTTGGCTCTCGCTCGCTTTGAACTCAAGTGTAGTCCATTCCACACACACTATTTATAGTAGTGATGGACTGAATTTTGCATGTGGGTTAGCTTTCCTTATTAACAGTGTCCTTCGCCATCAGGCAAACCCACTCCAACTTCAGAGGTACTTGTAATTAATGTCAAGTCAAGGACGATAGGTCATCAAATAAAATCAAATCAACTTTATTAGGGTCACAAATTGGGCGCGCAGGCCCGTCTTACATTCGGCCCTTCCAATCACTCGTCTTTCGTTCATCATGAGCATTATACATTTACATAGGAAGAAAAATAAACATTGTGAAATGAATGTTGTAAACATAAACAAGGCTAATTACCATGTTATGAGGCCCATCTCCCACCTATCCATACATCACCCCACCCACACAACACCCCCACCTACCCACACACACGCGCACCAAGGGACACATACACACCCCCACCTACCCACACACACACACGCACACCAAGGGACACATACATACCCTCACCTACCCACACACACGCACACCAAGGGACACATACATACCCCACCAACCGACCCATCCCCCACCCACACTGCCCTCATCTGATCCCCCAACCAAAACACATTCCCCCACCAACCCACACATCCCACGCCCATCCACATACACATCCTAACCCACACATCCTCTCCCCACCCACACTTCAAACCACCCATCCCCCAGCCACATCTCAATCGACAACATATTCCCCACCCATGCACACAATCCCCCACCAACCCACACATCCACTCACACATCCCCACCAACTGACATGTCCCTACCCCCCCCCCCCCCCACACACACACACACATCTCCCTGACCACCCATAAATCCCCAATCCACTCACACACACCCCACCACCCACACATACAACTTCCACCCACCCACACATGCCATAACCTAATCCCCCACCACACAATACCCCCACCCGCACATCACATACACCCCCTACCACGCACTATTCCCAACCCACGCACCACACACACACATATCCCTCACCAACACATCCCCACTTACACACCACCCATCACTTCAGTCCAGCTGTCTGGTGTAGGGGTTGAACCGCTTACCTCGGCATCAGCACACCGGATGTTTAAGAACAAGCGTTCTTATCCATTCCGCCATGCGGACCTGTGGAAAAAGTTTGATCTAGTCAACAATAATGTGACATTGTCATGCATTAATGTGGCTTTCTCTTCTTCTTCTCATAGTTCTCAAGATGAACTCAATAGTGTTTTATTTTTTGAGTTCCACTTTAGTTCCGTACATCTTGGATGATTCAGTGGGTCAATATAGCCTTCTTATTTCTCTGTACAGAGGACAATCCTTCTTATTTCTCTGTACAGAGGACAATCCATGTTCGATATGACATATTTAGGAAAAACACTATATACTATTTCCTTCTTTAGGAATAAAATTCTCTTCTGAATATTTGTGCCTTTGGAATTCATTTAAATTTACGGTAAAGATAGCGTGAGTCAAGGACAAATATGTGTGTTTTCAGTGTAAGTTATATTCTAGCAGAAGCATTGATTCCAAATAATAATATCAGTTACAGCTTCTCTTCACATTCACATACATATATACAACATTATATAAAACAGTCTGATTTATGAATCTTGATTTCTTCACATTAACTTGACAAATAGTAATGACTAGACTACTAGTGTTCAAAATGTATAGAAATTCAAATATCTACAGTACATATATCACAGATGTTGTAATATATAAGGTGGAGTGTAGGTTGCTTGATTACTATATATATGCTACATCATAGGTGTTCTAATATCTATAGTACATAAATCATGGATGTTGTATATTGTTCAAAAAAAGAAACGCAACTTTATTGCAGTTCCAATTGCAAACTTGTACCAACATTTTTTTTATGGAATTAACGTTTCAATCCTAGCATGAAAAAAATGTCTGACTTTAACAATGAAATGATGTTCATTAAAATTGGTTTGGGCTATTAGTCTTTGCGACTGAGGTCTCTGTTTCTGTAAATTCGTTTGATCTGAAATACAATGAGCTCCTAGCATTGACAGGACTGTCGAGGATGCAGATGCAAATTGATTCCTAAGGTGACGCAGCCGTGTGAAGCGGTCTTCGGCAGCAGTTGTGATTCTGGGTTTTCCACTGCGTGGCTCGTCTGCCACTTAGCCAGTTTCTTGAAATCGCCTCCAAAGGCGACTAATGGTGCTTCTAATCACCTTAAATTCAGGTAACCATGAGAAGTTTATGACCAGATGGACACAGTCAATTGGTTGACTGATGTCCAATCAGCGAATATCTTTTATAAAAGTAACACCAAAAATGTTGCGTATCTAATTTTGAACAGTATAATTTATAAAGTAGGCTATAAGTTGCTTGATGATTATATATGCTACATCATAGGTGTTCTAATATCTACAGTACACACATCACAGATTTATAATATCTAAGGTAGGCAGTCAATATGACATAGGCAACTGTATGCTTGTTGTACTTTGAATACTTCTTTCACAGATGTTTTATTTCTAAAGTAAATGATAGGATGTTTGTTCTATGGTACACATCACATATGTTCTCATTTCTAAAGTAGATATTTTACTTGTTCTATAGTACATACAGCAAAGATCTTCTCATCATTCCCAAGGTAGATATTTCACTACTTGTTCTATAGTACATACAGCACAGATATTCTCATGTTTAAGTTAGATATCTCACTGCTTGTTCTATAGTATATTCATCACAGATGTTCTCAAGTATAAGTATATGGTAGATTTTAGACTGCTTAATCTATAATACATACATCACAGATATTCTCTTGTCTAAGGTAGATATTTCACTGCTTGTTCTATAGTACATACATCACAGATATTCTCATTTCTAAGGTAGATATTTCACTACTTGTTCAATAGTACATACATCACAGATGTTCTCATATCTAAGGTAGATATTTCACTACTTGTTCAATAGTACATACATCACAGTTGTTCTGATTCCTACAGTAAATAGTAAACTGGATGTTCTAAAGTTTATACAAAGTACATTTCAAACTATAATTGGATATCTGAATTTAAATGTCAGTTTGACCAAAACTAAATTCTCAGTTTCCGTAATTATTGTCTTTACTGCTTTTTAACTGTTTTACATACTGTTGTTGTATTAGTGTTTATTTAATTATTTAGTTTCTTTTTACATGAATCTTCAACAGCAATGATTCCCATACACATTCAGGGTGCCATTTATCCTTCCCTCTGACCTCCTAATTAATATGCTTAGCACTCCAATACATTATCATCATCATTATCCATAAGCTTGTCATGTATAGAACTGTCACCCTTTTGCAGTCTTTGGACATTTCTCTCTTATATGACTGCTCTAGTTTTCTTGTTGAGTTGAGCTGCACTCAGGATATTCCCATACGCTCTCCATCCCCTCGTTCAACAACCAGTGAAGAGTCATACTGCTAATAATTCCAACTGCCATCTCATTGAAAGTTCTCCTGGTCTTCCCTCTCAGTTTTGAGATCTTCCAGAACCCCTTCTAATCCCCCACTATATCATTTTCTCCACATACAGGTAACACCGCTTTCTCCACCTGGTCTCACAGGCGCTGACCATGTCTCCCTTGTCTACAGGTAACCTACCACTGAGAGGTGCATTCCCTGCCAGCCTATCAACCTGTTCATTCCCCCACACTCCCACATGACCAGGGAGAAAATCCATACAATTATCAACATTTGTGGCACCCTTTTCTTGGCATTAAGACTGCTACAAATTGAAAACCTCATATCCTCCCAGAATCTGTCCATAACCCCAGAGGAAGAGGCTGGGTGTAACACACACAGACACACACCCACACAATAACTTTGTGAATCATAGTATGCTGTTAGCATAGTCTATTTTGTTCTGTTATAAAACATACTTCTGCCAAGTGTGATCTCAGCATCTCTAACTTCATTTACACTTACTATTGTACAGTATTGATTATTGAATGTGTTTTATTTTATTTATGGTTGTTAATTTCAGAGTTGATAGGAAACCTATGCTAGTGCTGTGTCTCTCATCCTCTCTTTTTGTCTTGGTTGATGTCCAATTAAGAGATGAAAGTAAAGGTTAATGTCCCTTGGCTTGCAAGTAATGACAGGCATCTGCCGTCAGTTTGACAGAATTTTTACATTTCAAGTTAAATAATAATGAACCATAATCAAATAACAGAATTGAATTTGTGCGTTATTTGACTTAACTTAATGTGGATTAAAAGAATGTAATATACATTGGTAGAACTTATGGAGATTGACATAATTTAAAATGCATTGATATATATATATATTGATAGAACTTATGGAGATTGACATAATTTAAAATACATTACAATATACAAATAACAGAAATGGTACTACAATGACTACATTAAGAGATAACATGGAATCATGTGAAGTAATAATAAGCAAATTGAAATAATGTGTGTGGTAATCCATAAATAAATAGAAGTAAAACAAACAGGTAACTAAAGTAAACTAATCTAACATTGGGTATGCTGAGTGGGGGTAGAGTGGCTTGGATGTAATCCATCTGCTTATAGCTTGCAGAAGTGCCAGATTCAAATACAGTCAGGGGCCTAGGCATGCTATACTCCCCTTGAGCAGTTGATTGGATAACCAGCCTTTTCTTACAAAAGCAGCTGTTTTAGGGTTACCTTTTGATGTGTCATGCTGCCATCTAAACATTGATGGCAAAGATCTGTGAATAATAAGGAACATATATTGGCAGCAAACAGCAGCCATAAGAATCAACAATCTTTTAAGAAAATGTCAATGTGTAAAGAAGGTTCTGTAATGTTTTCTGATTTGTTCTAATGGCACAGTGAACATATAATCAGATCTACAGAAAATATGTCAGGGATCTGGGTTGGTGGACATAATATAAATAACCTACATTATGCTGATGACACCGTCTTGATAGCAACAAGTCAGAAGTAACTGCTGGAAATGATAGTTACAGTGGTTGTAGAAAGTGAAAAAAATGGGCCTAAGCTTGAATAATAGGAAGACAGAAGTCATGGTGATATCAAAGAATAGATCTGACTTAAATGTAATTAAAGTAAATGATGTTAATTTGGGGCAAGTGCAGAAATTCAGATATCTAGACACACAGATAACATCAGATGGAAGATGCAATACAGAGATAAAGAATAGAATAGGACAAGCAAAAACTGCATTCTGTCAAATGAAGAACGTTTTGTGCAATAAATCCCTGTTAAATAAAAGTAAAAATAAAATTCAAAACATAAACAAACAAAAAAACTGAAAGGAAAAATAATAATTATTATAAAGCAGATTTAAATAACATTAAAACCTTAGCTTCTAAACATTTTATGCAATAAGACCTTGTCATTGCAGGTTAGCAAAAGAGTTCTGGCATGTTACATAAAACCAGTTTTAACATACGGCTGTAAGTCCTGGACAATTAGTAAACAAGCAAATAAATCCTTGGAAGATTTGGAGATGCAATCTTATAGAAGAATGCTGAAAATTCCTTGGACAGCCAAAATGGGCAATCTGGACATTTTGAATGAATGAAAAAACAAACTTTATTTTCAAATGGTTAAGAATTGGGCAAGCAGGCAATTGGACAATGAGCAATCAAGCTGAAAAACATCTGATGGCTGTAGGAATGTGGCTTTTGAGGAGAATGCAAAGAATACCATGGAGAGACAGAAAAACCAATGACCAAAGTAAAGGAAACAAATGAAAATCGTGAATTGATTAGAGAAATTAGACATTGACAGTCAACATTTTTTGGGTATGTTATGAGAAGAAATGAATTGGAGAACTTGGTGACAACTGGTAAGATCGAAGGAAGCAGACCAAGGGGAAGACTGAGAAGTAAATACCTGGATGGCTTGGTCACATGGCATGGTCGAGACAGAACACTGAGCTGATCCACGACTCTGGTGATCGAGTGAGATGGCGAGTCATGACCACCCACGCTTTCCGGCATGGCATATGATGGATGGATGCAGGCCTATCTGGCATTCTGCCCTTTTATCACTCTCTTGAAGGAGACTGAGTCGCAAAGACAACTTATCACAAACATCAGAAAGAGGCAGTCATAATTTTTGGCCACGTTATGAGAAGACAAAAACTGGAACATATTTGTGACAACTGGAGGGAATTTGTGGAAAGAGAGTTAGAGGAAACAATGGGAGAATATTCTTGATAGTCATGTGTCGTGGCATGGAAGGGAGTCAACACATGAATTTATCCACGTCTGACATCACAGTTTGGAAGAAGCATGATCACCCATGCCAGTCAGCACGGCACTTAATGATGATGCTGATATACGTGGTACAGTGAACTTTGGATAACATAAAGAAGCAATTCAGCTGCTGCTTCTAGCTAGTCATATGTGACATAGTTAATTTTATGTAATAAAAACACTCTAGTGCAGCATACCTTTTGTAAAGCAATGTCAAGTGATAAATAGTATTAGAATTATGCATTGTAAAAATGTAGGCATTAATGTGAGAGCCCCGGCAACCCTATCTGAAATAACATTGTCAATCAAGATTCAGTACCTGGCACCAACATTTGACCAGATTATAATGCTGCTATTTTTGCTCACCAACATTTCCCTTACAGGTGATGCCTGTATAATTGAAGATACAAAAATATTTGAAGAAGGTGTTCAGGAAGGTAAACCTAATGTTTCAATGAACACAAAAACCTTATGAGTTTATGAAAGTGCACCCATAACTTACGTTCTCTCTATTGTGTTGCTGCTTTGTTCATTTTATCAAATTATTTTTGTTCAATTTACTGCGTTGGTGCTTTTTCATTTTGTTGTTTTTTGTTTCTTTGTGAACTGTGTTATTTGTTTCATGGGTGTGGGATTTGTTCTTACTTTTTACAAGAACACAGTATCCAGATTTTTAAGGAATGCTATTCAAACACAATAGATTTTTTATCTTATGCAGATAGCAGTTTGTTAGTTGGTTGAAGAAGACAGCTGGAGTTTGTTAATTTGAAATATTAGTATGGGCTGTTTGGCATCTTTAGATGTGCTTTACGCTTAGTGTACATTGTGTTTCTATTTTACAGGTCGTTTTTATTTCTGTCAGTGATCTTACATTTCATGTTAAGTTTATGTGTTATAATTGTTGGCAATGCTAGCAGATGGTGGATTGAATTTGAGAGCAGCTGGCAGATAGTTGTTGGTTATGGTCTCAGGTTTGTAATGGCGCACAGGGAATCTCTTTATGGAGACAGTGTTTAAAGTCACTGACCAGTACAACCACTGCCAAAATATGAAAGCAGTGTTAGACTATCTGCCTTATACATGCCTAGAAAAACAGTCAAAGAAATTATGAAGAGAGACTGTTATTGGGGAAATGTTCTGCAGAGAACCAGCCACAATAGGTAGGTTGTTGACATTACTGAGTTCTTTTTGGTTTCTAATTTGCTAATACACACGCATTTAAGCCGAGACAGATACATACATAACCATTTAGATAAAAAGTTGCCAGATTTATGTCAGCCTATAATTATATTTGTTCTCAATATTCTGGCAGATTTAATCTAGTCTCTAAGTATATATTTAGGTATTTTGTTTGATCTGATGTATACCACCATATATGTATGTGGTTTTGTAACACTTTTATGCAGATTTATGTCCTATCACTTGGACATATAACAATGACGCTGATCATAAGTTAACGAATTTGGATCAGATCACTGTTATGTCTTTTCATGCATGGAATATATAGAATTACACAGACAGTCATATTAGTGGAAATAAATAGTGCTGACATGCATAGAATATGTAGGACTACTCAGAAAACCATATTAGTAGAAATATATGTCTTTTCATCATTCCATTGCACATGTATTAATTTCCCATTGAACATTCCATGCTTAAGAGTACAATCATTTGTTTTGTGATTCTTTAAATGAATGTCATAATGGTTTTTTCAACTCTCCTGGGTATTTCCATGTGGCGCTGAGCTTTGTTTCGTGTCCTTCATGCAGGAAAAGACTATGCTGTTGTTTATGGTAATTTGCTATAACATTTCATTCATGTTTTTATTTTACTTTATTCATGGCTGCATGCAGTTTAAAGGTGCTTTTGTAACCCCTCATATTTTTCATTGTATCTTGTGCTGGTTGTGATGTGTAATTACTGTATTATTAATATTATGATTCTTGTCTCTGTTATTTCCGTTATTATCATCATCATGATCATGATGATCATTATTACTACTACAACTACTAGTATTATTACTGCTAGTCATAGGGCTGCTGATGCTGCTGCTACTGCTACTGGTGATACCGCTGCTGCTAATACTGCTACTACTGTTACTACTACTGCTACTACTACTACCACCACCACCACTACTACTGCTAATACTACTGCTGCTACTACTGCTACGATTACTGCTGCTACTACTTCTACTGCTACTGCTGCTGCTACTACTACTACTACTACTACTACTACTGATGCTGCTGCTCCTGCTACTATTGATGCTGCTACTACTACTACTACTACTACTACTACTACTACTATTACTACTGCTGCTGCTACTATTAATACTACAATTACTACTGCTGCTGCTACTAATACTGCTATTACTACTAATACTGCTGTTACTACTGCTGCTGCTACTACTTTCCTATTACATCATCATTATTATTATTATTATTATTATTATTATTGCTATTAATTCTGTTTCTATCCATGAAATTTGCTGGTTTATGAACTCCTTTATTAATAGTTATGCTTCCTATCAGCCTGGTCGAAATGGGTTCAAATTCACATCAAGGCACCTTTGTAAACACGACCTGGCCTCCCAGGCTCATCCAGCCTAAAATAAGCACCTGGAAATGTAATGGGAAGTAAAAGCAGGTCGTGGGATATTAATTAACCTTTGTTGATATGTCCTCCAGTGGTGAATTAGTCTATACAAATAGAGAGTTAGCATTGCATTCCCATTGCACTGCTAGACGTGTAGAAAGGTCCTTCCATTGTAGTTGTTGTTGTATAGGATGTATTTTTAATGTCTATGCAGTGTTTGAAAATATTGCCAGTCCAAGTTTTGTATTCACCCTCTGTAAAGTTCATACAACATAATAAGTAAATACAAAACTTGGACCGGCAATATTTTCAAACACTGCACAGTCATTAAAAATACACACTGTATGTGTTAAGTGCTTGCCAGTTTTGGTATATTGTTTTTGTGTCTATGTTTGCAACTGCAAATAAATTGCTTTGCTTTGTTTGGCTGCTAGTGTGTTTTCATGTTCCTAAGTCATGTGTGTTTGTATCAGGCTAAAACAAAACCTGCCTCTTAGTGTGTGTTACTCTATTTTACCATAATTTTTGCCCTACTAATTGACTATCGTTGTTGCCCTACTATTTGACTATAGTCTTTCCCACTATTTGACTATAATTTTTGTCCCACTATTTGGCTGTAGTTGTTGTCCCACTATTTAACTGTAGTTTTTGTCCCATTATTTGACTGTAATTGTTGTCCCACTATTTGACTGTAGTTGTTGTCCCACTATTTGACTATAGTCTTTCCCACTATTTGACTATAGTTTTTATCCCACTATTTTACTGTAGTTGTTGTCCCACTATTTGACTATAGGTATTGTCCCATTAAGTTTTGGACTCACTATCTAACTAGTTTAGCCATACCGTATTTACCTCTGCTTACCTCATAGATTTCCGCAAGCTTCCGTGTGCTTTTTGTCTGTTTGACTTATTCTCTGTATGTGTGTGTGTGTGTGTGTATATATATATATATATATATATATATAGATATATATATATATATATATATATATATATATATATATATATATATATATATATATATATACCCGGAGTGTGTCAAGGAGATAAAGGGGCCCTAAACATTGGGGGGGGGGGGGAACGGGGGGGGGGGACCTCATCTGACGATCGAAACCTTCCTGCCACGCCGCGGTCACCGCCTGTTTGTGTACTTCACTGTGATAGTGAATGTATCCTGGCGTTGTTTTTAGGCGCCGCGGAGCATCGGGGGCAGGAAGGAACAGCTCCCGAAAATCAACCCCATTACCCACATGAACACTTCCATACTCACACTGTCCAATGAATGACTTACGCCAGGGAATGTAACCCGGCCAACAAATGCCTGAAGAAGTCGGATGTGTCGACCGAAAGGTTCAAATATCGCAGCTCTGCTGTAAACAGGCACAACGCAATTACGTCTAAAACAACATTCCGAACAAACGAAGAAGAAGATGAATGAATTGCAAAAAAAAACCAAAAAAAACGAGAAGTAGATTGTGAGATTTATTAGAATAAGGTTACAAGAAACAAATAATGGATGTTGCGTATAAAGCCTTCTCCAGCACAGAACAAACAAACCGACACAACTACACGAAAACCACGACATGAAAATACAACGGTTACTTATGTGTATCATCGTTGTGACTGAAAACGTCTTAAACAATCAACGTGTTGTATTCTAGTGTTAGCCGTATTGTCCAAGAAGTTTTCACAACAGCATTGGATTCTGCCAGTCACCTCCGTACGCATAGACATACTTGATCTACGATTTATTGCCTGACATATTTCGCTGCATCTCATCAGGTACATACTGCAGAAATCACACAACTCACGTGAATTAACTAGATAAATCCTTCAAGTTGAAATATACACATATTCGCACAGTAATGTCAATTATCTACCTCGGTAATTTTAAGCTGACTAACATGTCTTTCTGTTTGCACAATTCTGGCTTGCGTTGATTGATTATAATTGCTTCTGCAAACTTTAACAAGCGAGTATTTTCCAATTCACATGTAGATGCCAGGCCTTCTACATTGGTAGAACAGAGAGACAGCTTAACAAACGAGTGTCAGAACACATACCTCAATGGGTCAACAAGATACAACACACAGGAAATGCTAGCCTCGTGGGGCTGACTCACCGGAAGCTCCCGGCGTCTTCAATTGGTAGGCACTGCTTGCTTGCTTGTGTTCGTTGGCTTGAGCTCCAACGCGAAGTCCTGTATGTCGGATGAAGACATCCTGTTGTCCAACATCAGTGTGATGTCATACAGGACCTGAGGTTTGCGTGAGTATCCGTTGTCCCATGTCTGGCTTATTGGTGTGCAGACTGGTGGTTCCTCGCCGTACAGGCAGACACTCTCCGACTTCGGAGGAATCAGCGATCCTATTGACTTCAGCCAGGACCCCGAAGGGACCTGTTGCCCAGGACCGTCAATAGGTCTTGGCCAGTATATAACCCGGCCCTTGTGCCTTGGAAACACCTCTGCGTCCCAATTGGTAGGCACATTATCGAAAGCGGCCATGTGGTTGACAGAGACACTGCCTTTCGCGTGTGTTTAACACACACAATACTCGCTTGTTAAAGTTTGCAGAAGCAATTATGATCAATCAACGCAAGCCAGAATCGTGCAAACAGAAAGACATGTTAGTCAGCTTAAAATTACCGTGGTAGATAATTGACATTACACTGCGAATATGTGTATATTTCAACTTGAAGGATTTATCTAGCTAATTCACGTAAGTTGTGTGATTTCTGCAGTATGTACCTGACGAGATGCAGCGAAATATGCCAGGCAATAGATCGTGCAATGTATTGTTTGTGTCTTCGTTATCAAATACGTGATCTAATTCTTTTCCCATTAGATCAGTGGTTCTTAACCGGTGGGGAGAATGAAGATTATTTCAAGATTGCGTTAATACAAGAACCGATTACTTGATCTTGTTTTTCCCTTCATACTTTATGGTTCCAGTTCTGTACGTCTCAACCTTCTAAAATTCATTTTATAAAGTAAGTAGACCCACAAATCACGTTTTATATGGACGTCTAGACTTGTTTTAGTATGTGTTATTAAATTTAGCTTCAATTATTACGTATTCTGTTTAGGGGCAGGGGGAAATTTTTAGGGAGGAAATACGAAAGGGGGAATGACGTTCTAAAAATATGGTGAATGACGTCCTAAAAAAATGGTGAAGGGGTGCACGGGCCAAAAAAGGTTGAGAACCACTGTATTAGATGAATGAACGAAATGGTCTTCATCTCGGAGTTATGAACAAACAACCGAATAAACCCGAATCATTATGTTTACTGGGACGAGGGAAGCGACCTTCGCCATTGTGCTCTATCTTTGAAAAGCAGCGCCTTGTTGAGTTGTTCGATATAAGTCATTAGTGTTCTGACGCTCATGTTTATGTGCTCTCTCCTCCCCTCCCCCCCCCCCCCCCCCCAACCCTTTATCGTGGCCGCTTCTCCGGTTATGTTATTGACGATCCAGCGGTGTTTGGGCTACCGTGCTTCAGCTTTATTCCATGCAGTGGTATGTTTATGTGTTCTTCTTATAGTGGCGAAAGGATTCCGGACGCAATTCATATTCCCGCATACCGCATTAGAAACAGAGCTAATGGCGATTTGGTATCAGACCGCCTTGCGTTTATTTCAATAAAATGGTAGAGTGCCAGTCGTTCAGAAAGAAATGGCAAACTACTGAACGTAAACTAGCCAAGAGGTTACATACAGCCAAAAATGCCGGGATTAATTGCGACGTCCTGTAAAGGACATGCAACTAATTTAACTTAACATTTTGGAACAGGAAAGTGTTTGATGCGGTAAATCAGTGTCATTGAATATCAACAAGAGAGTATTGTAATGTTATAAAGGACTCGTTCTACTGTAGCATTCGTCACAGAGTTTGAACGAACAGATTAGGAGATTTTGGAGGCCAGGGGTACGCGGAACGTATCGCTCGTGATAGTGGGACACGTATCTGTCTGTCTGTCTGTCTGTCTGTCTGTCCGTCCGTCTGTCTGTCTGTCCGTCCATCCATTTATCTCTATATCTATCTATCTATCTATCTATCTATCTATCTATCTATCTATCTATCTATCTATCTATCTATCTATCTATCTATCTATTTATCTATCTATCGGTCTGTCTGTATCCTGGGCCGTATGTTATTAATATCTGTTGCCAGAGTAACTGACAATGAGCGCCTGGGAAAGGCTAATGATAGTATAAGATGACATACGAGTATAAGAAAGAGACAAATGGTGTTTGGTAATGTTATGAGAACAGTGACATTGGAAAACGTGGTGACGACTGCACAGATTGTCACACATCAGTGGTGGAAGTGGCAATGGCACACCTAGAAAAATTATGCTGGGGTGACTGAGATGTTGGTAGCTGCCTATATTATCAATAGAATTGATCCAGAACACCAAGGCCCATCTATGCCTACGCCAGTTGGCGGGGCACATGATGATGCTGGTGCTTTGGTTATAGAAACTTATTTTGTCAAGGGGAAGAACCTAACATCCGATTACAGTGGAAATCTCTTAAGGCGATCTCGGATGTGGCGAATTTTTGTTGTGGAGAACAATATTGTATTGCACGTTGTAAATGCATTACTATATACTCTTATAAGAGGAATTTGTGATAAGAAGAACTATTTCTTGAGTTCCAGATGAGTTCGCCTTATCAGATCAGGTCTGCGCTGTACTTGCCATCTTCGGCGGGAAGTCTGGCGCCATGGTGGTACAGTCTGTCATCCTATTTGCAGTACACCTCTTGTTTTCTTCCAGTTTGGTCCGTCGTACGTCTGCCATTCCCCCTCCCCCTTTTCGTTTCACACATCATATGACTTTAAAAAAAAAAAATATGACCTTTTTTTTCCTTGTGGGGGGGGGGGGGGGGGAGAGAAGGATATCCTATTTACTGGACATTGCAGTCAACACCAGCATTGTTCAGCTGCTGTTGATGTCTTGGCAAGATTTACGTTCAGTAGTTTGCCATTGCTTTCTGAACGACCGGCTCACATACCTTTCCGTAAGAAACCAACGCGACGAGATCTGCCGCTGAATCTCGCGCAGTTGTGTTTCATACGTGGGTGTAATGGATTACGAACAGCGTCCCTAATACCTTCGCCAGGGAGACCGGCATGATCCCTTTTAGTCAGGACTTGTCATGGGGAGTCCTGCGAGTCTTATGCGTCTACCGAAACTCCTGATAGAATAACCAACTCCTTGCATCCCCCGCTCCCTTTCGTTCCTGTTGCTGACTACTAACGACGGGAACTTGTGGTTGGGGGTTAAGAGACAGGAATGGCGTTTGAATAGGATGCTGGCCCGATTCTACCACATACTTGGGCTTATGGTGAGTGGATTATAAGTGGTTGGGTTGTGTGTGCGTGCGCTTGTATGCGTTCGTGCGTGTGTGAATGATCAGTTGAGGCGATGATAAAAAGTGGGTGTGTGTGTGTGTGTGTGTAAATGATCATTGAGGGGATTGGAATAATCGGTTGTGTGTGTGTGTGTGAGAGAGAGAGAGAGTGAGTGAGTGATCAATGAGGGGATTAGAATAATCGGTTGGATCTGTGTGTGAGTGAGTGATCATTGAGGGGATTAGAAGAAGAGCTTGTATGTGTGTGAGTTTGAGTGAGTGATCATTGAGGGGATATAAAATAAGCCGTTGTATATGTGTGTGAGTGAGTGATCATTGAGGGATATAATGGTGGTGGTTATCGTAGAGGTGTTCGTGGTCGTTGTGGTGGTGGTGTGAGAGAGAGAGAGAGAGAGAGAGAGAGAGAGAGAGAGAGAGAGAGAGAGAGAGATCATTGAGGCGATATAAAAAAAGCGGTTGGATGTGTGTTTGTGTGTGTGTGTGTGTGTGTGTGTGTGTGTGTGAGAGTTAGTGATTATTGAGAGGATTAGTAGAATAGGTTGTATGTATGTGGGTGTGAGTGAGTGATCACTGAGGGAATATTTTGGATTTCGGCGCTCGCTCGCTTTGAACTAAAACGTCGTCCATACACATTACTTCTAGTAGTGCTGGACTATATTTTGCGGATGGGTTAGCTTTACCTATTAACAGTGTCCCACGCCATCAAGCGAACCCACTCCGACTTCAGAGGTACTTGTAATTTACGTTCCCAAGTCAAGGTCGATTAGGTCAACATGTTAGTTCAACTGTCCGGTGTAGTGGTTGAACCCCTTACCTCGGCATCAGCGTACTGGATGTTTAAGAATAACATCTTCTTATCAATTCGGCCACGCTGACCTACACTGAAGGAATATAAAACAAGCGGTTGTATGTGTGTGTGTGTGTGTGTGTGTGTGTGAGAGAGAGAGAGAGAGAGAGAGAGAGAGAGAGAGAGAGAGAGAGAGAGAGAGATCATTGAGGGGATATTAAAAAAGCTGTTGTGTGTGTGTTTGAGTGAGTGATCATTGAGGGGATATAAACAAAAGCGGTTGGGTGTGTGTGGCATTCGCTCTGTCGTTAGTGTATGGGAATTATAGAAAGAGAAAGTTATCCGTCTTATTGTTGTACTATTGCGGCTGCATAGGCCGAGGACACGTACGCAATCACTCGCCGAGGAAAAAGACCAGGCGTCAGTTGTGACAGCCCTATTTATACCCAACTGCAGTTGTCTGGCGTTTTGGATTGTCTGACCTCAGCTGGGTAGCCATGTGTTGTTTGTTAGATAACAGGCCTGGATCGGCGAACTTGGGTGTGGTTTCTTAAGTGCAGTAACACTTCGATTAACCGTCACTCGTTTAACCATCCGTTTCTATTATCTGTCATCGTCTAAAGAAAATGTGTGAGTATCATCAAACAAGCAGACATCTGTGTCACAATGTTCTTCATAATAACTGAGTGACATGGTCGTTGTCTAGGGTTCAATGTTCTTTGTATGTCACTACGGAGTGTAAGTTGAGCTAGCCACCTGTCTCATCATACAACTCACCCCCGCAGTCCACATCCACCAGTCATTAAACAAGATTGAGTTGGCGCATATAATCCTTTAATGCAGAAAGAACACGGACAAACGGAACACAACTCTATATCCAGAAACAATATAATCCATAGAATATAAATATCCTCCTCACAACTTAACACACACACGTCACTGCCTTCTCAAGGCCTGCTTAATCTCAAATTCACAGGACAGTTATCCAGCTCCTATCCACGGCTGGACCTCACACAATACAACCCGCACACTGGGTCTAACCTCCAATAACTATCCAACCCACTTTGGGTTCAGGCCTCCATTAACTATCCAACTCACTGTGGGTTCAGGCCTCCATTATCTATCCAACCCCCACTGGGTTTTAGGCCTGCATTCACAACTCGGAGCACAACACACCACAGGACAGAGCTCTCTCTCCGCTCCTATCCTTCGACTCCAGAACAACTCGGAGTCTAGACATCCCCTGTCCACACGATCCGACCCGCAGCCGGTCTCAGCTCCAACTCCCCTGTCAATGTTTTCCACTCTCTTTTATGTCCCCTAACTTCACACGACACTAAACTGTCTCTCACCCCGTCCACCCTGGGGTTCTGCACCCACCCTCACCATTATTTCTCAGGGTTGGTTGTTTTTCTCGTAGCCCGGTCACTCACCTCAATGTCAATGACCCAGGTATATGTCAACACCCCCCTCTTAAAAGAAAACATCGTTTTCAAATGTTGGGAGACTAAACTTTATTAAATATGTGACCCCGACATATTGCCTGGGTAGCCCTAAGTATGGCTCCATCTCACTTTAGGTACCACCCTAAATAATACATCAACTAATCATAGTCAACTTCTATATTACCAACACATCAATACCACCAACTTTCCATCTTGTGTACCACTGCATGAGCTACTACATGGCATAATAATCCACATAACATAGAAAAGCATTATATTTATGTACCCGCAGGTCTATTAATCTCTTCAATAACACACACAACCATATAACTTTGCTAATAATAATGGTCCATGAATAAATGTCGAGGCGCTGCATTGCCTCTGTCTTCCATCAACTATCTGTAGAGTTTGTGTACCGACCATATATCAGGTGGTTCTTTTCTTGCATCAACCCACCTCTGATTCCTGTCGATGCTGTGTCTACCCTTCATGTACCCATACGTCATGTTTCCTATATTTTTAAAACATCTGTTTGCTAGTCCTAACCCTGGTTCAGTGATGTCGTTAACATTCTTTTGAACTGCCTTAACTTTGCTATCTGCATATTGTACCGTTCACTGGAGTCTCTGTTTAGTCTGACCTCTTTATTAAATCCTGGCCAATATACCTGGCATCCTGCTCTATGCTGCTTCCGCCTTACTCCTATGTGCCCTGCACATGCCCTATCCTGAGCTGTTCTAGTATATCGGTCTCTATGTGCTAAGGGTACTATTACTTGCCCACGTGCAGTTCCACCATCTGAACACCGGCGAGTGAGAGTATTGTTCTTCCTTCTAAAGCACCATCTACCCTTCTTTGATTGCCTATGTCTCACTTTACTACACCCTTGGAAACATTTATCTATAGTATCTTGTCTCTGGGATTCCCTAAAGTTATATTTGAGATCCATTCTCACCTGCTCAGCTGTACTATCCTTGTCCTCAGTGATGAAACTCTTTCACTTTTGCTTCTGCAAACTCCTGTAAATCTTTACCCTTCAGGCCTAACCGTTCACATGCTTCAATGTATTCCATTAAAGTAGGCATCTTGTACTTGTGGACACGTTTCTGTCTGTCCGCAAACTATAAATGTAAAGACAGCTGCTAGTCTTTGTGTACCTTCCCTAAGTACACCACCACTCACTGTGTACTTAAATTCGTAGTACCAATACTATCACTCTTACTCACTCAGTCACTCTATAAGCACTAGGTAGTGAGGGGGGAATAGTACTTATACTCCCTCATATATATATATATCGCAAATAGCTGTAGAAAATTTCTGGAAATATTGTTAAACATACATATATACATATACAAACGAATGAATGATAACAATAAGTGGTGTCTATAAAACGCTAGACGCACAAGCTGAGTACACGGAGACGGTGATCACAAAGAAATAATCCACTGTAACATCCACAAGCTTGTGTAAAAACGACCACAATGCGCGTAATATATGTAACCTGACACCGAAAACAGTCTATATAGCAGATTAGTCGCAAGAGTTACAATAATTAACACATATATACTCAACGAAATAAAATATCATACGTAAAAATAATAAGAAGAAAAGAAGGAATCTCAAATCAATAATATACACAGATTTGACGCAATACACCACGGCTCTAGATATTGGTGTATGTATTATTCACTTTTAAAGGATGTTATTTTCATTTTCGTTCTAAGCCCGAAATGAAATCACGTTCCTGTATATATATATATATATATATATATATATATATATATATATATATATATATATATATATATATATATATATATATATATATATATATATATCTTCTTATATATAAAAGGCAATCTCCGTCTTTATGTATGTATGTATGTATGTATGTATGTATGTATGTATGTCCTTTATTTGTTCGCGAACGGCCCATCCGATTGAGATGAAATTTTCTACACGCCTTCCTTTCATTCCAGCGCTGCCAACTGTGATATTTTGTTAGTGTGAAATCGCCTGCTTACTCAGTATTATTTCATTTTTCATTATAATTTCATATATCTCAGGGGACCTAACTCTGTAAAAGTTATTTCAAGGGGCATAACTTTTCTGTATAACTTATAGTCATATTGTGGCATCGTTTTCAAAGATTTATAAACTCTTTGTCCATAGTTATGTACCGGCATATGAGTTATAATAAATAATGATACAATCTGTAAGGCATTTTCAAAGTTTTCATAAAAATAATGCACAATGCATAACATTGTAACTCATCTTTTTTTGCTTAAGAAGTTACTGTAGTCATGCAGGTGATTAGAAAGAGTTTTCATTAAAAATAATGGATGGTGTGTGGAAGGACATTCTTTTAAGTTACTTTTTTTGTTGTATGAATTTAATGAGAACTTATATGACTACTTATATGAATTAAATGAGATGCTCCCCACCAGGGACTGGGCGAAGCCGGACAGGGTCAGGCAGACAGATAGACAGACAGACAGACAGACAGATAGACAGTCGGGAACAGGAACTTATATGACTACTTATATAAATTAAATGAGATGCTTCACACCAGGAGCTGGGCGATGCCGGGCCGGGTCAGACAGACAGACAGACAGATAGTCGGTAACGGGAACGGGAACTTATATGACTACTTATATGAATTAAATGAGATGCTCCCCACCAGGGACTGGGCGAAGCCGGGCAGGGTCAGGCAGACAGATAGACAGACAGATAGACAGTCGGGAACGGGAACTTATATGACTACTTATATGAATTAAATGAGATGCTCCACACCAGGAGCTGGGCAATGCCGGGCCGGGTCAGACAGACAGACAGACAGACAGACAGTCAGTCGGTAACGGGAACGAGAACTTATATGACTACTTATATGAATTAAATGAGATGCTCCCCACCAGGGTCTGGGCGAAGCCGGGCAGGGTCAGCTAGTATTTATATATATATATATATATATATATATATATATATATATATATATATATATATATATATATGAAGAAATTTATGGTATCCGTCTATTCGATTATCCGCCACAACCCTGGTACGGTTAATCGAGATTTCACTGTACAATTAAAGGGCCCTTTCACACGCCTGAAAGCCCATTGGGCATATGGTGCTAAATGCACATTGTAATAGATAAATCTGCACTCGCTGGGTGATGAGGTCAGTGTTACACCGGTCAACTTTACATCCCTATTCATTTCCTGGTGCCCATTTTAGGCTGGGTTGACCTGATAGCCTAAATGTACAATGATATTTAAGGTAGATTTACAGGACATTTGCAGTCAACACCAGCATTTTCCGCTGTTTGTGTCTTGGCAAGTTTTACGTTCACTAGTTTGCCATTGCTTCCTGAACGACTGGCACCCATACCATTTACGTAAAAAACCAGCGCAACGCGGCCTGCTACCAAATCACGCAGCTGTGTTTCGAACGCGGGTATACGGAATCATGAACTGCGTCCGTAACACCTTCGCCGCGGAGACCAGCACAATTAAAGTACATAATGTTATTTTATGGCAGTATCTAACCATTATTAGCACACGGCTGTGAATCCTGGAGAATTAGTAACAATGTAAAAACATTCCATAGAAACCTTGGAGATGTGGTTCTATAGAAGTATGCTGACAACTTTCTTGAACACCCAAAACTAGTAATCCTAACATTTTAAGGGAGGCTATTAAGTCGCAAAGACAACTTATCACACACATCAGAAAGAAGCAGTCATATTTTCATCACATTAAACTAGAAACATGTTGCGATAACCGGGAAGGTTTGTGGAAAGGGAGATAGAGGAAGATGCGAGAGAAAATTCTTGACAGTCTTGTCTCATGTCACGGCAGACAGTCAACGCATGAATTGATCCATGCCGTCGGAGATCGCAATTTGTGGAGAAGCATGATCGCCTACGCCAGTCGGCAAGGCACTGGATGGCGATGATCTGACAGCCCAGGTCAATTATAAAAGTCCGCCACCCCTGAGGTTCCAAACCCATGACCACCGGGTCGGTAGACAAGCGTCTAGCAACTACGCTACCGCGACTTTCAAAGGGAGGGGGGGGGGGGGGGAGGGGGGAGTTCTGCATAAAAAAATGTGTATATGAAGTGTTAAGACCGTCACATTAATGTAGGACTGACAAACAGTGACAAACCTCACAGACCGGACAAACAGTGACAATCCTGACAAACAGGGACAATCCTGACAAACAGTGAAAGACTTGACAAACAGGGACAATCCTGACGAACAGTGACAAACTTGACACACAGCGACATTCCTGACAAACAGTGACAAACTTGACAAACAGGGACAATCCTGATAACAGTTACAATCTTGACAAACTGTTTTACAAACCTGACAAACAGTAACAAACCTGACAAATAAAGACAAACAGTAAGAAACCCGACAAACAGTGACAGAATCTGACAAACAGTGACAAAACATGACAAAAAACGACAGATCTGACAAACAGTCGCAGATCTGACAAACAGTAACAGATCTGATAAACAGTCACAGACCTGACAAACAGCGACAGATCTGATAAACAGTCACAGACCTGACAAACAGCGACAGATCTAATAAACAGTCACAGACCTGACAAACAGTAACAGACCTGACAAACAGTAACAGATCTGACAAACAGTTACAGACCTGACAAACAGTAACATATCTGATAAACAGTCACATACTTGACAAACAGTAACAGATCTGATAAACAGTCACAGACCTGACAAACAGCGACAGATCTGATAAACGGTCACAGACCTGACAAACAGCGCCAGATCTGATAAACAGTCACATACCTGACAAACAGTAACAGATCTGATAAACAGTCACAGATCTGACAAATAGCGACAGATCTGACAAAGCAGTGACGAAACCTGTCAAACAGCGACAGATCTGACAAACAATCACAGACCTGACAAACTGGGACAAACAGTGACAGACCTGTCAAACAGTGACAGACTTGACAAACAGTGACAGAACGTCTCCGCGGAAATGCACGTTAACCTACATGCCCAATATACAAACACACCTCATGCCCTACGCACTAATCCTGTCGGCCTCATTCTATAAACATGCGACCATCTCCGCATGTCTGCCCATGCCAATCTGGTCAGTCCTGCCACTGCTGAGAAGCTTCAGTGTATGTGGGGTTTCTGTTACAGCCACCAGGATCTAAGTGCTTCTCTGTTGTCCGATCTGTCTGAAATCTCAGGTCGGTTTATGTCATTGTTCATCCGGTGATTGCTGGGGTGGCGTTGTCTTCTGACAGTTGTCTGATGTAATGCGGGTCGTAGTGTATTTGTTATTTGCATCAGGACATCGACCACATCGTCCGTTCTTTCGCGCTGGTCAAGATATTGCTGTTCTTATTGTGTTCCTGTTTTTATTTTTATGTTCGCTCGCTTTGGACTCAAGCGTAGTCCATATACGTGCTACTTCTAGTGCACTGGACTGATTATTACGTGGGGATTAGCTTTCCCTACTACACACATATATATATATATATATATATATATATATATATATATATATATATATATATATATATATATATATATATATATATATATATATATATATATATTGAATAACGAAGACACAAACAATAGATTGCACGATTTATTGCCTGGCATATTTCGCTGCATCTCGTCAGGTACATACTGCAGAAATCACACAACTTACGTGAAATTAACTAGATAAATCCTTCAAGTTGAAATATACACATATTCGCACAGTAATGTCACTTATCTACCACGGTAATTTTAAGCTGACTAACATGTCTTTCTGTTTACACAATTCTGGCTTGCGTTGATAGATCATAATTGCTTCTGCAAATTTTAACAAGCGAGTATTTTGTGTGTTAAACAACACGCGAAATGCAGTGTCTCTGTCCACAAAATGGCCACTGTCGACAATGTGCCTGCCGATTGAAGACGCCGGGAGCTTCCGGTGTGTCGGCCCCACGCGGCTAGCATCTCCTGTGTGTTGTATCTTGTTGACCCATTGAGGTATGTGTTCTGACACCCGTTTGTTAAGCTGTCTCTCCGTTCGACCAATGTAAACGGCCTGGCATCTACATGTGAATTGGTAAATACAATTGTTTGTGGCGTACAGAGGAACAGGCTCTTTGACTGCTGGTGTAGGAATGGGTACGGTTTTATATCTAATGACTGGAGTTGCCGCACAGAATGTTCGACCTACTGCTGTAGTAAGCCGGTCTTGTAGACGTTGCATTACGTCATCCCCTCGAAAGGTTAGCTGGATGAATACCTTGAGTTTAGGGACTGTAGTTACGTCTGCTTTGGGTTTGGGCTGTTGGCAATGGCGCTTTATAAATCCTGTGGAGTACCCATTCAGGTTTAAGACATTCTTCAGAGTTTCAAATTCCTCTGTCAGTGTGTCCTGGGTGCATATCTTTCTAGCACGGTCAAACAAGGTCCGTACTAAGCCCCGTTTGTACTGGACAGGTGTGAAGCTCTGAAAATTTAGGTACTGGCCAGTCCATGTTTCTTTGCGATACACCGATCTTTGAATTGTGCCGTCTGCTCTACGTCTCATTAGAATATCTAGGAACGGTAACGCTTCATTGTGTTCGTGTTCCATAGATAGAGAGATGTTTTTATGCGTCTTGTTCATTGTGGCCTGAAACGATGTTGCTTGTAGCTCGTCTGTGGTGATAATTAGTATATCGTCCACATAACGCCGGTAAAAGGCCAAGTTGTTGATGTCTGAGGATCTCTTTTCTTCTAAATGTGCCATGAAGATGTCCGCTAGAATAGGACCAAGAGGACTCCCCATGGCCACTCCGTCAATTTGGCGGTATGACTTAGTTAGAAAATTGAATTGTATGTATATATATTAAAGGTTTTCATTTGAAGCCACCTTGTACTAAGTTCGTCCACTGAGTTGAGGTCCGAGAAAGGTGATGAAAAGAAGGAAGTTTGGAGCAATAATGGGTAGAATCAATAGTGCTATAAATACGGTCATTGAATTCAATCAATTAATCTTCTATTCTGTTGTCGATGTGTCGAAGGAGTTACGAATGCATTTCGTAACCCGGCATTGTTAGTGACTCCAGAGAATCTGTTATTCAGACTAATTAAACTTTTTTCTCCAGTCATACACTTTCTGGACTGACAGGCATCCATCACCACTATGGACCTTCAGACGCCGATGAATGTCTATAGGTTTCAACCCTTCACTGATTTTGGTTTTTTTAAAAACGGGTAACAGAACGTTGCTCCTCTTTGGTGCATGTCAATAGTGGGGCGGCCATCTTTAAACTCATTGTGACGTCACTGTGTTCGTCTGCACCGTGATGTCACGGACTCAACATGCTTAACATCCTTAACAACAATATGGGATTATGTGTTTGATCCAGTTGGTGATTTGAAAGCAGGCCGTATTGCGCTGGTTTTCAGAAAGCAACAGCATACTACTGAACGTAAATTTGTCAAGAAATTACAAACAGCCAAAAATGCTGCAGTTGACTGCGACGTCCTGTAAAGGATATGCAACTAATTTTCCTTTTTCTATTGTCAGTTGTGTTCTCTACTTTGTATATTCGTTGCCTGAATCATGTATATTCTGGTGCATTTATTCTTCGAGAAGTCCACACGGCATACAACGGGAACAACTTCCGTCCATCCACTCAACATGTCGCTCATTCTGATTCAGCTCCCAGCTCCGGGAAGCTGCGAGGGACTGACCAGTGTTTGTCGACGGCAAATCAGACACGGCAAACACACGTGTACCAGCAGTTTGTTGACTTGTGGAATTAGCGGCATTTGGTTTCTTGGAGACACGTCATTGCAGTGTCTGAGGAGAACGGTTTGAAGCCGTCCCGGTTTACCGAGGTCTGTATCGCATCCCGTGCATTATGTAGTTGATGGGACAGGTTCTAATCTCTGCTGCGTCTTGTCGACACTCACGTCATCTCACACGATCACTAGTCGTGGATCAGGTCGTGTAGACACAGTTCGCGGCGACTGCACTAGCCAGGCTGCCTCAAATCCTCATGCTCAAAACCCCCCTGCCATACACCGCGAGGTACTGAGCCATGTTATTGGCAGTAAATGTCCCCCTTGCTCTTGTCCCATCCATTTTGTCAGTTGATAGAGGCTAATGAAACTAGAAATTATATTCAGCAATAAGAATGAGACAAACAGCTTTCTTTGGTCATGTGATGAGAAGAGAGGCGTTGGAGAACATCATGACTAATGGGAAGATCAAGGGGAAGAGAGGCAGAGGCAGACCAAGAGAAATGATGCTGGATGGACTGAGACGGTGGCATGGAGGAATATCATCAGCAGAGTTGATCCAGAACACCAAAGACCGAGATCTGTGGAGAAGCATCAATGTTTACGCCAGCTGGCAAGGCAATGGATGATGATGATGATATTACTAAGTTTGCTAGTTTATCACTCTATATTATCAATCAGTGCATTGACGGCTGGCCTGGGCGATCATACCTCTCCACACATTGCGATTTCCGACGGATCAATTCGCTTGTTGACTCCCTTCCGTGCCATGACACAAGATTGTCAAGAATTGTCTCACGCTGTCTTCCTCTATCTCTCTTTCGACAAATCTGTCCAGTTGTCATGTTTCAGTTTATCATCATCATCAAGTGCCGTGCCGGCTGGCGTAGGCGTTCATGGCTCTCCATAGATCTCGGTCTTTGGTTTTCTGGATCAACTCTGGTGCTGATATTCCTCCATGCCACCGTCTCAATCCATCCAGCATCATTTCTCTTGGTCTGCCTCTGCCTCTCTTCCCCTCGATCTTTCCAGTTGTTACGATGTTCTCCAATGCCTCTCTTCTCATCACGTGACCGAAGAAAGATGTTTGTCTCTGTCTTATTGTTGTATATAATGTTCTAGTTTCATTAGCCTGTTTCAGGCAGTCGTCGTTAGTTACTCTGGCAGTCCAAGGAATTCGCAACATTCGTCTCAGGAACCACATCTCTGTTGCTTCTAATTTCTTCTTAATTTGTTCATTTACGTTCCAAGATTCACTGCCATACAGCAAAACTGGTTCTACATAGCATTTCAGCACTCTCTTTCTTACATTCAGTGATAGTGACTTATTGCATAAGATACTCTTCATTTTCTGAAAAGCGGCTTTTGCCTGCCCTATTCTACTCCTAATCTCTGTTGTACATCTTCCATCTGATGTTATAAATGCCCCTAGGTATCTAAAATTGTCAACTTGGTTAAGGATTTTCCCTTCTATTTCTATGTCACATTTTGGTGTCACCATTTTCTTTGATATTACCATTGTTACTGTTTTCTTGATATTCAAGGAGAGTCCTTTCCTTGCACTCTCTGTTACTACAACGTCTAATAATTGTTGTAGGTCTGTTGAATTATCCGCCACCAATACTGTGTCATCTACATAGCGTATATTATTTATATTATAACCTCCAACTAGTATTCCTGGCATCTCTTTGATCTCTCTCATTATTACTTCGCTATACAGGGAGAAAAGATCTGGTGACAAGACACACCCTTGTCGTACTCCTAGCTTTATCTGTTCGTAACTACCCTCTTTATTTCCCATTTTAATTGCTGCTACTTGGTTCCAGTAAACATTCTTTATTATTCTTAAATCTTTTCCATCAATGGTGATATCTTCCAACATTTTAATCAGTTCATCATGTTTTACTTTATCAAATGCCTTAGTATAATCTATGAAGCACAAATATATGTCTCTCTGTTTCTCTATTGACCTTTCTATTAGTGTCCGTAATGTATAAATTGCATTGTTTGTGCCCTTTCCTTCCACAAATCCATACTGTTCTTCACTAATTTCGATTTTTATTTTCTTTTTGATTCTTCTCATTATGATAGTAGAAGCTTAGTGATATGGTTTATAAGGTTAATTGTACGAAAATCTTCACAATCAATTGCTCCTGGTCTTTTTGGTATAGCTATAAATAAAGATTTCAGCATATCACTGGGTAAATATCCACTGCTGTAAATATCATTCAACATTTTGGTTAATATATCTACTCCAAATTCTCCCAATACTTCTAATTCTTCTATTGTGATTTCATCTGGCCCAGCTGTTTTTCCTTTCTTCATACGTTTCATAGCGTCAGCGACTTCTTCTTTCAGAATAGGTGGACCTTCTAAGTTACTATCTTCTGTTAATTCTCCCCTTTCTCCTTCATATAATTCTCTTATATACTCATTCCACCTCTTCATTATAGCATCTTCCTCTAATATTATCTTTCCTGTTTTTGATTTCAAACACCCTGTATTTATTCTTATTTTTCTTCCTGTAAGCTCACTGATTTGTCTGTGCATATTTTTTTGTATCTTTAATGAAATTTAATTCAATTTTTTTGCATTGCTCGTTTAACCAACTTTCTTTAGCCTTCCCACATTTATCTTTTATTTCTTTATTTATCTTAGCGTATTCTTGTTTGTCATTTTTACTCTGTTTTCTTTTGTCCATCAGTTTTAAGATATCTTCATTCATCCATTTTTTCTTAGCTATTTTGCCTCTCTCCGGTAATACTTCTTTGCTAGTTTGATGGATGGAGTCCCTTAACATTTCCATTGTTCATCTATACTCTGTATTTTAGTTATTGCATTGTACCTATTTTTCACAGTCACTCTGTATTGTTCTTGCATTTCTTTATCTATTTTCAGAACCTCTTTATTAAGTCTCATGTTCTTAACCATTTTTTTCCCTCTCTTTAATCTTACTTTTATTTGTCCACATAGTGGTACATGATCACTATTACAGTCAGCTCCAGGCATTGTCTTTACATTAATTAAAATTAAAATTAAAATTCAGTTTATGTCTTCTCATAATGTGGCCAGAAACGATGACTGCTTCTTTCTGATGTTTGTGATAAGTTGTCTTTTTCGACTTAGCCTACCTCGAAATATCCAGAATGCACATGTTGGCTGTCAATTAATTTTCAGCATTCTTCTTTAAAACCACATCTCCAGGGCTTCTATGGATTTTTCCCCGCAGTTTTACTAATTGTCCAGGTTTCTGAGCAGTGAGTTACAACTGGTTCTATGTAACATGCAAACACTCTTTTTCTAACTTTCAAGGACTAACTGTCCAGGCCAAGATGATGAAGAAGACGAAGAAAAATAAACACAAGACTCATCAGTTTTTAGTAATCGCAAGCAAGAAACAGTGTGCAGATACACGCTGTGAGTGTCAAACATACGAATTTAATTTACACGTATCGATTGCTATTCATAGAAAACAAATGGAAAGAAATAAAAGTTATGACACGCACCAGACAAAATAATAATTAAAATTGTAAGCTCGGTCTTGAGTCAAATCAATGGATCCTGCCAGCCATTGGGGATTGACGCAAGTTTCCGACCAAACATACTGAAGTGTGCTTGTTGAAACCCTGAATATTGAAGATTAAGCCACGTGAATTGTATTCTTGATTAATCAACATTTCTGCTATTGGCTTCTTGGTGTTTGGTGGCTTTAGGTTTGTTTGTGGGTTTTATCTTTCAACTTTATCCGAGGCGAGTTGCTGATTGTACATCCTCATCTACTGTCTTGTGAGTAGCAAGTACACGCGTGCTCTTTCATACTGTCTTACTTCTCCACCTTTTCTTATTCTTTTTCGTTAATCTTCCTCTTCCTCCTCCTTCTTGTGTTTGTATTTTTCCTTCATTCTCCTCTTCCTCCGTCTTTTCTTTTTCTTATCATTTCATCTTACTCTTCCTCCCCCTTTTATTATTCTTTTTCTTTCATCCCCCTTTTCCTTCTCCTCCTTCTCTTTCTTGCTCATTCATCCTCCTCCTCCCCATCCTTTTGTTCTTATTCTTCTTCTTTCATCCTACTCTTCCTCCTTCTTTTCTTATTCTTTCATTCTTCTCTTCCTCCTCCTTCTTTTAGTACTTCTCTTTTTCACCCTCCTCTTTCTTTTCTAATTCTTCTTCTTTCACCCTCCTCTTTCTCCTCCTCTTGCCCTACCTCTTTCATTCCCTCCACCTTCTCCTTATCCGTGAATGCTTCCTAGCCATGATTGTATAAAGAGTTAATACGCTGATGGCGAGGTAGGTAGGTGGGGGGTGAGGGGGGGAGGGGTTCAACCCTTACACATGTATTAACTTGGGCTTTAACGTTGACGTCTCGTTCGTAAAGCAACGGCAAACTACCGAACGTACAATAAATAGTCTTGAAAATCAAGCCGGGATTGATGGCAGCGTCCTGTAAATATGCAACATTTTTTTTTTGACGCATCCTCGTCGAGCGTCCTGGGCAACAGGTCCCATCGGGATCCTGGCTAAAGTCAGTAGGATCGCCGATTCCTCCGAAGTCGGAGAGTGTCTGCCTGTACGGCGAGGAACCACCAGTCTGCACACCAATAAGCCAGACATGGGACAACGGATACTCACGCAAACCTCAGGTCCTGTATGACATCACACTGATGTTGGACAACAGGATGCCTTCATCCGACATACAGGATTTCGCGTTGGAGCTCAAGCCAACGAACACAAGCAAGCAAGCAAGCACTGGCGCGACTCGAACCACTTCTAATTCTCGTGCGCTCACGTCAACCACGAGAGTATTCGGGGTTAACGGAGAAAGCTGCTAACCCCTCGGCCAAGCATCCGGCCAAACATGCAACATTAAGAATTAAAAATATCAAAGTTAATTTAGAACCCAACCCTCCCCCTCCCTGTCCCCCTCCCCCTGACTTGAGTCGTGAACACTTGGTGACGGTTGTAATATTCGAGTCTACGTAAAAACGCAGGTCTCCCTGGCCTAGGAGTTACCGTCTTTCTCCGTAATCCCGTATATTCTTGTGAGTAACGTAAGCTGCGCGAGAATCGGTACCGGTTCTCGCCGCGTTGGTAACTTATGGAGTATGTGAGTCGGTCGCTCTGAAAGCAATGGCAAACTACTGCGCGTAATCTTGTCTAGTAGTACATCAACAGCAGCTGAAAATGCTGATGTAGACTGCAAAGCCTTGTAAGGGATATGCACACACAAAAAAACACGCAAAAACATTCTGAATTCCCGTTCTTTGTCTCAGTTGGGGAGTGGGCGTTGATGGACCTCCTGTGTCCAGTAAACAAAGTAAATACATTATTAAACACTCCTGGCATTGCAGGGGCGGGGCAGGAAATCAATTATGTCTATTTTTTGGCAAGTGTTTCTCTTTGTGCTTCTATCCACCATTTTTCCCTTCGATCTGCGTCCTCCCGCTAACTAACTATTCCGTTGTTCTTTTCTGTCTACGTCTCTCTACCATCGTTTCCTTCTGTCAACGTCTATTCCTCCCCCCACCCTCTCACCCCCCCCCCCCCCCCAGTGTTCACATATGTCTTATCTATACTCCGTGTCATCATCTGTCTATATCTCTACTCAGTATCTTCTTCTGTCTACATCTCTACTCAGTGACCTTTGTCTACATCCCTACTCAGTGTCTACGTCTGTCTACATCTCTACTCAGTGACCTTTGTCTACATCCCTACTCAGTGTCTACGTCTGTCTACATCTCTACTCAGTATCTTCGTCTGTCTACACCTCCACTCAGTGTCCTCATCTGTCTACATCTCTACTCAGTGTCCTCTGTCTACATCTCTACTCAGTGTCCTCATCTGTCTACATCTCTACTCAGTGTCCTCGTATGTCTACATCTCTACTCAGTGTCCTCATCTGTCTACATCTCTACTCAGTGTCCTCGTATGTCTACATCTCTACTCAGTGTCCTCATCTGTCTACATTTCTACTCAGTGTCCTCGTATGTCTACATCTCTACTCAGTGTCCTCGTATGTCTCCATCTCTACTCAGTGTCCTCATCTGTCTACATCTCTACTCGGTGTCCTCATCTGTCTACATCTCTACTCAGTGTCCTCATCTGTCTACATCTCTACTCAGTGTCCTCATCTGTCTACATCTCTACTCAGTGTCCTCGTCTGTCTGCATCTCTACTCGGTGTCCTCATCTGTCTACATTGCTACTCAGTGTCCTCGTCTGTCTACATCTCTACTCAGTGTCCTCATCTGTCTACATCTCTACTCAGTGTCCTCATCTGTCTACATCTCTACTCAGTGTCCTCGTCTGTCTACATCTCTACTCAGTGTCCTCGTCTGTCTACATTTCTACTCAGTGTCCTCGTCTGTCTACATCTCTACTCGGTGTCCTCGTCTGTCTACATCTCTACTCGGTGTCCTCGTCTGTCTACATCTCTACTCAGTCTCTACTCAGTGTCCTCGTCTGTCTACATCTCTACTCGGAGTCCTCGTCTGTCTACATCTCTACTCAGTGTCCTCATCTGTATACATCTCTACTCAGTGTCCTCATCTGTCTACATCTCTACTCAGTGTCCTCTGTCTACATCTCTACTCAGTGTCCTCATCTGTCTACATCTCTACTCAGTGTCCTCATCTGTCTACATCTCTACTCAGTGTCCTCATCTGCCTACATCTCTACTCAGTGTCCTCGTCTGTCTACATCTCTACTCAGTGTCATCGTCTGTCTACATCTCTACTCGGTGTCCTCGTCTGTCTATATATCTACTCGGTTAGCTCATCTGTCTACATCTCTACTCGGTGTCCTCATCTGTCTACATCTCTATTCAGTGTCCTCATCTGTCTATATCTCTACTCAGGTCCTCGTCTGTCTACATCTCTACTCGGTGTCCTCGTCTGTCTGACATCTCTACTCAGTGTCCTCGTCTGTCTACATCTCTATTCAGTGTCTTCGTCTGTCCACATCTCTACTCGGTGTCTTCATCTGTCTACATCTCTACTCGGTGTCCTCGTCTGTCTACATCTCTATTCAGTGTCCTCATCTGTCTACATCTCCAATCATAATCCTCATCTGTCCACATATCTACTCAGAATCCTCATCTGTCAAAATCTGCACCCAGTGCTCTCTTCTGTCTACATCTTTTCCCGATGTTCTCTCCTGCCTACTTCTGACCCCCGAATCTTCTCTCCAGTTCTGTTAGTTTTGATGGACACATTAAAACGTATTTCAGTTCGGACAATTGGAGGCTGGGCTAACGTTTGTTATCTCTTGCACTTCATTAATAATCGGCTTACTTATTATTACTGCCAAATGATTTCTGTTGTGCTCACTGTGGCCGAGGTTTATCGTCATGGAAACAAAGATTGCCTAGAACGCGTTGCATTTTTGTCAGTTTGAACCAGAGGACAGACAGTGCCCTGGCCGCCGAGAACGCTCATGTTGGTTGAAATGGCTGCTTGCATTGATGAGGCGAGTTATTTTATTGTTTTTTTATTCTTTCTCCTTTATTTAAAAAAAAAAATCAATGAAGTCGAGATAAATTACTTTGTCCTGATCTCTGCGCCGTACTTTCTTTATATGGGGAGATTTTGTTAATATTCTTTAAAGGGCTGATTTAATATTGTGGAATGAGGAGCGGATTTTGTTAATGTTCTGTATAAAGCTGGGTTAATATTGTGTAATGGAGAACGGATTTCGTTTATGTTATCTATAAAGCTTGGTTAATATTGTGTAGTGTTGAACGGATTTGGTTGGTGTTGTCTATAAAGCTGGGTTAATATTGTGTAATGGTGAACGGATTTGGTTAATGTTCTGTATAAAGATGGGTTAATATTGTGTAATTTTGAACGGATTTGATTGATGTTCTCTATAAAACTAGACTAATATTGTGTAATGTTGGACGGATTTTGATAATATTTTGTATAGAGCTGGTTGAATATTGTGTAATGTTTACGGATTTTGTTAATATTCGATAATCGGTGGATTGCTATGCCACTGTTGGAAAGATTGTATTAATATTTCGTTATCTTTGAGAAGTGCGTTATTGTCAGAGGGATTTGTTCATACTGTTTGTTTGTTTCTTCTTTGCGTTCATCCGGAGTGATTTTTTCAGATGTGATTGCGGTGTGTCTGGTTAGGCACCCTCGGGTCGAAACCCTCAGGCCAACACATCCGACTTTTAGCGTGCATTTTTGACCAGGTTAGCAATCCTGGGAGACTCTCACTTTTGTGGTACCGTCCACATCTCAGCTGGTCTAGTTGGAACAGTCGAAGACTACACGGTCATCCCTCAAGTGAAGGCAGGGACAGTCCATAGCATTTTCCGCCATCCTGGGTGGCTTCCATAATTGCAGAGCCGGCACATAACGCTCGGGTGCTGGGTTTACCGAGGGAATCGTCACGTCCTGCTCATGGCTGTTTTAATTCCTCACTTCAATATATTGGGCATTTCGCTCGCCCTGGGCCGTTCCTGCACAAACCAGTCAGCTCTGCGGTTGGTTTCCACTAAGCGAGTTTTCGGACATGTGCTTGTCCCTGTACCCATCAGAGCTGTTCCAGGCACGGCGGACATTCGGAAAACTACCTAGTCAGAGCTGTTCCGAACAAGAGCGGCATTCGGAAACTAGGTAGTCAGAGCTGTTCCTAGCACGAGAGACATTCGGACGAGACATTTCACTCGGACGTAATTGTGTAGTGTCAATTTTTAGTTTGCCACCCGTAGGACGACACTTCCGACTTCCGGCGGGCATTTTTTAATGAGGTTAACCTTCCTCTGGTTTCGAGGCACGTTAGACTGTTGTGATGTCGCCCACATCTCAGCTGGTCAAGATAGAACGACCAACGACATCGCGGTCGGCCCTCAAGGGAAGGCAGGGGCAGACAATGGGCAGTCCCTCGCTATCCAAGGAGGCTTCCATAATTGCAGAGCCGGCACATATTGCTCCGAGACTGGGCTCACCCGAGGAGTTGCCACGTCCTGCTCATGGCTGCTTTAGTTCCTCACTTCCATGTATTGGGCATCTCGCTTGCCACTGGTCGCTCAGGTGAGCTCCAGGGGCGGTCAGACTGCAGGCGACATCCACTCGGTAAGCTTTTGCTTTTGACTTTGGACCACGCAATACGTTCGCTCGCCGTACGTTCCATTTCGCGTTATTGAGACGTTTCTCCACTTTTATCTACACTCTCTATGAGTTAGATACAGACAGTTTTCGTAACCATTTCCTTCGACTGGGGCATTTTACTGACTTTTTGTACTCGCTCACGAGGTAGGCTACATGTGCTGCCGGCTCAGCACCTTACCTTCGTGCAGCAGTCAGTGAGAAACGGCCAGGCCATCTCATCCGGGAATCCAACATATCCCTCAGCTGAGAGCCTTCAAACAAGTGTCAGAACTGGGCATGTAGCTTGCTCAGTATCTCGATTCCAATTTTTCGGTAGGTGGATATCGGCCCGACTCTCAGATCCGAGGGTCTGTGGCTTAGAGGCGTTCAGCCTAAACCCTCGACAGAGAGCCTTAGAGTATTGTCCGAAACAAGAACTGCCTTCATGCGCCTGATTTAAACTTTTGACTGCTATCCTCAGTCTCCTGCAGAGCAGCAGGTTGTGTCTCTCTTAGTCTGGTCCCTATCCCATACGCTGTCCGATATGTAGTTTTCACCCATCGGCAAGCACATGGGGTCAACGGGACACTCAAGCTCCCCCACCACGGCAAGGTGGAGACACATCGGGGGAGGTTTGTTTGTTTTGTTTTGTTTTAACATGTAAAGGTAGTTCCATAGCAGATGTTGGAGCGTGAAGTGTTGGGCTGTCACATATTCTTGGTTACGACATATTAGGTGGGGTGGCGAACTCCCTTCCTTGTCGTCTTTCTTTCCTATACAAATCCCAGACAATTGTGAAAAGTGCATAGAACCCACTTTTATTAGGCTGGGTTGATCCTAGAACCTCGCTGGCCACCCCACCTGTGCTGGAGCTGAACCTTGACACTCTAACCACTGAACAACCGCAGATACTTTATTATTTTATTGCTATTGATAACGCCATCATATAATGTATTATGATAACGCCATCATATAATTATTATGATAACACCATCATATAATATATTATGATAACGTCATCATATAATATATTATGATAACACCATCATATAATATATTATGATAACACCATCATATAATATATTATGATAACGTCATCATATAATGTATTATGATAACACCATCATATAATATATTATGATAACATCATCATATAATGTATTATGATAACGCCATCATATAATGTATTATGATAACGCCATCATATAATGTATTATGATAACGCCATCATATAATGTATTATGATAACTCCATCATATAATGTATTATGATAACACCATCATATAATGTATTATGATAATGCCATCATATAATGTATTATAATAACACCATCATATAATGTATTATGATAACACCATCATATAATGTATTATGATAACACCATTACATTGTGTAGATCCCAGAGAAAGAAGGATAACGTCATCATATAGTGTATTATGATAACACCATCATATAATGTATTATGATAACACCATCATATAATGTATTATGATAACACCATCATATAATGTATTATGATAACGCCATCATATAATGTATTATGATAACGCCATCATATAATGTATTATGATAAACCATCATATAATGTATTATGATAACACCATCATATAATGTATTATGATAACACCATTACATTGTGTAGATCCCAGAGAAAGAAGGATAACGTCATCATATAGTGTATTATGATAACACCATCATATAGTGTATTATGATAACACCATCAGATAATGTCTTATGATAACACCATTACATTGTGTAGATCCCAGAGAAAGAAGGATAACGTCATCATATAGTGTATTATGATAACGCCATCATATAATGTATTATGATAAACCATCATATAATGTATTATGATAACACCATCATATAATGTATTATGATAACACCATTACATTGTGTAGATCCCAGAGAAAGAAGGATAACGTCATCATATAGTGTATTATGATAACACCATCATATAATGTATTATGATAACACCATCATATAATGTATTATGATAACGCCATCATATAATTATTATGATAACGCCAACATATAATGTATTATGATAACACCATCATATAATGTATTATGATAACGCCATCATATAATGTATTATGATAATGCCATCATATAATGTATTATGATAACACCATCATTTAATGTATTATGATAACACAATCATATAATGTATTATGATAACACCATTACATTGTGTAGATCCCAGAGAAAGAAGGATAACGTCATCATATAGTGTATTATGATAACACCATCATATAATGTATTATGATAACACCATCATATAATGTATTATGATAACACCATCATATAATGTATTATGATAACACCATCATATAATGTATTATGATAACGCCATCATATAATGTATTATGATAACGCCATCATATAATGTATTATGATAACACCATCATATAATGTATTATGATAACACCATTACATTGTGTAGATCCCAGAGAAAGAAGGATAACATCATCATATAGTGTATTATGATAACACCATCATATAGTGTATTATGATAACACCATTACATTGTGTATATCCCAGAGAAAGAAGGATAACGTCATCATATAGTGTATTATGATAACACCATCATATAATGTATTATGATAACACCATCATATAATGTATTATGATAACGCCATCATATAATTATTATGATAACGCCAACATATAATGTATTATGATAACACCATCATATAATGTATTATGATAACGCCATCATATAATGTATTATGATAATGCCATCATATAATGTATTATGATAACACCATCATATAATGTATTATGATAACACCATCATATAATGTATTATGATAACACCATTACATTGTGTAGATCCCAGAGACAGAAGGATAACGTCATCATATAGTGTATTATGATAACACCATCATATAATGTATTATGATAACACCATCATATAATGTATTATGATAACACCATCATATAATGTATTATGATAACACCATCATATAATGTATTATGATAACGCCATCATATAATGTATTATGATAACGCCATCATATAATGTATTATGATAACACCATCATATAATGTATTATGATAACACCATCATATAATGTATTATAATAACACCATCACATTGTGTAGATCCCAGAGAAAGAAGGAATTGATGCCCGGTCTTTCCCTCACTTTGGCATGCGACTAGACTAAGCGTCGAACCCGTTTCCGGTGGCCCTCATAACATCACCAGTTCAACTCGCTTGCCACTTCGTCACTTCCGTCCATGTTATCCCCATTTATTCATGTCTTGTCTCCTTGTGTTGTTTGGCCTTCGTATACTTCTTTTGCTTGTCGCTTCTAGACAAAGGACTTTCTAGTCATACTATTCTCATATAAGTCGGATCTAACGCCAGCATCTTTTTCAACACCTCTTTATTCACCGATAGTTGTCTGTTCTCTACATGAGCTTCATGTTGGTGATTCTGGCATGTCAATTTAGTCCTATTCTGCCCAGACAGGTTAATTAATTTTTGTAGTTTATTAGTGCCGCCTCCGTGGCAAAGGCCTTACGGGCGCGAATCGTAAGCCCGCTTACTCGCGTTTTAAACAGCTGCGACCGATTTGGCAGCAGACCGCGTTGCGCTGGGTTTTAACGAGTTGGTATGGGAGCTGGTTGTTCGGAAATCAGTGGCAAACTACTGAACGTCAACTTGCCAAGACATCAACAACAGCAGTAAAATGCTGGTGTTGACAGCGATGTCCTGTATACAGGATAAGCAACAACAACAAAAGTTTATTAGTAATTGTTTTAGTCAGTCTTCATATTTCTGATCCATACAGTATTACTCATTTAACGGTACGGTTAAAAACTTTGACAGATTGATGCTATAGTCCGTTCACAAATTCCCCCCCCCCCCCCCCCCCCACGGTTTAAAAATCCATAACTCAGTAACCAGGTGAGACAAAATGATGAAATTTAGCATATAACCTTATCATTATGTACACCCAACAAAAGAACTTGTTCTGGATATTGTACAGCAGAAATATATAACATCTTCACATGGAAACATCAGTGTTCAATAATGAATATTCTCCGCAGTGCACGGGAATTTCCTTATGAGAAGAACATCACATAATAGGACGAAGTGTTACCCGAATTGACGTGCATTACCGTAAAACAAGTTTGTTAGCTTGAATCCAAAACATCAACGAAATTTCCAGCTATCTATTATTTCAGTTGTATTTGGACCCATCAGAGACAGATTCCTTTGGTGGGAGTAAATATAAGACGACAGGAAACGTTTCAAAACGATGCAACAGATACTTTAAAAATGAAAAAAGTGAACTTGAATGAGGACAAACATTTGTTAACGCACTATAGTTTCAACTTCCACACTTTTCCTATTGCTCTAAAAGGTCCTCTTTCCTTCTTATTCTTATTCATTCTTATTTTAATATCTCTATCTATTACCCCTATCTTTGTCCACATTGCTACATAAACGGGTGTATGATTCCACATCGGCGTCTTAATTACTTGGAACAATTTTATATCCTTGTCGATTTCTTCTATGATAATATCGAATATCCCCACAAGCTTCCCTTTGATGTGTGTTGGCGGTTCGTATGTCAGTAACCGTAAACCGTGATTGTCCTGGCGCTTCCATCATGCATTCTTGTCTGTTATTAGTTACTTGGGGCTTCAGTGTCTATATTGTGTCTGTCTCCCGTTACAATTCTAATTGCCATGCCTACCTCCACGTCCGCCATCTTTCCTTGTACTTTAGCCTGGATGTGTGCACTTTAAGTTTTGTTATTTGATGTTTAGAATCAATACTTTTTAATTGTTTTTTCCCCTGTGTTTATCGTCTTTGCCCGCCGGCCCGATAGTCGCGTGTTCGAAATCCCTTGGCCTGGGCCTCCAAGTTGACCCATCCTAAAATGGATACCAGGAAAGGACCTGGCAAGTACAGGCGAGCGGGAAGTCGCGATAAAATAGTGAGTTGAAGCTGACCTGTCGGTCAATGCTCATTGATCAGATGCCGTCTCCACAATGAAGGTTGGCTGCAATGGACCTCCAACACTGTCTCTCGCCTTGACTGTACATTCTGTCAGACTGATGTTCGTTCATCTCTTGATGTTATCTTCCCACTTGTATCGTTGTCTACCTCTTGCTCGCTTGCCTTCAACCTTGCCCTCCAGTATGGTTTTTATAAGAGTGTTATTTATATCTTTTAACGTGGTCAAAATATTTCACTTGCTTATTCTTGTTGCTTTCATCAACTATATTTCATTCTCAGTTTTTTCTAGAACCTCTGTATTTCATTGTTTCTGTTTCTATGAAAACGACATATTCTTCTGTACATACACATCTCCAGGGTGTCTATTCGACTTTCTAGTTGCTTGTTCAATGTCCAGGCTTCCGCGCCATACGATAGTGTTGAATATACGTAACATTTGTCAATTCTCATTTTTAATGCGTTGTTAATCTCTCTAGATGTTAATATTGACCTCATGCTGTTGAAAGCATAGTCCTAGAATCGAATTCATATCGGGACAGATTTTGAGAAATGACTTAGCCGCCGGAGACGATGTAGTCTGACATGAGTATCGGGACATCTCCTGGCAACTAAACACGCCCGCCATGATACTGGATTGGACACATCATCCGTCAAGTGCCGATTGGCCTAAAATATTATACTAGCACCATATACCCACCGGCTGTGTGGCGAAGAGGTTAGAATTGCAATTCGTAACCACGCATACCGCGTTCGAAACACCGCTGCGGGCGATTTGGCAGCAGACCGCCTTGCGTTGGTTTCCATACGAAGGTATGAGTGCCGGTCGTTCAGAAAGCAATGACAAACTACTGAACGTAAAATTTGCAAGAGCATCAAACACAGCCAAAAAATGCTGGAGCTGACTGCAACTATGTGTAACCATATACCACTATTTTACTTGTATATTTTAACTGAAATATGTATAATGGGAGGTAGCTGTCTCGCTAGTGTCTGGCCTGAGTAGCCTTAAAGCCTGTATAGTTCATGCAACATAATAGGTGTCACTTGTTTTCCCGGGAGGAAGTTGGAATCAACAAGCACATCTTCAAACTTATTATCTGTTGGGATTATTGACTGACTTCTGTCTACACTCCTCCCTTCTGTCTTCCCTTCCATATATCTATTTCTTTCACTCTCTCTCTGTTATTCCCTCAACACATACTCCGACAACAGTTCCTTTCAACGATAAATAAAAGATTTATTAATAAAAACTATGTCTGGTGTATGTATGGATAGTGTCTATGTAGTTGGTATGTTCTTCTAGTGTGGATGCCAGATAAGATGTTGATAGATAGTCTCCGTGTCTTCTCTCGTCTCTTCTCTCGGCTAAAGTACAGGACAGTACATAGATACAACGGAACGGTCTCACCCTGAATGCTCCGTCTGCTTGAGTCTGTAGGTATATCCGTTTTTTGTAAGGAAAAATGTTCACCACTGTATCACTGTACTTAAACCGATCACTATATATTGTCAGCTTAGACTGAATGTTCTTTGCTTTTTTTTTTTTATAACGTTCCTAATTCCATCCTGGAAAACACATCGATTTTCTAGTATTTTCTATTTTGTCCTGTAAAAGTTCTACACTGGATAGTTCTTAATTGGTATAGACACTTGGTATGCGCCTTGCAACTCTTCGATACTGAGTCATTTGAGTCTTACTATTATGTTATAGGGTCTCTATTTTCCGTTCTCTGTCATCCTTAATATTTACGATGACACTTCTTTTCTCTCCTTTCTTATGCACAAGTGTCGTGCTTTATTATTTGAAAGTGCTTTCTTTGGGGTTATCAACACTGATTAATCTTTACCACAGCCATCTGTGTTATATCTTCGTTGATATGTCCCGCACTGGTATTGGAACCTGTGTAATAAAGATTTAATAATGAGAGCTGTGTCTGCTTCATATTCTTTCTTATGTGAGTGTCTTTTCCTCCAGCCGAAATGAAAAGGCTTCCGAAAAAACCCACTCTGACATAAGATAGAAGCTTACCTAACGTCTATACTATTCCTACTAGTATTTACTTGTACACGCTAAGCATCCTCTATTCCCCTATGCTATAAGATTACTTCACTGTGATTTTACCTTATAATTATCCTTGTCTGAATTGGGAGTACTAATGCACAATAGATACACAAACGTTCCTCCGAACGCAGCACCACCCTTTTCATACTCCCTTGTCTCATGGAAATCAAGAATCACACTCAACTTCCACAAAGAAGTGGCCACTCTTTATAGGTCATTTTTGCCGCATAGTCCTTGACCTATCTGATCACCTCAAGTCAATACCTCATTATCCCCGTTAGTGGAAATTTACTGATCGGAAACTTTTCCGTTATTTCTAAAACCCTCATTGTTTTGTTCCTTCACTCTGAGTCATCTAGACCGCAATATGCTGTGGAAATTTTCCTCAGTAACCAATCTCCCCACCTCCTTATCAGCCCCAACTCTGGCGGCTCTTTTAACTCTGTTCCCGGTAGTTCACCATCCGCGTAATCAGCGCTGACTCCCTCTCTACACCCACCTGACACTATCTGGTTTTTCAATCCTGTCTTTATCACCTGACCGCGATACTGTCCAATAGTGCTGTCTGCCTTTGTCGCAAACCTATTTGTCCACGCGACAGTTTACCTGTGCTGTCTGCGGGCACTTCCGTGTCTTGACCTATAAACACATGCGCCTGGTCACTCAACCCGACATTTCGTGATGTTTGTGACCATTGACTTAACCTCGTCATCCTACACTCTCGTTGACCTGTGCCGCTGTTATTTCTACGTTAACACTTCAATCCGTTAACATTGGGGGTCATTGACTCCGGTCACACCGTGGTTGGTTATCCTTACTGTTTTGTTTGTTAACCCTTCTCCTACCTGGTTAGTCGTTTTATAAGGTCGTCTATCTGGGAATCAATAAACTATCATCATTCTGTGACAAAGGCCCCCTCTTAAGAGAGTTGACCGCGTCGACTCTTCATCAATGTAGTTTTGATTCCTATGATCCTCCAACTTATTCCTCTTCCTCTAGAGTTGGATGTCTAGATAAGAAATCTGCTCCTACATTCTCCTTACCAAGGATGTATTCCACTGTGAAGTCCTGTTGCAGCAACAACGTCCATCACATCCACCGTGCGTTGAGCTTCTGCGAAGTAGCTATTAACATCACGTGTTGATGATATGATTGGATCCTCACATGGCTCACCTCATTATCCAGTAGGCGCTCTAATTGACACCCTACTATACTACTCACGACTGAAACTAGTGTTGGCTCCTCGCTCCTGTACGTCCGGTCGACCTACTTTCGACTTGCGTCAGCGACGGCTCACAATACAGACGGATTGTCCCATCCTGATTGTAACACTGCTTCCATGTCCTCTTGGTTTCCCCCGGCTTTGCCTCTGGGGATGTTCCACCTCGTCCTCGATGGACCGAGTCGTCTTTCCCAAATCTCCTGGACTTTTGCTTCCAGGACCATCTTGGGCGATATTGTATCTGGTCAGCCAATCTTCGGTTGGAGTCCTGGGTAATTCTCGCTTTTCCCGACGTTACCCACCCCTTCTGAACTTGGTTACCGGTGAAACTTTCACTCTTGTCCTTTCCCTGACTTGTGATTTCCCTCCTCCTGTCGTTGGGTAAATCTGACCTATCACGTACTGTCCCATAGGCCCTCCTATGTTGTACTGGCGATCTCTGGTCTTCGTCTGGACTGGTAACCTTTGTCCCAATGGTTGCCATCACCATAAAGTGCGAAGCTTTGCTCCCGGATCTCTCCTCATATTTCCTAATGAGATGTCTAGGGAGATTTTTCTTCTCTTCCCCGATCCGTATTTTGTAGATGTTCTTGGATACCACCTTTTCCACAGGATAAGGTCCTTTCCATCCTACTTGGAGTATATTGGTCTCTGCTGGACTCGACACTTCCACTTTGTCTTCCACTTTAAGAGCTAGTTTCCTCTTAATTCGCTTGTTGGGTGGTGCTTTCTGGCACTCCGAACAAGACTTCAACCACCGGCGTACATCTCCGGTCATTCCTGGCCAGCAATAATGGCCGGAAATTTGCTGCAAGGTCTCTCTGACACCCATATGTCGATTCTCGCCAATGATGTGTCCACTCTGAAGAATGTGAGGACGGTGGGTCTCTGGAACCACCCACTGCTCGTGCAGGTTATCTCCCCTCCCAGCTCTCCGATAGAGTAGTCGATTCTTCAGAAAGTACTGTCCCCGTTCTGGTGGCTCAGCACTTCTTTGCAGCTTCCTGTAGCAAGGACGCAACGTAGTATCCTTCCTCTGGGTAGTATGCAATTCTCCTATCACTGAGTTGTCGCATAGTGTCTCTGCCTCTTTTTCCTTCCCTTGAGATCCACTGACTACTGTTCCCTTGTGGGCTGGCTGTTTGGGCATTCCCAAAAAGACATATTTCGTACCAATGATCATGGGAAATAAGGAGTCAGATAATACAGCAGCTGGAATAATGCCCGTGACGTACCTGGATTTAATCTCCACCTTGGCGATTGGCAGCGTCATGGTAACAGCACTCCTCATTGCCGGCTGTATCTCTATGGTCTCCCCTGTAAGTTGGTCTGGGCTTACCAAGCTGGCGTCCACCACCGCTTCCCCATCCAAACCGGTATCGTAGAGACAAGCAACCTGTTGGCCATTTACTTCAATCAGTTCAACCACAGGTGGTCTCTCTTGGTCCTGAGTGTCTTTCATCTCCTTGACCGTTTCCTTGCCTTCCTCTTTTAATTCCTCGAGGTTGGTTATGCAATTGGCGTCTTCTGCCTTGCATCTGTAGTCCACAGTATTATGTGTTGTCGACTGGCAGTGTGTGCACCATGTTCCCTTCCTAGGTTTCCGTGTGTCCTTTTTGTTCCTAGCTCCTTCGCCGACCTCAGCCTTGTCTGTGATCACCGTCGTAGGAATCACTTTGCATGCTGCGAAGTAAGAACTTTTAGGTTTCGATCTGCAGTCCTTCGTGTTATGAGATGGCACTTTGCAGAATGAACACCACTTCTCAGACCACTGTCGTTTCGCTGGAGAATTCGAGGTGTTCTGGTTTCCTTCCTTCACCTTCTCTGAACTCTCCTCTGTGTGCTTTATATAAGGTTCCATTTTTTCTCCTTCCCAGTTTTTAGGTTTCTTTTTGTCTTGTTTCTCCTGACCTTTGGTTTGAATACTGAGTTCCGCAGCCTCCCCATGTACCTCTACGAATCTTTCCGCCAGCTTATTCACAACATCAATCCGTTCCGCCCCTTGTTCTCCCAAGAAGGTTCTGAGAGGTTTCGACATTTGCTTTCGCATCTGGTCGACCACCATCATCTCTTCGAGACTCTCATAATCCCTCTTGAATTCTGCCAAGTCCATCCATTTCTGGAGATAGGATTTCAGCCTCAGACTGTAGGCGGCGAATAGCTCCCCCGGCTCTCGTCTAGACGACCTAAACTTCGTCCGATACGTTTGTGCTGTGATTGCGTAATGTTTCATTAACGCGGCTTTTAGCTCGTCGTAGTTGTTTTCCTGACCAGGTGGTAGGCGTGTGTACACTTCGAAACCCGAACCCCTGAGTCCCTGGGATATCTTAAGAGCCCATTTACTCCTATCCAGTCCCATAGCGATTGCCATTGTCTGAAAGCGTTGAAGATATTGATCAATTTTCTCTTTGCCCTCTTCGTAGATCGCTAGAGGGAACTTCATAGCATGGTAGCTATGTCCACCTACTGGTGTTGAGCCAGGGAGAGAGGAACCTCCCACTGCTCCCTCCGTTTCTCCACTAGATTGCATCTTGAGCTCAAGTTCCCGCATCCGGTACTCGTGCTCCCTTTTCTGAGCTTCTTGCTCTGCCTCCAGTTTCTTAGCCGCTTGCTCCGATTCAAATTTCTTAGCCGCTTGCTCAGCTTCAAATTTCTTGGCCGCCTGCTCAGCTTCAAATTTCTTGAATTCTAACTCAGCTTTTCTATCCTCCCTTTCTGCTTGACGAAGCTCCCTCTCCACCTCCTGAACATAGTCCGTTAGGGCCGAACCCGCCAAACCTATTTCTTCTCCTTTGGCCCTAAGTTCTGCTGTAGTTAATTTAGGAGTGGCCATCGTTACAGAAAGTAAGTCAGCAGGTAGAATAAGGACACGACTCGACAGTAAAGAATTACTCCTAATATAAGTTAAATATATCTATATATATCAATTTCCTTATGTCTATCTAATAATTAAGTATCTACAACACCACACAGTACATCACAACCACTCTCTCATCCATAAGAGGAGATATAGGATAAAGACTTATGTAGACGTGTGACCGTGTGACTAGGTATGTAATGTGTCTTACCACCTATCCACATTCACTCTGTTTGGAACTTTCACACTGTAAAGTCACCAGCATTAATGAAATGTTTCTACCATAAATGTAATGGCACCATATATCCAATGGACGTCCTTCCATTAAAAGTCATCAATGTATACTTATATTTATTCCAATCAGTATGTCCCAACATGCAGGTACTCCGCTATGCCTGTGCCAATATGCAGGTACCCCTCTATGTATATGCCCTGTTATGCCTCCAGGTCATATGGGTATTATGTATGTACCCCGCTGCCTCCACCAATTATGTCACTTGTTTTCCCGGGAGGAAGTTGGAATCAACAAGCACATCTTCAAACTTATTATCTGTTGGGATTATTGACTGACTTCTGTCTACACTCCTCCCTTCTGTCTTCCCTTCCATATATCTATTTCTTTCACTCTCTCTCTCTGTTATTCCCTCAACACATACTCCGACAACAGTTCCTTTCAACGATAAATAAAAGATTTATTAATAAAAACTATGTCTGGTGTATGTATGGATAGTGTCTATGTAGTTGGTATGTTCTTCTAGTGTGGATGCCAGATAAGATGTTGATAGATAGTCTCCGTGTCTTCTCTCGTCTCTTCTCTCGGCTAAAGTACAGGACAGTACATAGATACAACGGAACGGTCTCACCCTGAATGCTCCGTCTGCTTGAGTCTGTAGGTATATCCGTTTTTTGTAAGGAAAAATGTTCACCACTGTATCACTGTACTTAAACCGATCACTATATATTGTCAGCTTAGACTGAATGTTCTTTGCTTTTTTTTTATAACGTTCCTAATTCCATCCTGGAAAACACATCGATTTTCTAGTATTTTCTATTTTGTCCTGTAAAAGTTCTACACTGGATAGTTCTTAATTGGTATAGACACTTGGTATGCGCCTTGCAACTCTTCGATACTGAGTCATTTGAGTCTTACTATTATGTTATAGGGTCTCTATTTTCCGTTCTCTGTCATCCTTAATATTTACGATGACACTTCTTTTCTCTCCTTTCTTATGCACAAGTGTCGTGCTTTATTATTTGAAAGTGCTTTCTTTGGGGTTATCAACACTGATTAATCTTTACCACAGCCATCTGTGTTATATCTTCGTTGATATGTCCCGCACTGGTATTGGAACCTGTGTAATAAAGATTTAATAATGAGAGCTGTGTCTGCTTCATATTCTTTCTTATGTGAGTGTCTTTTCCTCCAGCCGAAATGAAAAGGCTTCCGAAAAAACCCACTCTGACATAAGATAGAAGCTTACCTAACGTCTATACTATTCCTACTAGTATTTACTTGTACACGCTAAGCATCCTCTATTCCCCTATGCTATAAGATTACTTCACTGTGATTTTACCTTATAATTATCCTTGTCTGAATTGGGAGTACTAATGCACAATAGATACACAAACGTTCCTCCGAACGCAGCACCACCCTTTTCATACTCCCTTGTCTCATGGAAATCAAGAATCACACTCAACTTCCACAAAGAAGTGGCCACTCTTTATAGGTCATTTTTGCCGCATAGTCCTTGACCTATCTGGACACCTCAAGTCAATACCTCATTATCCCCGTTAGTGGAAATTTACTGATCGGAAACTTTTCCGTTATTTCTAAAACCCTCATTGTTTTGTTCCTTCACTCTGAGTCATCTAGACCGCAATATGCTGTGGAAATTTTCCTCAGTAACCAATCTCCCCACCTCCTTATCAGCCCCAACTCTGGCGGCTCTTTTAACTCTGTTCCCGGTAGTTCACCATCCGCGTAATCAGCGCTGACTCCCTCTCTACACCCACCTGACACTATCTGGTTTTTCAATCCTGTCTTTATCACCTGACCGCGATACTGTCCAATAGTGCTGTCTGCCTTTGTCGCAAACCTATTTGTCCACGCGACAGTTTACCTGTGCTGTCTGCGGGCACTTCCGTGTCTTGACCTATAAACACATGCGCCTGGTCACTCAACCCGACATTTCGTGATGTTTGTGACCATTGACTTAACCTCGTCATCCTACACTCTCGTTGACCTGTGCCGCTGTTATTTCTACGTTAACACTTCAATCCGTTAACATTGGGGGTCATTGACTCCGGTCACACCGTGGTTGGTTATCCTTACTGTTTTGTTTGTTAACCCTTCTCCTACCTGGTTAGTCGTTTTATAAGGTCGTCTATCTGGGAATCAATAAACTATCATCATTCTGTGACAATAGGTAAATACAAAACCTAGACCGGCAATAATTTCAAACACTGCACAGACATTAAAAATACATCCTGTACTTTGACAGTTTTATCATCATCATATGCCTTGCCGATAAGCGTGGGTAGTCATGTTTTGCCATCTCACAGGATCACCAAAGTCGTGGATCAGCTCAGTGTTCTTGTCTCGTCCATACCACGTGTCCAAACCATCTAGGTATTTATTTCTCTGCCTTCCTCTTCTTCTTTTCCCCTCAATCTTACCAGCAGTCACCAAGTTC